>CM060838.1:81492500-81870000 GCA_030762175.1 Metallyticus violacea
CAATGAATGATATGTAAAATGTGCAGACAATGAAGGAGATTATTGAAAGAAGTGATTACGAAGATATCAAGTGACTGTCAATTAATGAGTGAGTTTATTCTAAGTTATTGCAAATTATTGAAACTTTGTTGTGTATTTTATTTTGTTAACTTTGTGTACAACTTGCATAGGTTACTTGTGATTAAAATGTGTTCTGCTTATTTTATGTCCTGTTAGGGAAGTTTAGTGTTCTATTTTAAGCTACTTAGGAATGTTTTATTGGAATCTAAAGACGATAAAGATGTTTTTTCTGACTACACAGACAGTAGCAGGCACAAAGTTCAGTTCGAATGAGAAGTTAGTGATAGCGGTCGATATGAACAATGTTTGCTTGCCGCAGTGTGGGTGCCAGACAGGCCGCGCATTCAGATGACGATAATAAATCTCTTCCAAGAAAGGATACGAGTTCCACCGCTCCAAAAGACGGAATTATTACCATTGGAAAAACAATGAATTTGAAACAGCAAGTGTAAAAATGCGGCACGGATGACCCGTGACCAGAATGGAAGCACGCCTCTTGGTGCAGTCGCCATTGAAATCAGTATGAACACGCTCAGCTGAACTTAGCATACTGCTGAATTGTATGGAAAAAGGTTTAGACGTAAAACCCTTTTAACCACTGACAATGAACTGAATATGCTGACATGACGCTCTGCCCTTCTCCGAATATTCCGAACGGAACGTAGTCCCAATAACCTCATGTTCTCAGATGAGTGAGCAATTTACCACACTTCCAGAACATTGGGCTAAGTCTTCGTTTCTGGCAGGAAGAAATGCTTGTATGTTATGATTGAGGCCGGCATGATACCGAACCATATTTTTGACATGTATTTGTTTTAACGAGCAACACATGAAGATGCACTACGACAACGGCTCTATCCGCAGCAAGAATAATAGAGGAAATAAGTGAATTTGGTTCGAACTGGAGGCAGCATGGGCCTTCCAAGTCTGCGCAACAAGCAGTTCTGACTTCCCTTAAGGGGAGAGCCAACTGCAGTCGTTGCTCTACAAATGCTCCCGGTGCGGGCTCTGCGAACCCTGAGTACCCGTGGTACTTTGGACGTTACTAGAAGTAGCCGGCCGGACTTACTCGAGCCGCTCCCGTTGGGAAGTTGTCCGGAGGGTTGGACTCGGCGTGGCAGTGGTTCCAGAACTCACAGGTAAACGAGTACCCACGGCGGCAGTGTGTCCCAGAGGAGTGCCTGTACTTTAGGGGCAGGATTTCCCTAAATCACTGTTGTCTTGGGGTGAATGATGGCTGCCTTAATGTTGGGGTGACTCATCTGTTAAATTGAGTAGGTCTATGCTAGACGTGACCTATCCACCAGTGAGGACTTGGTAGCTAAGTTCGCTTGAACGACGAGATCGTCTACAGCCGAAAGGCGGTCGGTTTAGACTCTAGATACCTCCTAATGTAAAAAAAAACCACTGAGGACCACGAACCTCCGTGAAGTCCTTTTGACCTCGGGAGAGATCCCCGATGCATAAAATTGTTCACTAGGTTTGAGGGTTTTTGTTAAAGATAAAGTGAATCAACAGTGCTGCCGAACAGCGGAAGAATTGCGGGCTGCTCTGACAGAACCATTCAGATGTTTTAATTTCACTTCTTAACAAAGAAGACATTGTTTCTTCCTTAGAAGGCAAAACTCGAGAAGAGGTGGTGTACTGGAACCTGGATCATCAGGGGTAAAAAAAATATTCATACAAAAATTGTCTAATACATGCAAACTCTATTACAATTTAAGCCAGAGTATTAAATCGGACAAAGCATAATTTAACAATCACTCTAAAATACAAATAATAGAGTAATGCAAGCTTAAAGTGTAGCTTCAACATGAAATATTAGCATTACTTGCCATTTTAAATAGTGTAACTTACTACATACACGCCAAAGAAATAAGCAATAATACACACCAGTTTAAAATGGAACCTCTACAAATTTAAATAACTAATAATAGATCCATATAAAAGCAAATATGTGTAATTTCCTTAATAATAACAGAAATGTCCTGAACCACACAACACCTCAGTTACCAAAAGCTGAAGAATAATTTTTACCCGAAAAAATGTAATAAATACTAGATATACTTTACTAATTTAGAAGCCAAAAAGGAAAGAAACATCACCGATTCGTAGCCATCAGGAGTTTTCCGGTAAGATGTTCGCCCTTAACAATTAAGAGAGTAGTTGTCTCAAAAACAGGGAGGTGGCGCTGGAGTGTGAATGCTGCCAAACATGTTGGACAGGCCACACTCTTCTGTTGCCATGCCAGGGGCTTGCCTTCTACTGCCAGTGTGGTATTTTACAACGAGAAATGAAGGTAAACATTCGCTGTTGGGGTGTAAGGGGTAGTAATTGTCTCTGTACGCACTGCTGAACCTAGCTTTGTCGCAAGAAAGAAGCAGGCTTGCGCGTCTCTCATTGAGGAACAGGGTGACAGTTGTAACGTAAAAGGTCCGTTACAATAATGATGGTGAATATTCTGGATATACAGAATGTTCAAGGTGTGTTATTATATAAAGCATATGATAATGTCTGTTATACCTATGCAATAAAATTAATGTAATGTAACTTACAGGCCACATTGTCCACGTCTACCCTGATGTTGAAAACTGGTTTTATCAATCAATAAAAATAATAAAACCATATGCTGAAGATAAGTTAATTCGATCATCCTAAATGACATAAACGACTGAGACGTTAATTACAGTCAAAAATAATTGAAAATAGGAAAACCTCAGCAAGCAAAGTGCACAAACTTCCAGAAATTTTTAACGTATAGAAGTGCATATAGGTTTAAGTTTTGAGAACTATACTTTAGGCTAAAATGGATATAGGTATAGACTTCAAATAATCAAAGCTATTGTGTAAATTGATAAATTGCAAAACTTAGCCAGTAGTAAATCCGCCGCATCTTAAACAGCGAAATGTGGTTTATTACAACCACAAAAGCCGCTCAAGATTGGAGCAAAGGGGTTAGGTTTATTGTATGAACGTAAGTTTTGCCGACTTGTCTTCTATATCTCCAGCTGAGTCCCAACTGTACGTGTGAGGTGGCTTTTAAATGGCCTTAGATGAGGTCTCTGGCTTAGTAGAAAGGGTGAAATCATTCCAGTCTGGGCAGTGAGAGAGAAGGGGAACGGATCTAAAGGGGTTGGTATGTTTCCTTAGTAATCAATCTACTAATCCTTTAATTATCTGCCCGTAAGTACTGTTTAGAAAAACTTTGCAGGTGCTTGGTTCAGTGTGCTTTGCGGGGTAGACAAAGACGAGAAAGAATTATTAACATGACCTTGGCATTTTAATGTGAAAGTGTTTAGCAGCAAAAATCTAAAGTAACATAAAGTGCTTATTTTATGCTGAGAATACTATGAAATAGACCGAGATATATGTTTTTGTAGTTCACAAAAGCTTCTAATATATAATCCTGTAACATACAGCAACCATATGAAAAATATATAGAACCAATTTTGATAAATGTATATGGGCATATGGATTCCAACATTATATATGAACAGCTTGGTTCTTTCAAAAAGTTCAGGTAATCACAGAAGATAAATTCTGTATATAGCGCATGACTCCAAGATTGCCGATGGATTAGATTGTGCTTTTTACCTTTAATAATAATTCTTTAGGTGTAAACTCCAACCATTTCCCTTTATATTTACTAAAGAATTGTTTATATTAACATCAATTATCTTATTTGCACTAATCCTTAAACACCATTTAAGTTCCTCAGGATATTTTTTTTAAGTAGTGTTTAACGCCCGTTTTTACCAATGAGGCACCACGGCGGTGGACACTGATGATCTATGAGATGAAATGATAAATTGGGAAAGGATTTTTTTAAGGAAGGAAGCGTTCCAAGCCTAGGTTTAGGGTATCTCCCCGGCATTTGCCAGTTATGAGGACTGAGAAAAACCTGGAAAAAACCCTAGTCTGGGAGGACGGTCCTGGCGAGATTCGAACCCCAGACCTCCCGCTCACGAGTCCGCTCCTTAATGACCCCGACCTGTGGCGGTGCCCAGGATGTATAGCACAATTAATCCAAGATCAGTTAGATATATGCTATCTTCAGAATATTACGATTTTGTTTGTATAGGTACCATTGTGACATCAGAGGGAATAAAGAGTGCTGACGAAGCAGGTAAATTCACAGTTTTACTCTCATCAGAGACCATGGTCGAATTTGTATCGTCAGATATGAAACCTTTCTTAAGGAGTATATCATACCCGGCTGTTCTGTCGAACAAAAATCCTAAGTATGGCTTCCTTCGGAAGGGAAGTAAAGCCGTGGGTCCCGTGTCGTACATTTACGGCACGATAAAGAACCTCAAGCCTGAAAGAAGATGCCTCTGAGCAAAATTTATCGGTCATTTCACATTCTGATTTGAATGAGGTACTAATGACCTGAGATGCTAAAGAGTGCCCGTAAATAAACAAAATTAATAAAGAGAGAGATTCAAGCTTTTAAAAATATCTTATAGCAGAATTGTGTGAGGAAAACTACATACAGATCTTCAATCAGATCTGAGGAAATGTTTAATTTCCATACTATGTTGAGTAGAAAAATTTTATTGGTTTTCTTTTCTAAAGTTCTTCCGACTGGTAGTTTGGGATGGCGTTGAATATTTAGAAAAAATATGAAAATAACAAACAAAAATTATGGAAGCGTATAACGTTTGTTGAATAAATAAAAAAGGAACAAGAAAGCATTTATTTGGCACGAGGAGAAATTTGTCATTTAAGAAATGTCCTTCAGTTTTAATCAAGTCACAGAGTAGATGATTAGCTGTCTGTCACTAAACAGTTCAGCAGGAAATATATCTTAATCACATTTACTTAACTAACTCCTAGCATACTATGTTCGCGACTCTCAAACTGTGGTTCGCGGACTCCTGGTGTTCCAATTAAGAATGTACAGATACAAACAATCAATTGCGATAAAACGAAAGATTGAAAGACAATTGCGTCAAATAAAATAAAATTGAGGGCGACTATTAGGGAACTTTCAAACTGTTACGACTAAAACGTATACCACGCAAAGCATTCATATGTATATCCTTAGTTCCCCTGACAACACCACGTATTTTTTGCAGCGAACTGTATAGGCTGAGAATTCGCCCGCCCGGATTTTCTCGAACGATCAAAGAAGGCTATGAAACTTCTGATGTCTATTGTAAAACTTATGTGTGAAAAGTCATTTTTTGCACTCGTTTCCGAAAGTAAAGTAAGAAACAGTTTGCAAAACGTAGAGTCAGAACTTGAAGTACAAATTTCTCATATTAAGCCTTATATACCACCACATGTAGGTGAAATGGTCCCTGTCATTCAGGAATTATAGTAAGAGTAATCATTTTGCTCCCGGATTATTTGAAAAGCCTTAAAATATTCAATTCTTTGTGCTATCAGTTTGACATTTTCTTTTTTACAGCTGACTTTTGATTCTTCGTGTATTAACTTGTTAGGTTTCAAACGTATGCGTTACCAAGTCCGCCCTCAATAATTCGGGTATGTTATTGTGAGTAGTTCTATCATCGCTCGACCAACCACGTTGCGTTTTTTCTGGAGATGTCGTCGAAGAATGGCTGCTACCAAAATGAACGTCTGTAAACTGAAAGTGCGTTATATTAAAACTTGTTTTTCTTTTATCTTTTAAATAGCTCATTTGTACCGTTAACCAAAATTTTATTTACGGACGCTCTTTAACATCTCAGGTCATCAGCGTCCCATTCAAATCAGGGCGTGAAACGGCCCAAAAATTTTGCTCAGAGGTATCTTTTTCCAGGCTTGAGGTTCTTTTTCGTGCCGTAAATGTACGACACGGAACCCACGGCTTTACTTCCCTTCCGAAGGAAGCCATACTTAGGACTTTTACGCCCGAAAACATCCACCGATCCTGGCCGGGATCTAACCCTCGGTCTTGGGTTTAGGAGGCAAGTATGGTTACCACTACACCACCAGGACGGACATTTTCACTTAGTGAGAGGATTCGAAGGACTTCGTATATTTGCTATTTTTTTATTGATGTCCAAATTTAGACATTTATCATATCATATTTTTTATGAATATACTAGTTAAATTAGCACTGCATCAAAATTAAGGAAAGCTCTACAATTGCCTAATTTTTCACAAATTCATGCTGTTATTATACAACAAGCGATTAAACCTTGTGTGCATGTCTGACATAAATTTCGTAATTTTATTTTGAATATGAACAAAACATCTATCGTGAGCAAAATGCTTTAAATTTTTTTAATGGAAATGCAACATTTTAAACGTTGAATAAAATCGTAGAGGTCCACGAAAAATATTTAAAAGGCTTCCGCGGTCAAGGAAAGGATGAGAACATGCGGTTCCAGGCTGAATCTTGGGACTTCCTCGTATTGCGTGACTTGGGGAAGCCACCCCAACTCTAAGTTAGCTTGTGGAAACCAAAGCATGAAAGCGCGGGAATGTATCGCTCACTTTTGGCATTTTACCCTTCCTTAACATAAATTAAAATATATAAAATGTTTCAAAACAGTAATAAATTGTTCAGCTCGTACTGAAGTGTGTTAACACTTATGATAACACTCATATAAACTTGATACACCACGTAAACAAAGACACTAATATAATTAAAATTAAACCTGGCTTAATCAAACTCCACTCAACAAACGTAAATGTGCTACTATAAACAGCTTTTAAGTAAACCCCAAAATTGTAAAGTTGCAAACAATAAATAAATCAACTTTATTTCGACAAATTGAAAATTTTTGATTTCATTGAATGTTTAAGCATAGAACTTTACGTAGAAAGCCAAATAAAACGAAAGAGTAAGAAAATGGAGAAGCAAATACAAGCAGTCTAATAATGAAAGAGGAAATGGAAGCTATGGTTATTTATTTTTTGCGTTTTTCAGCACTGGCAAGCATCAGTATCCTATTTTTATACCTGCTGTTATTTTAATAGTGTTTAACTCCCTTTTTTACTACTGAGGCACCACAGGCGGTGGACTACAGGCCTAAGTTTAGGGTACCTCTTCGGCATTTGCCATTTATGAGGATTGAGGAAAATCTGGAAAAAACCTCAGTCAGGAAGGACGGTCCTGGCGGGTTTCGAACCCCAGACCTCCAGCTCACGAGTCCGCGCCAAACGAAACGACCTGTAGTGTGTTCCGGCAGAATACAAACAGTTTGTGTTGCACAACATGTTTTACGTACTCATACAATGTGCAAACT
Organism: Metallyticus violacea; assembly: GCA_030762175.1. NCBI lineage: Eukaryota > Metazoa > Arthropoda > Insecta > Mantodea > Metallyticidae > Metallyticus > Metallyticus violacea. The sequence goes on from CM060838.1 coordinate 81,499,763, forward strand.
GAAGAACATTAGAAGATTGCTCTTTCGTGCTGACCATCATTTGTATAGACCTGCAGTTAACTATAACAATACGGTAATTTCCTCCTAACGAGGGCTGATAGACGCTGCAGCTGTGATTTCCGGTCGTTCAGCTAAAACGCCTAATAACTCTAATTAGTAGTTTCTCTATGCAGTAGTCGTTCCCTCAAGCTTTCAACTGGATACAGCACAATTTCGCTTTGTTGATGATTAGTAAAAGCTGAGGGCATTTCGTAAATTATGCTGGTAGTCAAGTTTAAACGAGAGTTGCCGCTGTTTCAAACAGGAGTTTACATTCAGCATAATGGAACATGCAAACTTTTCTTTTCTCTGGAAACATTTAAAAGTCCCCGAGAAAGGTGACAGGTATTAAAGTTACAGAAGAACTTTCAATTACCCTCAATTTTCACTTGTGCTTTTAATTGTTTTTCTGGTTGTTTCCGTTTGCTTATTTTTGTCAATAGGATTTATAAGGTTTTGAATGTAGCGTTTGGCCCTTACTTCATATTAAACTAGGTCATAGAGATCGTATAAGAAATATACAGTTTCTGAAACTATTGCGTCTTTCCAAACATAATACCGGATCCAAGGCCACATGCATTTATAGCGACAACTTCTCCTTTGGCTCAGATTCGGTTACCAATATTGTTCGCCAATTAGTGAAATGTCTCTTTTAGGCTGAATTGTCGTACTCGAGTTAGCGGTCTGCTCATTGGGTGTCTTTTATTACTATGATTCCAGGAATTGTAACCCGCAACAAAATCTTATTTACCAGGCTAGGTCCATAAGTTTCAGGCCTAACAATTTTCTAGGCATAATAAAGACAAAAAATATATCTCACTTTTCAATATAGTTACCCTTTATTGCAATACACTTCTCATATCTTTGAACTAACGTTTCAACCCCCTCCCCCAAAATACTTAGAATTCTTGTCTGCAAAATGGGAATAAACATCATCCATCACCTTGTCACACTTAATTTTTTTTATCCCCGAAGGCCCTTCTTGAGTTTCGAGAAGAGGAAATAGTCGATGGGAGCTAGATCTGGACTGTAGGGTAGATGGTGGATCTCCTTGAAGCCACGTTTCTTCATAACTTCCTTTGCAACAAGAACTGTGTGAGCAGGGGCGTTGTCGTGAAGAAGGCGCACACCACCACTCAGCTTTTCAAGCACGTAGTCTGTGCAGTAGGTCAGCATAGTACTCCCCAATTACTGTGGTTTGACTCTCCTTGAAGTCAATGAAGAATATTCCTTCACAATCCCAAAAGATTGTGGCCACGATCTTCTTGGTTGACTGAGCGACCTTGGCCTTTAGAGGGAGCTTCGCCAGGTTTATGCCACTCTATTGATTCTCTTTTGAACAAGTGATCATAGTGGAGGACTATAGTTGCATCTCCTGTAACAATTGTTTGCAGAACTTCTCTCTCGTTGCCACGGCAGAGCTCCAAAATTGCCTGCAAACAGATGACTCGTTGCTGTTTTTGAACTGAGGAAAGAAGTCTAGGCACCCATCTTGCATTAACCTTATTCATGTTTAAATGTTCATGAATAATTTGAAGGACTGTTGTTTTGGAAATGCCCAACCTTGCTGCTATTTCTGTAACTTTAAGCCGCCGGTCTTCCATAATTTCTCCTATCACAAGAGCGGTGTTTTCAGGAGTGAGCACCTCCAAGGGCCGACTTGCACGCTCTTCGTCTGCAATGCTTTCTCGACCCATTTGAAAAAGTTCGGCCCATTCTTTTACGGTAGAATATGAGGAGGATGGTTCCTCATATATACCGTCCAATCGCTGTTTAATTTCATTGGGAGTAAGTGCTTCTTTTGTGAAGAATTTAATAACAGCTCCAAACTCCATTTTGAACATGTCACAATCCTTTATACATAGCCTTCTTTATGCAACTAGATTTGAACAATATACAGCAGGGCGGAAGTTACAGCTACAATTATTTACTTAATAGCTAAGGTGCGGCATCAGATATGGGGTTTGTAAAGGCGATAATCCTTAGTGGCGAGGCCGGAAACTTATGAGCCTACCCTCTTACATCTTAATGGTTGTGATTTACTAAACTGTCTATCATGGGTTGCATACGTTCTCGAAAGGTTTAGTTTTTTCATTGTGCCTTCCTATATGTGTTATTTATCTACATGGATATCTCACAGCCTGTATATATAGTATGTGTGTGCTATAAAAAGAAGTAGAAAACGAACTAAAGCGAAAATAGGACAGTAATAGAACGAACATCTATCTACCCGAGGATAAATATGCTCTCCTTGGCACCTGATTTACCTGATTTGGTTCCTCTGAGCGATATCAAAGACTTTTCTTTTCAATTCTAATGCTGCTTCATAAAAGTTTAATAATGAACGCGCGTGACTGTGCTTCATCATCTGCAGGAAAGTTTTTCAAAGGAGAAATATAAGAGCTGGGACATTCTTAATATTCTAGCATTAAGCATGACTACTGTAATATTTAGTGCTACTTTCAGAAACTCTTTTTCAGAGTTGCACGCAACAAAAACGTTACCATGACAATTTCTTACTAGTCGTTGGAATTAAAAAAATCCATTTCCTGTGCACATTTATGATAAACAAAAGAAAATTAAATCTCGGGTTTTTGCGATGGGCTTAATAACTTTAAATGAAAATGTTCTAGATTACAAAATATATATAATATGATAAATATTATAAAGAACACTCTAGTTTATTGGTGCCTGATACTATTCTGTACCTGAAGCAGCAAATTTTCGCTATATTTTATAATTTCTTTTAATCAAAGAGATATTTAGAGTAAGGGTGTGCATTTATTCACATTCCTTAACAAAAATATTTGTACATGGGTCTTTTTACCGTACATGCAATTTATTGCATAGACAAATAGGAAAAAATGTAATAAAATAAAGATAAAATCAATAAATTATTGTACTTCAGGCCAAGGATATTTACAGTTTTTATAGAATACTTACATATGCACAAATATAAGTATATGCACTTAATTTCCTCGCATGCGTTCGCATACATACACATATTTCCAGACTCAAAGAGATCTCTCGCCCCACCAAAGCGCTTCTAATTCCACGCACCTTGCAGAAAAGAACCCAACTTTTGTATTCCTGCGTAAACAGACCCCAACATGCTAACCTATCCCTATTCTAAATAGAAAGCTTAGCTCCAATGCAGTTCGGCACCTGTGCAGATAATTAGTAAGTGTTTACATTTTTCTATCTCTCCACATAAAACACATATTATCTACTAATTTAAATATGGTAGTTTAGTTGCCTTGCATGCTCCCAATTTAATCCACGCTAGACTCAATATATTTTGGAATCTCATGGACTTATGATCACCTCTCTGCCCCATCTTATTTTAAATTCATTGTCTGTACTAAGTGATATTTTCTCTCTGCGTTTGATCTCTATATTCTGTTGGTTAATATCCCTAAGATTTTGTTGTATCTTCCTCCAAACATAATTATCATTCCTTGCTACCATTAATCCAATTCCAATACCTTCTAAATTACTTTTACTTTTGTGGGTCCAGTATCTTTGGCCCCAATTATTAAATCTGAAGATATTAATAATTATATAACAATGAATAACAAATTAATGTTTATAATTGTAGGAATTATTGCGATACCTTAAAAGAAATCAGACTGATCTTCAAGCGCGTGCTGTGTTTGTTTGCCTTTTTATTACATTACACATTGAAGACATTATTACAAAAATTTTTGTAACAGATTATGATTTATCAAGACAACAAAGAAGGAGAAGAAGACCAAATAATTTTTAGAGTTGAAAAGTGCACTATTTCTTCCCGCTGTATCAGATATATTTGTATTGATAGTTACGTTTCTACATATTACAGATTTGTAAAAAACTGTTGAATGTTGGGAGCGTGGAGCATGAGTATTTGCGTTAAAAATTAAAATGTTAAGTTAATACAATAAAATATTTCAAAATTAAAAAAAATAAGATAAATGAAACATTTAGATTTTTTTTTTTTTTTTTTTTTTTTTTTTTTCTTCCCTTCTGCTGTTTTCCACCTGCAACGAACATATTGGAAGTATTCGCTTGTGAATTAGTTTGGCGATTTTGAAAGTAGTACCGGCTTTCTGGAGACAGTAGGCTTTCAGGTTCTCCATTTTAAACTAGTCTTTATAGATCTATAAATAGAGGCAAAGCTTTTTATGTATTGGCACCTATTTTTTCCTGATATTCACTGATCTCCATTGCCCTGAATAACAACTCCTTATTCCTATACACGGTGTTCCAGAATCGCCAGACATTTTTTCAGTTTGTACCCTAAGGTACAAACTCAATGACACTTTGATCACATGGTTGTAAGTAGGTTTCTTTCCTTTAATTTTCTCTGTTATATTTTCATTACCGAATTAATTACAAAACTAATATTTAATCGACAACATTTATTATTTTATATCGATTTCCTCCTTCATAATGTACCTTATTAAGTATATTTTAGCTGTTTGTGATTATGATCACTTGCCGGTTTATGTAGGTCAAGTATTTACTTAATAACACTGAAACAAAATGAACCATTATCACTTAAAATATTATACAGCGTATCTGTAGAATGTTCTAGAGACATATATAGATGGTTGTTAAACCAACTGCTGCTTTACCGCGTAAATATGGTTGCTTATTCCAGAAATGTTAACATTCTGTACATGGAGACTATCATTCCTGTAAATAGGTTCAGTTTCTTTAGCTTCATTTGACATATGTAACATATGGGGCTATATTGTAGCTTTAACGTTGAGAAATATTGGCGTATGAATACAAAGTAACAGAAAATTAATGTAAGAGCAATCCCTGTAAGCTAACAAGAGCATTTTTAACAATAACGACAAAAGGTGTTTTTTTAAAACAGGTGTTGTTTTCTGAATACTGTTGATAGTTCTGTGAATCTATAGACATTTCAAAAAGTAGCAAAAGTGCAGCTGCACTCATTTTCATTAAGAAATGTGAAAATTCTGGATACTCGTTGCTTCTTTTTAGTTCGGTGCTATACGTTGTAGGCGTGCATTTTATACTGTAACCAAAATGAATTATGTAGTAAAAAAAATTAATCTATTTATTAAATTAGTCAGCATGATGATATGGATTGTACAATTTGTAAGATTACATAATATAATTGCTGAAATTTAACAGTATGTAACCATTTACTGATGGTGTGAACAAACTAAGTATGACAATTATTATGTCATAGACGTTGGAAGTCACACTCCTAAAGACTTAATTTGTCCAGATTGCACATAACATACTGTCAACAGAGCCTGTTATGAAGGTTGTACCATAAGTTTCAACCTCGCCGATAAAGATTATCGCCTTCACAAAAGACTTATCTGGTATCATACCTTATTTATTAAATAAATAATTGCAGCTGCAACTTCTACTTTGATGTGCTCAGTTGTTCAGACATAGTTGCATAAAGAAGGCGTAGAGGATTGTGACATGTTCAAAATGGAATTTCGAGCTATTATTAAGTTCTTCACAAAAGAAAGAAATACTCCAAATGAAATTAAACAGAAATTGGACGATGTATATGGGGGAAGCATCCCCCTCATATTCTACCGTAAAAGAATAGACAAACTTTATCGAAAACATTGAAGACGAAGGTCATGCAGGTCGGCCCTTGGAGGTGCTCACTCCTGAAAACACCGCTCTAGTGGAAGGAGACGTTTTGGAAGACCGGCGGCTTAAAGTTACAGAAATAGCAGGACGGTTGGGCATTTCCAAAACAACAGTCTTTCGAATTATTCATGAACATTTAAATATGAATAAGGTTAGTGCAGCATGGGTGCCTAGACTTCTTCCCTCAGTCCAAAAGCAGCAACGAGTCATCTGTTTGCAGGCAATTTTGGAGCTCTGCCGTGGCAAGGAGAGAGAAGTTCTGGAAACCATTGTTACAAGAGATGAAACTATGCTCCTCTACTATCATCCCTTGTCCAAAAAAGAATCAATGGAGTGGCAGGCGTAAACCTGGCGAAGCACCGCCTCTAAAGGTCAGGTCAACCGAGATGATCATGGCCACAATCTTTTGGGACTGTGAAGGAATACTCTTCATTGACTTCAAGGAAAGGTACACCACAGTAAATGCGGAGTACTATGTTGCCCTACTGCACAGACTGCGTGCATCCATCAAAGAGAAAAGGCGAGGAAAACTGAGTGGTAGTGTGCGCCTTCTTCACGACAACGCGCCTGTGTACACAGCTCTTGTTGCAAAGGAAGCTGTAAAGAAATGTGGCTTCAAGAAGATAGATCATCCACCCACAGCCCAGGTCTAGCTCCCAGTGACTATTGCCTCTTTTGAAAACTCAAGAAGGATCTTCGAGGAAGGAAATTTAAGTGTGACCATGAAGTGTTGGATGCTGTGTATGCCCATTTTGCATGCAAGACGTCTGACTACTTAGGGGGGATTGAAATGTTAATTCAAAGATGTGAGAAGTGTATTGCAATAAAGGTGAAAAGTGAAATATAGTTTTTATCTTTATCATATATATAAATGGTTAGGGCGGAAATTTATGGACCTATCCTGGTATTTATAAATTAAAATAATTTAAACACTACATAAGAAGCAGTTAAATAAAATAGCAGCTATTATCTTTCCATATTGATTAATCCATGCACTTGAATACAATTTTGATCTATTAGTAACAAATTGAAGTCTATCCCCAAGCAACTCCCTGTGCTTTTTTGTACGGGGCACATAAAGAAAGTATGCTGTATAAACCCGCACATCGTGTAAGAAATTAGCGGGAAATATTATGATACATAATGCAATTTTATGTATTCCAAAATTGTGTTGTCAACTAAGAGAGTTAGATTGTAAAACTTTTATATTAAAATGGATAAAGGAATTCATTTTGTAGCTTGATTTGTTTGTCTCCTAGCCCTCATTTGACCGTTATTAATAGGGAGGTTATATTTGAATTGTGCAATTTTGCAAATCTTGAAAAACTTGAATCTTTTTGCTCACCTTAACCCCCACCATCCCCGTAAGTCTTTCAAACGCTAACATACATAACCGGAAACACACACACACACACACACACACACACACACACACACACACACACACTCACTCACTCTCTCTCTCTCCTCTCTCTCTCTCTCTCTCTCTCTCTCTCTCTCTTAACTCCAATGACGCCCAATAAATGAGTTCACAAACAAACAGCTGAGATTATTGCAATTTCGGTGCTATTCGGTTAACCAATGTCACCTTGTGGCGGCCTCTCTCTCTCTCTTAACTCCAATGACGCCCAATAAATGATTTCACAAACAAACAACTGAGATTATTGCAATTTCGGTGCTATTCGGTTAACCAATGTCACCTTGTGGCGGCCTGAGAGCCTCTTTGTTTTCAGTATGCCATCTGACGAAATCTTTCGGAACTGTGCAGTAATGAAACTGTCGTGTCGAAAATTCTCGAAACTAGCTCTGGATAGTTCTGAAGGCTTCTAGAAATTCATGCTGAGATATCTCAAGAAGTGGTTCACTAATAGAACTCAGCGTTTCTAGTTCTCAACTTTTCGAAGCCTCTCGCTTGCGCACTCTGCTTTTTCTTAATTGTAATTTTTTTAAAGTAATAATATTGAGCTTGTTTATAGTTATTATACGACTAATTCTAGAGATTCTAAAAACCCTTGAGCATCTGAAAGCGAAGTCGATAAGATTTAAAATCGTCCCATTTCTAATAATAAGTAACTAGGCGGTGTGCACGCCGATGGTGATGCTATATCACTCATTTTATTTATTAAGAGTTTGTTTAAAAATTTCGTTTCGATGATGCACAACACACTTGCGTGTAATACCAGATCCTCTTTTTGTATCAGCAAGTTAAACCAACCGTTATTAATGAGCAAATCATATTTTATTAATATAAAAAAGTTATATTCTAATTTAATTTTATTTTAAGCGAATGAAATGGACGCAAGAAAATCTATTGAGGCACAAGACCTTACAAAGACGTTACTCCTTCGTGCTACATATTGCTGTATCATCTTTTTGCAGAATGTACATCTCACGAACGTCAGGGGAGACAGGGGGCGGCAGGAGTTCAAATATTAAGTGTCAGCACAACTTTCCCTGCATGCTTGATCAGCAAGGCAGCTTCCGCACAAAGATTTTGTATGAACTATAAAAGTGACCAGATTAGACAGAAAAGGCATGGAAGGGATAGCATCTGCAGCCCATATTGGAAGGTCTATCTTCTATCTTCCAGGAAATATATATATATATATATATATATATATATATATATATATATATATAACAAGATTACAATGATTCATTATTGTGTTTAAAAAGTATGAAATATGTTGTAATAGGTGCAAACACTTTTTCAATATTGCATTGAGCTGTTATTTTCCAAAGCGATGGTTAGTACTGAGCGAGTACTTTTGAATAAACAAGTCAAAGACGCTTGGAAACGCCTCTATATTTACTACAATGAAGATAGGGGTCAGGTGGATATGTTTTCTGAACTGTGGGGTCTTTACGGACTATTTCTCCTTCGGTTTTTCTTTAAATTTTCTTTTTTTAACTCTTACGACTAGACTAATATGAGGTTTTTTTTTACCTTCTATTAAGCTATATCTTATCAAAATATTTTCTGGTTATTTCAAACTTAATGCCCACTAGAAAGCCTCGTGCTTTGCTCTTATGTAGGGCTCTTCTAGAACACCATACAGCTGTTGATTACTATTGTCAAAATATCTCTGCTCTCTCATCTGTTTTATTCCTATTCATGCCATTGTAAGAATGTCTATTTATCTCCTGTGAATGTTTCCAAAACATAAAATTGTGTTTACATCTAATTTACGATTCATTATTTAGGTCACAGTTAGTATTCATATATTTTCTTTTTCTGCCATAACGAGGGTTGGATACTTTGTTCATATTTTCCATTTCGGGAACATGTTGTTACTAATCCTGGCATATTTTTACAAATCTTCCAATTCTTATTTTGCCTTGTAGTTTGTAGTTATGTTCAATATTTGAAATTTTGTCTCAGACATTCGTTTTAGGTGTTGTTTGCATTTTTGTTTATATTTCTTAATTTGTTTCCCTCTGTTTTCTAGTTACATTTTCTCTCTTTTAAGTCTTTGTAATAATTTTTAAACGCATATAAATGGTCTAAGAAATCTCACGTGGGCAGCCTCTATTCACTTCTCTTCTGATTTGGAAACCGTTGAAGTTTCACTGTTCTATTTTGCCTTTACTCCAGTTATTAGTCAAATCCTTAACTATTTAAAAACTATGACCTGTTATAATCTGTGATCTCTTAGCTTAGCTTTACTCTTTTAATTTCATTGCATTAAAATGTCAAGCTTTTGATTTTTTATTTGTATTTTCATGTTTTATTTTTCGTTTATATCATTTTAATTTTTAAAACCTTTTGTAGCTTCTCTTCTGAGACACTCTTAAAAGTATATCATCATTTACATATTCTTTTTATATAATTTAATATGTATGCACTAAACTCTCAATTGAAACTGTTCTATAAATTGGACATTTGCTTATATTCAACACTTAATAATGGAACCAGATACATTTCTATATTTTAGTATCCTAAACTACTCTATACGTTGTACAACTCTACCCTGCATGCTGGATTTTCCTTATATTATATATCTTGAACATCACATACAGCTCAGTTGTTGTTTAGGGTTGAATGCTATTCAATTTGATACGTCTTTGCACATTAGTTAGCATCTCCAAGAAGGAAATATTAGCTACCCTTTGCCTGCCTTTTGTTTCTTAGCCTTTTGAAGAGCGTAGTTCAAAAATGGGATCAAACATTACAAATCAAGCAGGAGGTTACTGAACAGGTAGGAATACGGCAGAAGAGCTTGGGGTTTCTAAATCAACGATTTCCAACATAAATGCGAACAAAACTTCAAGGATACTGTTTTTTGCGCTAAATAGATCTCTATACACTTTTCTTGCTTTCAATTTTAAGCTTCATAATAGTCAATAAATAGAAGACAAGTTTCACTATTGAATTATTTTATTAATTCTGAAATTTGCATTATTGTAAACATGACGTCTGTTTACTGTGTTGCTCTTCCACCAACTTCCTCGCGCGATTTATTTATTTGTAAAATCATTACTATTATTAAACATTAAACACTTACTTACTTAAAAATAAATCATTTCCCAATTTATAATTTCATCTGGTATACCATTAGTGTCCACGCCTATGACGTCTTAGTAGTAAAAACTACTAAGGTTAAACACTATTAAAAAATGCGAGAATATGGAGGAGGAATATTTCCTTGGAGGGAGGCGGGGAAGGGTGCGGAACCATACGTCTTTTATATATATATATATATATATATATATATATAAATTAAAAATAAAAATAAAATAACACTATTAACAATGTAACAAATTAACAGTACTAATGAAAGTAGATAAGGATAAAACACTTAGATAAGGCCACACTTGAAATTGCTATATTTCGAACTACTGGAGTTCTTCAATGGACAAGTCAGCTTCTTGCCATAGAAGAACTCTAGTAGTTCGAAATAAATCGGTTACAAGTGTGACTTTCTTTTAGTGTTTTATCCTTTTCTGCTTTTACTATTTATAATATTAATAAAAGTAATGTAACACTATTAACAATGTAACTAAAATAACCATAACTAGAAAAACAGAAGGCGGAAACACTTAGAAAAAGTGTATACGTTACATATTGTCAGCAAAACCTATAAATGCAAAGTCACTTTTAAAGATCCAATTTATCTTTCGTTATTATACGCAGAGCTATAGTCTAGTAATGGTTTACATTTTTTTTAAGTCTGCTACGGTCTGTCGTGTTAGTCTATCGGCAATCATACTTAACCGCCTAAAAATGTAAGCTTCAGAAGGGAAGTAAAGCCTTGTGTCCCGTGTCGTAGATTTACAGTACGTAAAAGAACCTCAAGCCTGAAAGAAGAGGCTTCTAGGCAAAATTTACGGACCGTTTCACCCTGATTTGAACGAGACGCTGATGACGCAGTTAAAGAGCGTCCGTAAATAAACAAAATAATATAACTTCGTGTGCTACTGAGGAAATTCCACCTTCTTACACTGAAATTGATGCATTGGTGCCATATCTGAAGTCAGATTTGTCCTAAGACGTCAGGATTCTGAGTAATGCGGCTATACTTAATAAATCTAAATCTGCACAGCAAAGTTAGAAAAATAAAGTGACAGAAATAATCATTTGAATACCGGAATGGACGTATTCACTAATATTAAATTTATATAAAATCAAGAATTCAAAATAAAATTATTTTATATTGCAAAAAATATGAGAAAGGAAAAGTCAGATTTACATTTTTGTAAGTAGAATATGAGAGTTATAAAACGTTTAATGCAATTCGTGTGCTAAGAGAGTTGGCCAGTTTCCAACTCTATTGTCAGCAAATTTTTTTCGTAACTACCGCTTTCCTTCTCTCCTTCCTTAATTACTGCATAAGTAATTAATGTCGCACGGATTGTTCAAAAAATATTCTACTTAGCAATGTATAAAGATCTCCTTCAGAACTATGTACTCTTTATTAAACACAAATATTACGTTATATTATATTTATAGGATGCTTTTTCACATTCATAGGTAAACATTTTAAATCGCTTCTCTTAAACTAATGAGATTTGAAAGGAAACAGGTGTATATATGAGGCAATGTGTTTTAATGCGTAACTGAAATGATGACACAGCATCTCTTGCATAAATAGAAACATTTTCTGGAACAAATATATAAATTTTAGGATATTTCTATTCACAACGTTTACACGTTCCTAATCACATCTACTATTTTAGTTTATTTATCTCCTTAATAACTTACAAATTGTCATCGATAGCATTAAATTCCCGTTTAAGTGGTTATACGTGTAATCATATTTCATATTTCTTTGCTTTACACACTACCGTAGTAATGGGAAACAATTGTATGCCACAAATATGAGCTCGTGGAAATTAACATCTCGGCTTCATCTCGGGTGCTAAGTACTTCCACTTAAAGATAAAATCTTTGATCTTTAATCTCATATATCAGAACTAACTATTTTAAGGTATTATCTAATCATAATTTATGTTACAAAGAAAGTTAAATATCCGAAAACTGACAAAAACTTGTATAACATTTATTTTGTTTCTAATGCCAAAAATGCACAATCTAAGTACAAATATCCTTAGCATGTAAGCAAAACTTCAGAATTGAAAGATTATATACTCGCCTTATACTGAAAGAAGTCCAAACCTTTCTTTTGTGGATTAAATTGAAAATGTTTATTAGCTTATCTTTAAGCATAAGGTCTCGTATGGCTTCGATAAGTTTACTTATGGTACACTCCATCAGGTTTTAAACCTTACAATTATACCGGAAGGAAGAGGTGGATATGCCATCTCTTAAACCAGAAAGATATCTCGATCAGAACAATATAAAACGATTGTGTACATTTTTCTTCATTTTCGTAGGAAAAAGTTTGGATAAAAGAGACGTTTGGCAACTGTGCCTTCCTTTACTGGAATAATGCTACCGTGCAGGTGATTGTTATGGATGAGAGATTTGTGATGGAAGGAAAAGGTGACCGATGCCCCACAGTGTTTTGTTGCACATTGAATGTCGGAAAGCGGAGGATTGTGGTATTAATGCTTGCTACTGGTATTTAAATTCAAAGGCAGTTCTTTTGTTTAATTTCAGGAAAAGTATCAACGATTAATGTAATTTCCTTTAAACGAAACGCTTTGAATTAAAAAATGAAAGAAAGTTAAAGTTTTCTACTTGAACATTTATTTATACTTTTTAAAATAAATCAAAATAAAATAATATTATAATAATATAATCAAAATAAAATAATTCATTCATTTAAACATTCAATAAATGTGATTGCGTGTTTATTGTTTATTTTTGTAACTGAAGGGTTAATCAATGTGTGCTGTACTGCAGTTTAAAACATGTACATCTATATATAAAAGTTTCCATAGCGCCTTATATCAAACTGTACAAGGTCAGGAAGCACTGTCTTCAAACTTCCTCAACCCTGCACTATCAGAGTCATAGAATTCCGGCTAGCAATCACAATTTATACAAAAAAGTGATAAATTGTAGCGAAACGAAATGCCTAAGGAAGAAACTGCTGACCAACTGAGTTCTTTCGCGTCTGATTGAATTATGAACACGAAAAGTGCGGAAAAAAATTTAACAAGTTTTCAAGTTTTAAATTTTTTTTCATTTGTTTTTATGAATTGAAACATCGCCTTAATTGATAACATCTATACTCCTTCCATTCGATGTTTTTACACTCAATAGAAGATAACTAAAATTGTATTAGAAAGTCGGTAAGACATTTCCTCTATTTAGTAGTGGCATTTTTACAATACTAGTACAGATAGACAGAATTTAACCTTTTTAACATTGGCCCAACTGACGCACTAGCTTTAAGAAATCCCCATAAAATTGCCAAGAATGAAACATGTTTGCAAATATCACAACCTAAGCAAAAAGAGATATTGGAAAAGCTCTTGACAAATATGGCAGGGGCGGCTATGAAAAGTAAATTGATGTTTCACCCAGGCGCTTGTGTAGAGGAAGAGAAAACCAAGAAAACGCTCAATAATGGCAATGTTGGTTTTGAATCACCTTTCGAACATTTGTTCTTTGAAATGTCCCTTTTGTCAGTCGTATATTATTAGTCTTTGATACGACTTCCTTGAGAAAGAAGTGGAAATAGTAAAGAAAGGTGGTATTTCCCCCTCGATATATATATTGCACGTGTGTTGTTTTATCTCTTCCCTCTGGCGGCAACAAAGCAAACTGCAACGACCGGACCCGCGATTTATGACCGCTTTTGTTTCGTTTTGTGTAAAGGGAGGGTGGAATAAGGAGCTAGGAGAGCCGGAAGTGAAGGAAGGAGCGTGTGACGCTATCTTCTTGACTTATTGCGCTTCATTCACTTCTGATAGCAATAATGTCGTCGTAACCGCGTCACTTCTGAAAAGGGCGCGATAACGGAGATGCTGCTTCCTGCTGCTAGGGACAAGCCCCTCCCCAATTTTTGTGTTGCGGTGATTTGATGTGCAGCAGGGAAACAAACTGCAGGATCGTAGTGATCATGTGTATCGCGTGTTTTATATTCTAAATATTCTGTATCAGAAATAGAAATACGAAGTAAGAATCTTTGTTAATTGTTGTTAACATTAGGTCTTGAAACAGTGGACATAAATAACAAAATGGACTGTACCGAGAGAGATTTACTTTTAACATTAGTGCGATAACTTTCAAGTATTCACACTAACAATATTAACTTCTTTAACACAAGACACCTTCATTAAAAATGGCATTTTATAGCATTCAGGTTTAATAAGTAAAATGATAATTATATTTAACTTTATACAAATTACACATTTTCATGTATTACATTCCTCATGGAAGTTTCGGAATCAGGTCATTGTCCAATCAGTCATATTACATATATTTGTGTCTAAGATTTATTTGCATTAATGTTGCAAGCCTGGAACCACGCCAGTCTGGAAGATAACCAATAATAACTGATTCCATCGCTGCGCATGCTCAAATGCCTACTGTTAGGGTTTTTTTTTTTTTTTTTTCCATCGTAGGAAAATACACTTCCAAGACAGTAACGAAGACGAACTCACCGCTCCAGTTTGTGCTCTAAGGGAAAAGAAAAACATGACACCGCAGCTGTTGTGAGAGAGGATGATCAGAAGACGTTAAGTACATTTTCAAAATTCTAAACATTTCACTTGGTGCTATCCACACATTGCTAAGTGAAAAAATGAGACTTTTTGTGCACGGTAGATTGCAGGACCAACTGATTCCTGGACAAAAGAACGTTTCGCACTAAAGTTAAAAGTAAATATTTCTCGGTTCAGTCCATTTTGTTATTTATGTGCATGCAGTTTCTGTGGTTGCTTCAGCCGGGAAAGTTATTGTTATATCATTGTTTTATATTCAAGGAATGGTTTACATGAATATCGTACCTGTGCACAAAAAATATATCAGGGAAATACTACAGTGATGTCCTAATAACGTTTCTAGCCCATTTCACCGAGTTAAATGCAGCACCACAATAATGCCAACCGCACATCACAAATATGTTTCAAAATTCAATGTGAATTATGTCCTTCCTACGTCCAAATTTAGTCCCACGTGTCCTTTTATTTTTCTACAACTTGAACAAATATCTGCATGGGAGACAAGCGGTAAAGGCTACGATGAGATTCTGAAGGAACTGTCAAAAATGGTTTCCAGCATGTCTTTGAAGAAGAAAAGTTTAAACAGATGCATTCCTTTCAACAGGGACTACGTTGAGAAATATCACCAAAAAGTTTGAGGATGTGTATGTATGTATGTATGTATGTATGTATGTATGTATGTATGTCAAAGAACTAATCACCATTCTTCATTGAACAGCCTCATTAGCTAACTGTGTCTTGTAGCCGAAAATTATGGCTCCTTAATATTAACTTCATATGATAATTAAGTTAAGATTAATGTTTTATGTGTGTAAATATCTGAGCAGATAGGAATATTTTGTGCATATCAGAGCAAGGTGGAAGTATTGTAATCATTTTTCAGGTTCTGCTTTTGTGATGACTGAAAGACACCTGTATGAAAGTATTTATGTGTGAGCTATTGTATTATACGTTTAAGGAAGGTTTGTTGGCGGTTGACCTGGAGGAAGCAGCTTAGTGGAAAGAGACAGAGATAGGTTAAGAATTGTTACTTTTCTTCTGTGTGAATACTTTAGAGCGAACATTGCAGGCATGTCGTAAAGAGTCATTTGCACTTTCAGGGTAACAGCCAGTTACATTGTTTATCTAACGGAACAAGGGAGATAAAGGGAGGTGCACCACACGTAGGAAATACAGATTTCTGAGAATATATCGGAGATGATAGATATGAAATAGGGCACATTAAAGGGCCTCACCGCAAAAATAACATTCTCCCAAAAAATAGAGATAGCAAACAGATGGGCCAAAGCGTGCGTAAGCTATGAGAATATTTGATGATCTAAAAATGACTAAGGGAGGAAAGAAACATTTCTTTAGAAGTCCAGCATATAAGGAAAATGCTGAAATTTATGACAGGCTCTTTCTAAGAAATTCAGGTTTGTGGGAAATAGTGAATGTCAATAGGGGTAAAGTAATTTTAACCAATGGCCATCGCATAAAAATAAGCAGAACTTAACTATATAATAAATATTTTAAGATAGCCAATGGTGAACTTGTAAGTCGGGAAAGAAAGTAATAAATGTGGGAATTTAATTTAGCGCGGGGCGAGGTGATAATATAGAAAAACTGGATGTCAGAGGTGCGAGGGCAGTAGTGAAGGAAGAAAAGAGTAGTGAAGAAGTAAGAGGGCTCAAGAGTTGCCTAATACTCAGGAGCTAGAAAAAGTGATAGCTACAACTCAGGTCTCCATGGACAGTCCGACCTATAATGAGAAATATTACATAACAAATAAATAGTGAGATACACATGTCATGTGCTTTTCTCTGAGGCTAGTGTTTCAAACTTTTTCGTCCCTTTGACTCCCACAAGTCATAAAACATCCACTGAATACGACCCTGAGAATTTATTACCCACAATAACAACACAATCCTCCTCCCAAAGCCAAGGCTTCAAGAACTTCAAGAAGAGAGCTCCAAGAACATCCGCCGAATACACCATAACAACACCCACCAATACACACTATGCTTAAGTGTAAACAATTATTTAGAAAGGAAGAATTACACTTGAGAATAGATCATGGCAGTGACATGAACCATGGATCTTTAGTCTTAATGCCAATTTACTGAATTTTTAAGCAAGGTGCAATATGAGAGTTTCAGAAAAAAATTGACTTCAGTAAACCAAGCAAAGCATTTTTATTTCTCTCTCTCCCCTTTTCTCTCATATTTTCTCTTTAACTGTAGCCTCATGACTTGAGCAAGTCCTTCTGTATTATTAAATATACGTACATAAATAAGGCTGCAGATATATTACCAAAGAACAGCAGCAAATTTATGAGATATGTTAAACTTAGATAGTGAGTAAATGAACAAGCACGTTTTTTATTGTAAAATATATACATTTAGTCAGAGTAAATGTTCATAATTAATGGTTATTGTAAACATTTGCCTTATTGCTTGATAAATATAGGCAACAGAAAGAAATCATTGCATATCTTCCCACTTTTGTGATAAATTGTTCACATTTTCTGAAAAGTGTGCAAATTTACCAGGGTAGTGGTAAATGTTGGTAGGTGTAATAACTGAATCAGTTTACTCGATATTGCTGAAAAATCCAAATATAATTATGCATCTTTTTTTTTTCGACAGAGGTAGCATATTGAATAAGCATTTGATTTTCTTACAACTTACAACCATATATCGCAGATGTATGCAAAGTATTTTCGGTTAAATGTTTGTGAAAACGCCAAAAATAATTGCCAAAAAAAAAATAAAAATCGCTGGAAGATACCCAACGAAGCTTTAACCAAGAACCTCGTTTCTTTTCATTCAAATACATTTCGCAGAGAAACAACACAGCCGTTTTATTGATTAATAAAACACTTAAAAATAACATTTGACTAAAACACAAAACTTTACGGCAATGGTAAACAGCCGTGGTTCCACACTTGTGCTTATCCTGCAAGCGGGATAGTACAAAAAATGAGTAGGGAACACGAAGCACTTTAATTTTCATGATGCTTTCTAAAAGGATATCAAACGAAGCTTAAATAAGTAAGTTCAAGATATAGAAATCGAAATATTGACGCCTTCTTAGATCACATACTTCTATACGGTAGTGTCAAAGCACTAATATCGAACTACAGCAAATCTTCGAGATAAATCGAGGGAACCAGTCGTTTGCAGGAGCGATACAGTTTATTCTTTTGTGTATTGCACTTCTGTAAGTAGTTTTTCACTCAATTAGTAACTTTCGCGCAATGTTGGTACCTCTTAACAACTCACGAGAACAGGAACTGCAGCTTTCCAATGCATAAGAATGGTTCTTTCGCAGCCTAATTTTCTAAATCAACTGTTTCCTTGAACAATAGCACCACTCAGCGGTAGAAGGTACGTGCAGTGGTACATTTCCAACTTTCAACAAAGTTGATTGGTAATTGTTAACAGATACCTCATAAAGTGGTAAATTAAAAAGTTTGCAACACCTACCTTTCGGTTAAAATATTGTTCACTTTACCATCATTATTCACAATAGCCTGTTTCCTAGTTTGACAGTATCATATAAGATATAAATCTAATTTAACAATAGATGAATTCCTTCGCACCCTTAGAAGTCGGAAACAGCAAAGAAAGCGGTACCAATTTTCTGGAGGAGTCAAAGAAATATATAAGCATTTAAATAAGGGTCTGCCACCCTTAAATTAACATATATTATTGGATTACGTTACCAAGTGAGCAGACGTTTATTTAATGCCGATATGGACATTAAGGAGATAGTAAAGAACTACAAGAGCAAATAAAACTGTCACTCGCTATGTAAGCTAACATTTTTCAAGCTCCAGTAAACATTAAAGGTAATATTATGAAAAACCCTGCGCTAGCTAAACTTATATTAAGAGTTCCCTATAGGTAGAAATCCAACGGAGTTAAGTCCATCGGTTCTGGCCGGGATCGAACCAGTGATCTTGGGTTTAGGAGAGAGCAAGTCGAGAACTACAAATTTGTTCAACACTATCCAACTGCACGTGAACCGGAAAAATTACCCGGTATATAACTCGCAGACCTTCCTAAGGTTTCTCTACTATGAGAGATTAATTCCTTAAGTGGCGACCTATGATGCTACAAATACTTATGTTCCAGGCATCTAGTTTAACCAGAAACTATACAGGGGTTAATTTATATATGGAAAGAGTTTTTTCACACTAGCGGTGTAGAACTTAATTTGGAAATGAAGAAATGTTGTTTAAACCTAGCAGTTGCTAAAATGAACTAACCTAGGTCACAAACGCGTAAACTGCCGGTTCCTATTTACCTCTTCGATTGCTTTTGTAATAAAACATAATTCCTATGCTAACACAAATCCTCTATTAATAATAATAACAGTTCGAGTGGGAGTAAATATGGAGGCAATATATGAGGATGAGAGACTTAACACACGGCTGGCTATCTTGTCCTATTTCAATTTAATTGATAGGTTTTATTTCTTCAGGTCACCGAAATGAAATTGTT
The DNA here is from genome assembly GCA_030762175.1 of Metallyticus violacea. Classification (NCBI taxonomy): domain Eukaryota; kingdom Metazoa; phylum Arthropoda; class Insecta; order Mantodea; family Metallyticidae; genus Metallyticus; species Metallyticus violacea. Next base: position 81,518,992 of record CM060838.1, read on the forward strand.
TGAGATTTCAACCTAGAAGTAAACTTGGGTCAGAACCTTTGTGGTTTAAATATTCTGCCATGTAATTATGTTCCCAAATAATAGTTATTTTATTCTAGTTCAACATTTTTTGTGGGAATTGTTTGTGCTGTAATGGTGCACAAATATTGCCGTAGGTTTTCGAGACTACAAAAGTTAAATTCCTTACTGCAGTGCAAATGAGTTTGTAGGCTACCAATGTCTAAGTTATTCATCGTTCTTAAATGTGCTCTCGCGCGAATGGGAAAACGAACTACATCCAGTCCACTTGCCTCTACCGCTTTGGTGTTAGACTTTCGACGACAGTGTGTGTTCTAACTAAAAGGTGGGATTACTTTTCAGTATATGGTGCCTTTACAAACAAACAAAAACTAAAGAACAATAAAAACGCCATCTATACACAAACTATGAAGCTTGCTTATTGAAAGCATGTTCCAATACGGTCTGTCTTTTCACCTCCAGATTTTAATGATCTTTCTTTGAAGTTTTGTGAAATATGCAGAGCAAAACACTGTCAAATTATTTTCATACTCATTTATTTCTTCACAAAAAGGACAACAAAGAAAAAATCGTGCCCTTTGATAATTCCACAACGTTTAATCCAAAAAAGAACGAAATCAGTAAACATTTTGCTTACATGATTATCAAAGACATATTCCATAGTATTTTTGCTTGTTAATGAGCAGCGTTGACTAGCAAAAAAAAAATCATATCTAGCTTTTATGAAAAACTAAATATTAAAACCATCTAGAAAAAATTATTGTTTTAATAGCTTTATATTTAAAATAAAGTTGCAAGATTAAAGAATAAGATTTTCTTCTCATTTTGAAGAAGTGTGAGGTCCTGCGAACAATGTTAGAACCGCCAAATTTTAATATCAAGTGCCCAAAAAGTGACAAAATGAAAAAAAAAAAAAAAACAGCGGTGTTGTCTTTACTTTAGACTGATTATCAGAAGTGCTAATTGAAAAACAAAATTTATTGCTGCTACTTGATTCTTGGGAACCGTTCCTTACCATAAATCAATTGAAAGATACGCTGCCAGAAAACAAACCTAAAAAGATTCAAAAGATTCCCAGATTATTCAAAGTAAAAGTTTTTCGACTTATGACGCGTGAAATTATTATAAATCATCCGACATCATAACTCCTTAAAAAGGAGGACTCCAAGGTTCTCGAAATCTTGGACAGTTTGTAATCATTAAGCTGAAAAACTTTTACCATGATTAACTTCAGCAGTGAAAGCCTACATCATAAATTGCCAGATATTGTCGAACTCTGGATCAATTTGGTTTCCGACCAATGAAAGGTTGTGTAAAGATACTTTCAAGAAATTTCTAAAGTTAGATTTTCACAAGCAGAACAACAGTATCAATCTTATGTCTATTCTACACAAACAGTTCAGTCCGAATCGGCACGTATTACTTTTGTAAGCATGGCTCATGAGCAGTTGATTACATTTCTATTTTTCAGTTAAGTTTGCATTTCGTTTTACATTGCGCATACAACTTCCTTCATAAAGAACTAAAATACCAGATTTTTTTTTTTTTTTTTTTTTTTAAAGTTTTAAGTTTTAAGTTTTGAACTGTAAATCGTGTTCTAATCTCAAATATTTGCTTTCTCTAGAGAGAACAAGGACTTCTTTTCAACGTTAAATGTTCTAACAAATGGAATACAAATATGTTTCATTTCGTAACGTTCACTTAGGCACTCTTCTCAACCGCCACGAGTGGCCGAGGTCGCAAAGGCGTGGACTCGTCTGGGGTTCGAATCCTACTAGGACCGTCCTCCCTGACTCAGGTTTTTTCCAGGTTTTCCTCAGTTCTCATAAATGGCAAATGCCGGGTAGATACCGTAAAATTAGGCCTGGAATGTTTCCTTCCTTAAAAAATCCTTTCCCAATATTTTATTTCATATGTCATCAGTGTTCACCGCCTGTGGTGTCTCAGCAGTAAAAACGGGCGTTAAAAATATTACAAAAAAAAGAACACTCTTCTCATCAAGAGAGATCTTCTCATCATCATCAGCTCTCGGCGTCTGAAGTTAATAGCTCTTTACTGCTGGTATATGCAACAGTGTGTTTTGTACACAATTTTCATTCAGTTTCGTAGCAATGTCTCGTGATATTTGTTTTATTAATTTTTTTTAATTATAGTGGCTCATGTCTCCGGTCTTTCGATATTCTCGAAATAATATAGCGCAGTACAATGGAAGAAATATCGCAGTAAAGACAAGATCAATTAGTAATGCATAGACGAGGAAATAGATGTATTATTTACACGATGCACAAAATAATGTTTTAATTTTAAGTTAACTGTATTCCTGTGTACGGGTCCATGATTGTGATACCACATTTTGTTACATTCTGCTAACACTTTTATAACTGTTTGTCATTAATTTGTTATCACTTTTGTTACTTGAGGTTTCTTAGCACTGTAAGCAGACGCAATGTTATAATTAAGTCTTGAGAAACTCTGGAAAGTTGACTTATTAACAAGGAAAAATAGGTCAATTTAATGACATTGAAAGGCAGTTTCAAACGGAATTCATTATACATAGGTGTAAAATCCCAAAAGAATATAATATTATTTATATAAAAATAAGTACGTGGGCTGCACCAATGATAATAAAATTTTAATGAATGAAGAACATACAAACATTTAAAATATTACTTTTACAGACATTTCTCAAAATGTTTGTCCATTTTAACTAATAACTTGCATGAATGCTCCATGAAAACGAGTATAAATTATACAAAAGAATTGCGTGTATTCTTTAATATAATCCTTAAAACAAAAATCATGTTGATACAGTCAGAGTAAAGACAATTGCACTTTAAAACAACACTTAAAATCCCGTAAATGCAATAAAATATTACAAAAGCATTACTAAAATGACTACCCTTATATAATCTCTATCTAGGTACTGAATAAATCAACTTTAAAAGTAATTAACATTCGCAAGTACTGCCACTGCGGTGTTTATAGACGGAACTCTCTCTCTTTCAAGTTGGCACGTAGAAAGCCGGCTGTCTCAAGTGCTCGTTAATCGAGGGACGTCTCAATCTTTCAGAGTAGGCTTAGAACATGAGGTGATTCCCACATCACGACCCATAAACATGCCAGAGAAATTGAGAAAGGTGTACGTTTGAACGCAAAACCGGGAAACTATTATGCTTCCTTTGAGTAAAATACTGAGTACCTGATAGACAAACTGTTTAAATTTGCAATAATTCCTTTAAAGTCCTTCAATGTGGACACCATTGGTCACATAACACGCATGTACCGATAGTTTAGTTCTACATGCTGAAACATAACACAGTGAATGACGCCACAACCTGAGTAATGTAGTCGCGTAGAGGTGTGGGCAGAAGTGCAAGTAAACGTGTCATTAAAGAGGTCACACGAATTGAATAATTTTTAGGTTAGAATTCGAAATAAATTAAATGACAAACTGAAGATTGTAATTTTCGAACTTCGAGTCTTTATCAAATTTCAAATGTTCCATACTAACGAGAGAGGTGTTTCTTTCAAATTAATAAGATATTATCATACTTGATGCAGAATGTGTGACTAGGTGGTTAGAAAGACAACATTTTAAGTTCTAAAGCAGCCTGATTATTCCCTAGATATAAATCCGAATGAATATGTATGGAATATGCCTCAATATGAGATATTTAAACAGCTCCACCATCACCTGCGGAATATTAATAATAAAATTAATGAGTGAAATTGTTTCATTTTGATTGTATATTGATCATAGTTTATGAATCATTTAAATTGTAATTATTTTATCTGAGAAAAATTGAGCTCAAATCTCATTTTCATCATGATTTCCAGCAGCTGTACTAACTTAACCTAACCTGCGCCGAACAAGATTAAATAGTCCATCACAATTCTTCATGACCAAGGAGGTGTCGAGAAGTACTTAGTGCAAGAGATGGTCCACAGAGCTGCTGGTACTGAAACTAAAGATACAGAACAATGTCATGTGATTCTGTGACCGTATCTTTAAAATTAAAAACTTGCGTTGTTTTCCTTAAAAAAAAGATTAAATTTTACTTTCGTGAACTGTTATTATGTATTTTAAATGTAATTATTGGCAATATTATTTATAGAACCTTATCATGAAATTCTGCTTTATTTACAGAACAATTAAAAAAGTCCTTAGACAAATCTGATGTGTATTACGTAATGCACGATGTCTCAAAAATTAGTTAATAACTTGAGTTTGATACGTCTTCCCGTTAATGTCAGTTTTAACTTTAGGAGAAACACCCAGAATAAGATCATGGAACGGTAACTTTGCAGTACGGGAGATGAAGTATAGTTTACAAAATCTAACAATGCGCAACTCAATATAATTTGCTTGAACAATAAATATGTAACACATATAAAATAATTTTGAATTTAGAATAGTAACACAATATGGTAGAACAACAAATAGCTTTAATATACAATTTACGTATTTAAACCCACATCAGCAATACATCATTATAACATTTATAAAATATTAACATGCTAACTTTGAATGTTTAAATTTTAATCCGTACATCTTGCAAATTTTGCAGCATTTACAACACAATTATTTATTAAATTACTGGCAAACTAAACTAAAGGTTCAAGCTTATCAAAAATCTTCTGATTTGACATGGAATAGAAGACTTTAATGCAGTACATAAATTATCATGACAATATATCGGCTTACAAATGTACGTTCTTTGCCTAGGAATATTATAACAATGAACTAGTATGCCAATATAACAGTACACTAAAGTTTTACAATAAAAAGTTTACTAATGTAGTACATTCTACCTGGGTCACTGGGTGTAGACAGCGAAGGCCCCAACTAACAATCTACATCCCATCATAAGTCGGGGCTTCTAGCTGTATCTCGGACGAAGAGAAGCCAAGAGCTCGTCAAACTGCTTGGATAGAACCCCTAATTTCGTTAACGTAACTTATATTGGATGCAACCAATGGCCAAACAACATGCAGATCACACCATACTTATGCTGCAGTGTGAGAACAAGGAAACCTCGTATAAAAACGGGGGGGGGGGGGAAGGAATGCGCTCAAGAACTAGAGTGGCAGTGCCACCACGCTATCTACAAACTAATAGCTTTCCTTTCTGTGATTATTTATATTAATGTGATAAAACTTTGATTATAAAGGGGAAGCTATAATTTATGTTTTCTAAACATAAAACAAAAAATATTTTGAATAGAACAAAGCTTTTTATTTTTCTAGTCCTAAAGATGCGGGGAAATAATTGGAGAAGCGAGCAGATGAGGGCATGGGACTTTATGTATTACATAAGCATAAATAACAATACATTAATAAATGCAGAAGTGCGAATTATATCAATAATTACCGCCATTCTATCGTTCTGTAATCCTACCATTATAAACATGCTGTTGTGATAAAGTTTTCATAATGGTCTCTTCATGTTGTGCGTGTTCATATAGATTACTTAACAACGTAAAATCATGACGTAATAAACATCATATTTATCGTAACAAAAATGAATATTATCGCACGTTAATTAATGTTATAAAAAGTTGGTAAATATCTCCGTTGAAATCACAATGTTGTTTATTTTCCTCCCATTTCGCCAGACAGAAAAGTTTCATATATGCTTATCATATAATTATTTTGTATTTGCGAAAATCAGTTATCCTGAGGAATGTCATGTGTACTTCCGCTCTCTATTTCCGTTACTCCGGGTAATAAATGAAAGCAAATAGTTTCAGAAACGGTTAACACCATGTGCATTTAGTAACTCATTACGTAAAACAGAAGGATTATGGGAACAATTTATAAATTTGTTATGTTAGAATTGCATACAGCTGGTGTATTATGACACTCAACATCATACAAGTTTTACAATAAACTCTTTCCTATCCTTTACACTTAACAAGGCAAATGTTTGAATGTCGTGCAATTGCTGCCCAACACTACACCCGCAGCGTATTTAACAATGACAAAGCAACATCAGGTAGGCGCAATACTTGGTTCAGCAAACATAATAAGAGCCTTTAGTTAACACACTGCACCAAAAGCGTTGCAGGTCCCCTCCCCCCTAAAACTCTTTCTGTTCATCAAACGAGGCTGTTAACAAATTGCATTATTTTAGCGAGACTTTTGATGAATGTTGCGATTGGTTTTCCAATCAATTGCATGCAGCGGACTGCTATTTGTGTCTGGGCTTTGTGTTTGTAAACATTGGGGCGAAGTGCACCTGAGAATCCCGAACCTAACTCGTTTTGCTTGCATTAACGAGCTAAACTGCGTTTCTCTTGCAGAATATCCGTGCTTCAGTTTCCACGAGCACAAATGTTTATTTTTGTACTGGTTTACTGTCCCATGTCAACTTCCATAGGTTTTATTAAGAATGCAGTGAGTTGTTGACGCCACCAACGAGCCTCGAATGCGCCATGGCGCTGAAGGTTACTGGCACTCGCCTTCCCAGGCAGGGAACCTCCCGAAAAAAAAAAAACTGACAGCTTGTTCTAACAAGGAATCCAATCTGCGCATGAGGAGTTTGATATTAAAATTATACTCACTTTACATTTTCCAGTTTTGATACATTGGTTGTTTCTTAAGGAATGTTTTATGCTGACTTCAGAAGAGGAAATATTTACTTTTAAAACCGGATAGAACACAGTGAAAACAGCAATTAATTGGGGTGATCATAATCAAAATATCAGTAACTCTTTGATAGTTTGGTTTTAAAGCAGGATAGTTCCTCCACTAGCAATGAGAATCCTGCATCCACGTCATTTGTTCCCACATGCATCGCAAAATGGCCAAAACGTTCAATGTTTGAATTTCATAAAAGTACTCAATATCATTTATATGAGATAATTACAACAAATTAATTGAAGTTTAATTGAAATAGGTTTTATCTGGGTAAACTGGAAACGTACAAAAAAAAAAAAAAACAGAGAGAGAGAGATTTGTAGGTAATAATTACAGTGCAATAACATCGGTTAAGTTTAATTACTATTAAGTATATTAAAGGCATATTTACAAAACACTTTTTCTTTTACTTATAAACCTAAAGCTAAGTAACATTCAATCATATTATCTTTTTAATAATAGTCAAGAAGGAGTAAGGCGGTATGTTTAAATTTCGTATTGGATAACATATTTGGCAGGGGCTGTGTAAGTTTTTTAGGAAAATAAGGTGGGCAAGAGAAAATCTCTGCCTAGAGAGGACATAGCACATAATGTACTTATATATTGTAAATGTACTTCTGTTAGTTTTTCTGTTGTTTATATTATGTATTTAATTATGCATTTTTCTTCTTTGGTGCACTATGATTATAAATTTAAAATTGTTATTAATGGTATAACTTTTTTCTGACATGACGAGGGAAGGAGAGGGTTATTTCATAGTGTTTGTACATATGTAATTCTATATGTTTTTTTCTCTCTCTCAGCATTACAAGTGTAAATAACACGAAAGTTCTGGCTAGACCTGTGTGCTGGTTAAGTATTTAATGTATTTATCCGCAAGCCAGTTTTGAAATAAATACACTTACTGCTATTAATAGTAATGCGAAAATTATTTCTGAATTCTCGTTCGCTTGTTTGTCGAAGCCATTGGGATCCTTCATATCTGTGTGTTCGTTTTACCTCTATCCACTGATTTCTTACTTGACCAACATGAGCACTTTTTTTTTTGGAATGAATCACTTACTTTCGGGATGCGACAATCTCCCTTGATCAAAGTCAGACACCTGCTAATATTGCTGACGTATTTTCGAGTCATATTCGTTGCTTCTGAGAAAATGTGGGGTCTGTTTAATGCGTCGCTTATGGGGAGGGGGGAGGGGCGTTGCAATTTTAATGGCCGACAGTTTATAATCAACGTATAGCTACAGGGACATACACACTGCTAACAATTAATGATACTGTTCATAAAAAGAGAAGAAGAAACAAAATGCTTTCTTTTAAAATGCTGCAAAGAAGCTCAAACTGTGGAAAAGGGTGGAACTCCTAAATCTAAAATATTGCAATGCCTTGTCATTAATGAGGTGAACAGTAAATGCACTGTTCGAATTGTATTTCTGGGTATTACAGATATAAATAATTAAGGAATACTGGGATGTTTCAGAATTTTAAGATAAACAATTCACTTGCATCTCACGAAACTTGTGATGGAGTTTATTGAACTCAGCTTGAGATAAAGAAAAACTAGGAGAGTTAATGTTTCTTCAGATCTCCATGGACAGTTTTGAAATGTAGGAATTACCACAGCAGAAGAAAAGTTAAAGGTTAAGAAAACCATATCTTTGCTACATCTTTATCGCATGCTTCAATATTAATTTCCCAGCTCATCTTGTATATATACTTTTTTCTTCCTTGAACTGCAGAAAGGTTGAAACAAGATGCCCAAAAAGAAAATATTCATATTTTATAAACCAATTCATTCTTCAACCACTTAGAAGAAGAAAGAGAAGTACTGCTAACCATTTTTTCACACCCAGAAGAGCCTGCCCGAATGTCCCACTACAGCCGATAGACTTACCTGTCATAACTGAATCTTATTCAGCATCAGAATGCACAGGTAGCTTTTATTTAAACTTGTTGTTTGGGGCCGGTCATGTTCCTAGTCGTTTATAAGAACGCTTAATGGATTATTTCTTTCCACAATTTTCCGCTCTCCGACTTCATTCCATTGGTCCTTTTCGGGGTCGAAAGTGCCAGGCGCGATGAGTTGGTGCAGTGTGCGGTGTTACGGTGACTTGCGCTTTATATAGGTTTCTGTCCCGGTGTTTGGTATGATACTTTCCTTTATACGGAGCTGGGACACATTGGAGAAGAGGCTCCACTAGCGTTGGAGTACTCTATCTAAAAATAATATTAGAAACTCCGTTTATTCATTTGTACCGCCCCTGAGGTCTAGTCGCAAGGTGCCCCCTTCCTCTCGAGGTGCCCCCGCAGAAACGGCCAGCTATGGAGCAAGGCTGAAGCATCTTCCGTTACTATCAATCCAATCCAGTATTCCCTGTCATTGGACACTCATTTCTTTCACCTGATAGAGATTTTTATTTGCTCATAAATTACTTAAAAATTTAAACTTCTCTAAGTGAAATCTCAGAATATCATAAAGTTGGAAATGTTGAGATTGTGAGAAAAGGTTACTGGAAAAACTAGGCATCCCAGTCTTCACTTTCTGCTCTCCAGATGCGCTTCCTTCTGAGGCTCTCAAAGACTGTAACAATGTACTACTGTTGGCTTGTGAGATGGCATATAATGCCAATGTTGGTAAATTTATGTGCATGATAAAGAAATTAAGTCACTTGAATTCAATGCTGCAATAATGTGTCCGTTGAAACGTTAATTCCACTCAATTACTGGTGTTGATAACTTCCTGGCCAACCACTTTGGAGAAAATTGACAAGAACTAGAACGTCTACAATGATACCGCAAAGTACTGGGGGTGACAGCACAGAACAATGTGGCGACAGTAATAGACACTGTGAGTGCACTGCACTGGGGAATGAAAGTGATGACGAACTTGTATTTTTCAAAATGTGGAAATAAACACAAGGTAAAAAGTGATATGTGATTTGAGCATTAGAAGTATATTTTAGTTCAGACAATATATTTTAATGAATAAATTAATAAAGTGTTGATATGATACTTGTATATCAAACTTGGTGTTAGTAGTAGTTGAAATTGAAAAATTGGTTTTTTTTTTGGGGGGGGGTTCTAAATTAGAGAATGCCATTACTCAATTTCAAATGCAGCCAACTCCACTTTTTAATCTATAATTACAGTTTGAATAAAGAAAAGTGTAAAAGAATGATTTAAATAGTTGCAGTATAACGGTAATGCCAGTATTATAGCTCTGGGTTAAAAACTAAGTGACAAACACGGAGTATATGAAAATTGTTTTTTTCACACTAGCAGTGTGTAGAACATAAAAGAATCAGACGTGAACAATTCGGGTCACAGTCTCGGGATTCGAACCACTGATCTTCAGCCTTCCGAGCTGACAAGCACGGAACCACAAACCTCCGTAGTAGAAGTCCCAGCCGTGAGCCGAATTTTTCTAGTATGTTCTACATGCGACTAGTGTGAATAAACAATGTCTGTATTCAAAAGTAACTCCTTTATAGTTGGTGGTTAAATTTGAGGACTAGTTTATACAGGGTTATTATAAATGAATGGAGCAGTTTCACAGTAAACTGTAGCTAATATTATTTGACATATTGTCACAAAATGTTACAGGCATATAGAAAAACTCAAAAAAGCTGTTTTTGTTTTAACGTATTGCAAGTGCTCCATGTGTGGCCCCTTCAAGCAGATGTCAAGTTTATTATCAAGTTCTTCCCACACTCGATGCAACAGTTTCTATGAATCTGTTCAAAGGCATTGTCGATACTAAATCGCAGTTGTGGTAATTTTTTGTTAAAGGAGACATAAACACTGAATCTTTGACATGACCCTACACAAAAAAAAAAAAATCGTAAACATTGTGATGAAGTGGGGTGGAGCACCATCCTGTTGGTAGAGAAAATCTAACTTTCAGTCTCCAGCTGCGGCATGAGATACACGTGTCGTTCAATTATATCTTTGTAAAAAAAGGGGAATATAACGTGTAATACCGTACAGAAGTTATTAACTAATGGCGACATTCGAACGTGCTGCATGATAGAGAGGGGATTTTCTGTGTCGCATATTGTGTCTGTTCACTTTGTCATTCACCAAAAAGTTGCTTTATTATTGCAGACAAGTCTCTCACCAACCCAATTCTCTTCCATAAGTTGTTGCAACCATGCAGAAAGCTCAAAGCGTCGCACTTTGTCATCAGGCGTCAGGGCTTGAAACAATTGCAAGCTATAAGGCTTCTGTTGCAACCGTTTCCGTAAGATCTTCCAAACGGTCAATGGAATGTTCTTCGTTGGCTTCTGTGAGCTAAGTTTTAATAGTTTAAACAAAACATTGGTTTTGTATACCAAAAATATCAGTTTTAAAACTTCCCATACGCGCTCAACTGTTTTTTCATTAATTGTAGGCTTACCCGCTGATTTCCCCTTACAAAGGCATCCTGAAATTGTAAACTGCGCAGGCCATCGCCGAATACAGTTGAAAGTTGTTACATCCTTTTTAAACTTCTCTCTAAAGTGTCGTTGCGCTATTATGAGGGTCCAGACTTTTAGGTTTTTACAAACGCAGAATTAGTTTTTTTTTTTTGTTACACTTTTAGGTAGTTTTTAAAACTTTTTATTATCTAAAGTAAAATAAACAGATATAGGATAATATGAATTTATTTTAATTTAATTTTACTTCTATTTTCCACAGACACGTACTGTACCATGTTTCAGGCAGAGATCTTAGCATTATGACCTGTACGCAAAATGGCATAGAAAAGGCTACTATGGTAAACATTTCATGTCTCGAACATTCAAGCTGTACTTCGAGCTCTTGACTCTTGACTCTTACCAGTTTAATTCCAAGTTAGTATAGGATAGCCTCCAAAAACGGAAACAACTCTGTTGAATTGAGGTGGTTGCCAGGTCACAGGGAATGCAACAGTGGATAAACTGGCCGAGAAAGGAGCATCTAGCCCTTTTATAGGACCGGAGCCAGACTGCGGAGTTAGTAGGTCTACAATATGAACAACAATTAAATTATGGGGCAGAGAGAAACATAAAATACGATGGTCCAATCATCCCTTGTCAGCGGGCCCAGTCCCACACTCACCAAAACTCCTGAAGTTGGGAAGGAAATCGTTATGGAGAGTAGTAGGATTAATTACTGGACATGGTCAATTTAGAAACATCTCCAGAAAATGAAACTGTTCCAGGTAGAGTCCATATGTAGACTTTTTGGCCAATCTCACGAGACTGGAAACATTTACTCGTTGAATATGAAGCCCTGGAGAGAAGAAGATATCAATTCTTCGGTCCAAATATGGGTGATTTCCTTATAGGAAGTAAGGTTCTGAATTTCATAGGAACATAGAATTTGGAAAACTATAAAGGATTTAGGGGTGGCACAAAAAGCATACGGCTGAAGTGCGGGAGTTCTCCAAAATTCTCTCCAATACCCCTTCAATTTTCCATTGTTTTAAAACGCAAAACTACATAAACAATTAAAATATCCATGTCTGTTAGTGTCAGTACACTGCATTTTTTAATCCCTAAAGCACCAAACTAACTTAAAATTTCCAAGTCATTACAATGTCAGAACACTGAAAATGTTTAAAAGTTTTAAACATTTTTTTTTATATTTTAGGTTGTAAAGTAATAAACATGACTAGTACATTTTTCAATTAATCAAACTCAACTAGAACATTTTTCAATTAATCAAACTCAACTAGAACATTTTTCAATTATTTAGGTTACTGTTGTACTGCATTATTAAATACATTCCTAGGTTTTCTATGGTGAAGCTTTTTCTGTTGTCTTTTAAAACATTCTTATAGTAAGAAAATGTTCTCTCGACACAGCATGAAGTCATCGTTGCAAGTTTCAATGAAGCCACTGCTGTAGGTCTCCATGCTTAATCTTCTCAAATTTGTTCCCCCTGAAGAACAGAAGATACATTTTTCATTTTTGCAAACGCTGAGTTCCGCTGCAAAACCTTGGTGAGCTTCAAAGAATAGGCTCACTCACTGGCCCTGGTATTTCTTTCTTTGAAATTGTGTCAATGATTTCCATTGCATATTTTAGTGGTAAAGATGCTGATTACAAGCGTTGAATAACTGAAGAAGATCACTGAAATTGGCCTATAAAGGCAAGTGAAGGGATGCTATTTGTATTGTGAAGAGCGATTTTAGCCTTTGCTATGCAGACTAATTGGTTGTCGTCAAATGTGTCTATAACATTCGTCTGCAGCGAAGTACCCCATTGGGTGGTATGGGTTCTGGTGGCAGAAGAGTTTGTGGTAGCATTTCTTTGAAAATCTGAATGCGACTGGGAGCTTTCAGAAAGGCATTCTTCGCTCCTTGTAAATCGTTTCTAACCTCTTCACCCAATCGGTGTAAGCCGTGAGCACTGTCGGTCACAAGCAGTAGAAATGTCTCATCACAGCTCTCTGACGGCCATAGGATGCGTAAAGCGTCTCTGTTGGTGCAGTGGTTTGTTTTGTTCAGCATCTTGCATGGTATGAGGCGGGGTTTACCAGAGGTCTAACCTACCGACCACGACATCTCAGATAATGGTTACTCCGTATGTCCTTGTGAAAGTGGAAGTAAAACAGTGGGTTGCTTTACGACCGCACATTTATAGAAACAAACTTATTTTCTGCGTTCTAAAGTATAAAACAGGCCAACAATTGGCGAAAAAATGTGCAAAGAGTTTTATAAATAAACAGAAAATGCAAAAGCAAAAAGTGATGTTTAAATCATATTAATAAGTCATATACGTTTTAAATAAATACGGTCAAAAATATACCTAATGCGCAATGGAACATGTGTAAATCTGCAGATCTGGATCTCAGGTGAAAATGAACAGCCCTTTATGTGGAGATGGAGAATCATGGCCGCACATCCTAGCGAACTGTAGTGTGGAGAAACGAAGTATCTGCCGCCTTCCTTTACTGATGATAAATGGCATGCAGACAAGGATGAGGAGCAGGTATGCAAATTCATGTCGAAGGTGAGACAGCTCAGATCTGAAAAGGCTGAAAACAGGGAGGGGGGGGGGGTGAGAGGAACTAAACTGAATGAAAAATGTATGTATCGATGATATTGTATTCACTTATTCCAATGACAAGGGAGAAATGGTTCTGTGTTCTGCATGTTTATTATTATTATTATTAAACAATGCAGGTATGACTTATTTACTTATTTAAGTAATGTGCTTTATGTGCATAGGCACACTCCCTTGCGAACATTACAAAGCTAATATTATGTGTATTAATTTGAATAAATACACTCATTCATTCTTCATATATTATAAGCGTCTACTATTCGAACACTGAAATACCGCCAAGGGTGGCCGAGGTCGTTAAGTCGTGAGCGGGAGGTCTGTGGTTCGTATTCCGCCAGGACCGTCCTCCCTGACTGAGGTTCCAGGTTTTCCTCACTCCTCATAAATGGCAAATCCCGGGGAGGTACTCTAAACTTAGGTCTGGAACGTTTCCTTCCATAAAAAAATCCTTTCCCAATTTATCATTTCATCGCATGTGTCATCATTTTTCACCGTCTGTGGTGCCTCAGTAGTAAACACGGGCGCTAAACACCATTCAAAAAAGAAGTACACTGAAAGTTTCGGTATTATCCATTGCAAATAAATTACATGATATCCAAAAGATTTTGTACTGGCATGAGGATGAAATGACAGGCAGGGTCTAACCCAACTTGATAGTGTCGTGAGTGTAGCTATCTACTTGGAAGTAGAATTAAAGCAAGCTTTGGTAGTGCTGCAAGCGTACAAGCCAATCTCTGCTTCAATTCCGCTCCGATGGTAGAGAGCTCCCCAAGCTGAAAAAAACTCTGTTTTACTCTGTTATTTGTTTAACAACATTACTTAACAATGCCTATAAATATTTAAAGTCCACTGATGGAATGTCACTGGTTTTCAAACTCCTTCAATGCAAAAGAGTTTTTTTTTTAATATGATAGGGCACTTTGCACTGGCAAATGCGAATGTTGTCATGTTTCATTAGAATGAACTCATTTTCAGAACTCATTTTGAGTGCTGCTTCTACACGTCACTGAGATGGGATTTCAAGATTTGTTTAAATTGGCAATTTCTCCGTGATGTAAACAATGCTCCAAGACTAATTATTACGAAAGTAACTAACTTCTAATTGGACATCTGTTTTGTGTCCATTGGTGCTTCCAGGCTACCCGTTTGAGCTATTGATGTTTTCTCTCATTTGATTGATCAAACAGGAACTTCAATTCAGATTGGTGGACGCGATGCATCCGCAGTTTTGTTTGTAGTAGTGGCCTCCTCTTGTTCCACATAAAAATATCGCTCCACACCTCCTGCATATTGCATTCACTGTCAAAGGCCGGTCTTCCCCACGAAATTGGCGGGACTCATTTAAATTTCAGATATCTATCACTGACGCGCTTCATCTGTCAAAGGTCTCGTTTCGTGTGCTTTTCTTTTGTCCGTTCCAGATAATTCGGGTGAAGGGGGCTTTCCAGCAACCAGCACATGATCTGACAGGGGTTTCTCGTTGAAAACATGGGACTCAATTACACTAATGGAGGTTGATTACCAGCCCGTCCTCTCTGTGTGCCAGCCAGCCAATCAGGCTCGGTCAGTTCTGCAGCGGAGTGTTTGCAGGTTGTCACATTGGGAAAACATCGCCTTTAGCGAGAATGGCATATTGACTGAGCTCTCTGCTGACTTCTATTTTAGCCATCATATGTGGTGTGTCATTTGAGAAACTCGAAAACCACCACCACTGATGAGCACATAAACGGATTTCACTTGAAAGCGGTTGTTAACTTCTTGGCTCTGCTTTATACGGTGATTATCATCCATACGGCTTGTGCTAAGTTCTCTTTTACTGATACAAGATCTTGAGGTTCATCTGCTGTCTGCCTTTGGTGGATTTATGTTTCACAAAGTCTACCGGACAGCCTTTATCACCTTTCTGCGTAACTCTTGAGAATTGCGTTCTCCTTACTGTATAGTCTGCTTTTTACACATACTTTTCATGTTTATTTGAACAATTCGCTGAAAGAAAAAAGAAATCTCATCCGCGTTTTCTTATTTTTGAACAGCTTCCACACGGATGAGAAAAAAAAACAGAGAATACGTGTACATTTTTTTATTTTTAATGCTACAAAGTTCAAAGTTGCAGTAGTAGCAATGGACTTTACTTGTGGCAAGTTTACAAGTACACAGATAATCATAAATTTCGCGTACATACTAATTCCGTCCTTTTAGCACAAAATATTTAATATGCAAGAATGATACCATTAGTTCTTATTATTACCTTGGTCTCTACGCATGCATGCACATATACATAAAAACGTACATACATATATGCAAACATAAGCAGAACCCTTACCCTTGACCTACCTCCCCAACTCACCTCTCTTCTCTATAGCCACTAGCATTCTTTGTCGGGTCTTTCCTGGAAATATTCCAGGTTTGTGTGTATCTCTCATGCACCAGTACTTCCAAGCAGGTATTCAAACTTCTGCTGGAATTCAGAAATTTCGATGGTAAATATTCATTTCTTAAAAACTTTGTTTCCTTACATTCTGCCAGTATATGTGTCTAGGTATCGCTTTCTCCGAGCAGCGGACAAATTCTCTCCCGGAAATCATGAATTATTTTATTTCCTTTACAAGCCCCTGATCTGAGCCATGCAACACAACTTATTACTTCTCTCCCACAAACATCTAAATAATCCCTCTGCCCCACACTCTATCTATTTAAGTCTGTAGTTTAAAAGAAACCTTTTCTGCGCATTGAATCTCAGTATTTTGTCTGTGTATATTTTGCAAATGTTTGTTAACTATCTTTCAGCTATAGCACGTATGTTTTGTCCCCTTAACAAAATATATTCCGGTACAATTAGTTCTAAGTCTTTTCTTATGTTTGATGCTCAGCACATACCCTACCCTTCTCTTATTTGCTCCCTTAGACAAACCGCTGGAAGAAATTCTTGTTCTCCCCCGCATTAATGTTAACCAAACCTAATAATTGTTCTTATTTCTCAATTTACACCCTAGTTAAAAATACCAAACTCTTTAGAATTAGGTGTACCCTTCCCCTCCTGTAGCATCCGTTTCAAAAACTGCTTTTGTATCTGATTAAGTTTTTCGATGTTTTTTCACTCCCAAATTTCGGTTTGTCATAATTCACCTGACAGCCGTTCTCTACACCATGTCCGTTTTCTCAGCGGTGTTTCCGGTATTTTTACAAAATATTTATGCTTCCATATTTCTCAATTTGCACTTGAGTTTTGTGATGCCAATGTGTTTTGCAAACTCTCCCCTTCATAGCTAAAGTGACCCCCAAATTTATGAATTTCTTCACATTTTTTAATGCCTGTTCTGCATATTTCCACCTCTCTTTCATGTTGTACCCTACACCGTTCTTAACGTCAGTCAGTGTTTTGGCCTTCTCCTCATCGACTGCCATTCCCCATTCTTGACAACACGTCTCTAAGCAGTTTAATTCCATTTGCAAACCGTCAATTGTTATGACATCATCCGCATAAAGGAGAGCTGGTATGGAAAATGCCTCCTATATTCGGGGCATCAGATTCTGCAGCAACACACATTTTCTCCGGTATGTCAACTACAAACAAATTGAAAAGGGACAGTGATAGGTTAGAGCCTTGCCTCACACCTCTCCATGATTTTACTCCAGAAAATTCGTGAATATACATAAAGCTCAGACCACTAATAAGAAAATACGGTATATATATTTTCAAATTAGATTTGATAATACTCCTCTAAACCGGAGTTAAAACTCTGTATATTACATACTTGTGGCAGGTTTACAAGTACACAGATAATTATAAATGTGAGATACTCTTTTTGAATTTGAGATACTGGTATCATATTTATTGATTCACTTATAATCTGTGTAATACCATATCCTGCCAAATGGATCCTGTATGATCGGATGACTCATTGGCCAAGACACACAGATTCAATCCTAGTAGTTGGTTATGGAAAAATTGAGGAACTATAAATATTGATAATTACAATTTTTAATATTGCAACAATGTAACCTATTTTGAAACTCCTAACTATTCCGTTTGCGTTCTGTTCTTTCTTGTAGGATATACACAATTTTGAAGCAATTTATCATCAAAACGCAACTATACATTAAATTCTTAGTAGTTTTTATAGTATTTTTCTACAGAAATTCAAGAAACAATAACAACATGTCTGGATGCCAAATCATTTGAAATTCCAAAATGAGAATAAGAGGGTAAAACCTAAAATGTAATTAACTTTTATATTCAATTTCCTCCTCAGTATGTAAATAGATTATTTTTTATTTAAAATAAATGTATAGTTATTCAAACTGGGAAGTTTTTAAATGAAATGTCTATATAATTATCATGCTTTATAGTGGTTCTTATCCATCTTGAAATAAGTGTTGACACAACCAACTGGCAAAACCCAGGAATTGCATCACTAAGACCGCTATGAAACATTCGTCGTTATTGAAAGAGGCGCCTTAAAAATTTTCAACTTTACATTCCTCATATCTCTATTCATGATAAAATAAAAATTATTATAATTAATATCACAAGAAACTCAGACCCTCGAGTGATATTTATTAGGACTATTACACGAATAAAATGAGAATTTAAATATAATTACCGTAAACTGGATTAATTGTACATATATATTGCGAATATTTAACATTTTCAAGCCATCTAGCAACAAACGAATGTCCAGTGTCAATTATGCCAAAGAGCAGAGCCAAATACGGGGTTTGGGACTATTTTAATAAGAATAACAGTAATATATATCTGAAATCGCGCATGGATTATGAACAATTGTGTAAAATGTTACATTTATTTATGAATACCTGCCTATTAACAAACCGTGAAAATGAAATAGACGCATATTACGGTCGCTACCGTTAGATTTAATACCAAATGAGAAACAAAAATCCTATTCTGAACAACGTGTTTATTAAGATTTATGGTTGCTTAAGCAGATTTTGTTACATAGTTTATAAAATGACTTCAGACTGTTTGAATGAATACGCAAAACAATTGCTTGAGTGAATACACTTAAGTGAATAAGTCAGTTAAATTTACAATATTACTGAAAATACAGAAAAGTGGTCAGAGATCCGTGCTCATCGCAGGTATATAGTTGGGCTACATTGACCACAAGGCAAATGCACCTCGTGTGATAAAATGGATTTGATATTTATATTTATAATTTCACTGCAATATCCGGCTGTGATTGGTCAACATTTAAAGTTTTGTTTCGTTTCATTGGTCTCGACGTGCAATTTGTATACATTTTATCATCTCAATGTGCAATAATTTATCCAATATATCGACTCAATATTTTTCTGATTAATAAATTACTATGAAAATATAAATGAGTAATTTTTGTTGGTTGTTAAAACTAGTTTAAAATAAATATTAACCAGCCAAACGGTGGTATAATTATCGAATTATCGAATTGCGATAAAACACATGAACATACTTTGAAAAATAATGTTTTTATTAAAGCGGAAACCCAGGCAGCTCTTAGTTTCGGTTCTTTCTCTATCCTGTATTTATAGTATAATCTCGATGTGCTGATGTTTGCTCCCCGAAACTCTTTTTCTATGGGCAAGACCAGCGCAGAGAGAGAATGGCAAGAGATTACCG
The DNA here is from genome assembly GCA_030762175.1 of Metallyticus violacea. NCBI lineage: Eukaryota > Metazoa > Arthropoda > Insecta > Mantodea > Metallyticidae > Metallyticus > Metallyticus violacea. Next base: position 81,538,297 of record CM060838.1, read on the forward strand.
GAGGTTCCTTCACTTGCTACAACTACTTTGCTGTTTATATCAGCAGCATACAGGAAAGAAAGTATCGGATAAACATTAAGGGGATAAATCACTTCGTAAGAGGAGAATTAAAATGCTGAACACGCAAATCATCTTGTTGCATTTTGAGGACAGAATTGAGTCAATGTGCAAGGTAGATTTTGAGTGATAGGTAAACTATTTTAGATGATTTATAACCAATCAAAGAGTGAGTTATTTCTTTATAATATTTAACATGCAATTAACTATTAATAAAGATAGGAAGTAAAGGGAAAGTTATTGTATTTATTTTCAAATGTTATTAAAATACTCTATAATATCGCGATTCATATATATTTCCGTTATTTTATCTTTTTGGCTTTCATTTTCATACGTAAACACTCGCTAAAGCTTTTAGAAGATGACAGGTTGTTCAGGTATTAATAAAAATAACTGAACAAGTTCAAAAAATGTGAGAGGAAATATAAAACTCCATTATATTTGTCTTTACCAATGGAGCATCTGGTGATATACAAAACCGTTCAACTTTTACATACCCTAGTGAAGCAACTTTTAAAAATTCGCAAGTCCTTTCAGGTGTTCCATTTGTTAGTTCAAATATCTTCAAATGCAGGCAGTACGCTTTAATGAACACCGAATCTTTACCAATACAAATGTTTTTTAACATTTTATTTCCTTACTTCATAGGTAATATCTTATTTCGTGGTGATCAAAGTGTCATCTCCTGGAATAGGCAGCGACTGGAGGCTTAGAAACTTCTGGAAGTTTCTGGTGAGTTTAGAATCGTAGATAGGTATAAGTGTAATTCGGTTTACTTAGCAACACTTATGTAGTTTTGAGATAGGTTGGGAAGTCATCGCTATGCTATAGAAGCAGAGTGTTTGCCTCTTATACTGCGGACCAAGCTTCCACCCCGGATAATTCATGCTATCTAGCTAAGAATGAATATCAGATATCTTTTGACTCCTGAGCACGTTTTTACAATCCTAATCCAATAAGCCACTCATCGTCTTATCGCCGCCAAAAATGTTAAATTTACAAAAAAATTAATGGTCATAAATTATCCCGAACCCTATACACAGTGTCTGCAATGTCAAGTAAATACGGAGGGCTTATTTGATGAAATTAGTATGCACATTTTTCCAAAATTGTCTTATTGTTTGAATTTTCCAAGATTTTAAAAGAAATAATTGATAACACAACTTTATATAGAGGGTGCTGAAGCCGGAAATAAGGCTGCCTATATTAATTTTATAACCTGAGGCTACAGAGTTATATTTATAAAGGCATTATATTTGATAAGGATAATTGTTATGCATATGTATAAGAAAATCATTTTGATAGGTATAACAGGAATAGAAATAATTTGTAACTTGTAACATACAAAAGGGTTTTGTATACATGTTAGAAAGAGATTGTATACCTGACGCCTCTCCACTCACGGACCGCTCCTTAGACAAGGCTGAAGAAAGGGTAAACTATCTTTTGTTAGGTCACGAACCTTTTACCCAGGAAATACTTAGGAGTTGACAATAAGAGAAACATGTGGCCGTAACGGGACAGTATTTAACAAAGTCAGACTTAGCAATATTTAAGAGAAAGTGAAAATGTCAGAACGGAGACGAAAATGTTTTATTACAGGAAAGCCGAAAACACGTGCGTTATCTCCGGGAACATTTAGGAATCTACAGACTAAGCAAGGCAAAAGATTTTCAATAGAAATCAGAATATAAGGAAAGTACCGAAATTTATGACAGCTTGTTCTGGGAAAATTCAAGTTCGTGGGAAGACGTTAGATCAGGGGGGAAAGAATAATTCTAGCCAATGGTCTTCGGATAAAAGTTAACGAATCAGGAGAACTTAGATATAACTAAATAATTTTGGGATAACCAATAATGAAAGTACAACACGAAAATAGATAAAATACGAGGGAATTTAATTTAGCGAAAGGCGTGGCGATGTAATAGAAAAACTAGAGTACAGAAGTCAGAGGGGCACTCGAGGATTCACACATTTGGGAGAGACACATTCAGAGGCATTTCACACTCGTAGAAGTCGGACTTTCATAGACACACATTCAGGCATTCAGAGGGACACTCGTAGAAGATAGACACTCATACATTCACAGATTTACACTCACACATTAATAGATTCAGAGGGACATTCAGACATCTAGATATTCACTCAGGAAGCCAGTCTAAGAGAGTAGCGAAGTCAGCGGTGAACTGTCAGGAAGTACTTTACATGTGAATAAAATATTATAAACAAAGTCAACCTGGTGTATCTTTTGGGCAACACATTTCTCGTTCCCGTGGATCTATACTAATCCCGAAACACTCCGGTGGACCCTGAGATAAAATTCAACAGAATTGGAGCAAACCACGTCATCAGTGAGCAGCCCGGCCGAGACATCGAAACCACGATCAACAACTACATCCCCCGAGCACCCCAATTCCTGCTCCAGATGGCGCCCAACGTGGGGCTCGTAGACGGAGACGAGAAGCGGACAACAGCCCAGCAGAAGCGGACGACATCAGCCCAGCAGCCGCAGACGACACCAAGGAGGAACCAGAAAGTTTTACTTACTACACAACCGTAGCAGCATAGTGGACAACATGAAGAGCTACATCGAGCAACCCAAGTGGATAGCCGGCCGACATCGCAGAGAGACCGACCGTAAACGCAAGGTCTACGAGCAGATACGACGGAACTGGTAACTGGACATCACTACAAGAGCTTCTAACGGACCCCATTACAAGAATATCATGCGACCGACAACCGAGAAAGCAAAAATAAGGTAGAGAAAAACTGAACTGCATAATTTGTTTGTACAAAAAAAAAAAAAATTCACTAGTAATTTATGTAAATTATAAGTAGTAGGCAAAAATGGCTGAAAGTAGTACAGTAGGAAATAATTTGTTAGTCGAGAAGCCCATAGTAATAGAGCAGGGAACTAAACAACAGGACATAATCCAAAGGGTTGAAAATAATATTAATGCATGCAAAGCCTCCGCAAAGTCTAGTAGTATGGATAGGGGTGATAGATTAATGTCTATGATGAGAGAACTAGGTAATAGATTGGAGCGATTTCATAATGAAATAGGTAATAGATTGGAGCGATATCATAATGAAATAGGTAATAAATTTGATAGGCTAGAAAAGACACAAGAGAGGATCTATCAGTCACTAAGAGAACAGATCTATAAATTTGATAGGTTAGAAAAGAATACAGAAAATGAGATAAAGCAGCCTCAGATAGAAACCCTTAGTGAAGTTTATAATTTAACTCAAAATGTACAAATTGAGCAGGCTAGCATTCTTGAACAGGATCAAGAAATAAACGTTAAACCTTGTATAGATATAGAAAGGAAATTAGAGGAAAATTCGGGGGAACTTAGTAATGATAGGCAGCAAATAGAGAGCGAAAAGGACGATAACGAGAAGTTAGGGGAAATTAATGATAACAGTCAGCTAGAACTAGAGGGGAAAACGATAAGTAATGAGGAAACAGGCATAGAAATAGAAGGAGAACAAAATCAAATACTCGAGATAGGCATAAACCGGGAGCAGGTAATGAGTTCAGACAAAGTAGAAGGAAAACAAATTAGTGATCAGGATTCGATCCAAAGACATCACGGGACAGGGGCACAAGTCTCTTTGTTTCAGAAATACTTAGGTAAATATTATGAGGCAAAAATTGCGGAACCCCAAACCAAAATAAATTGCATAAATGCAAGTGTTCAAAATCCCTCAGAATTCGCGAAAGAACAATTAGCGGAACTCAGGACCGAGCCACGCGAATGGAGACCCCCATGGAGTACTAGCGTTCAACTCGGATCCCAAAGAGAAATCAATACGAGAATGTAGATGACTAAGATAATGGTAAAAAAAAAAAAAATTGAACATGTAAATAGATGTAGATATAGGATAGATAAGATGGAAAGTTGTATTAATTATAGCTGAGTAATGTATAAGTATTATAATACGAAAATATTAAGGATAAAAATGAACAAGCTGACTAGTTGTAGGACACATAAATTAGTAGGAAAGTAAATTATGGAAAACGATTAGTGTCAGGACAGAATTAAATAATTACAAAAAAAAAAAAATCTCAAAGAAAATTCAATAGAAAGGGAAAATATGTGAGGAAAATAAAATAAGTTAATAACTCCAAGGAACCAGATAGAAAGATAAATAATTATAAATTAAATGAGTGAAGAAATAAAGTAATTGTAATCATGTCAAAAAAAATGAATATTGCAAGGTGCGTAAATATCAGGAAATAAAATATTAACGTTAAAAATCATACAGGAAAATAGGTAATTGTGAATTAAAAGGGTAAAGAGATAAAATAATTGCAATCAAGTGAAAGAAAATTCAAAATAAGATGAAAGCTTAATAAAACATATTAGTGACCTTACATAGGGAAATAGGTAATAATATTGTAATAATGGAGATTTAAGAGAGTAACGAAATAAGATAAATCAAATCAGGCCAAAGGAAAGTCAATATAAAGTGAAAGCTTAATAAGACATTAGTAACATTACAGAGGGAAACTTATAGGAAAGTAAATAATTGAAATTAGAGAGTTTAAGAAATAATCGAATAAGCAGAAGCATGCCTAAGAGAGATAAATGAATAAGAAGCTAAAATTATATATCTTGGTGACGTTCAATAAGGAAGCAGATAGGGGTAATAGAAAGAAAAGTGAATCAAGTAACGAGAAGAAATATATTAATAATGATCCTACGGTTAAAAGTAGAGGGAAAATAATGAATTATGATAAAGTGAATAGAGAAAGAGGATAAATAATAATAAGGGAGAAAATGAATTAATGAATTAAGTAGATAAAGAAGATAATGAATTCGTCGATGAATAATTCTCGTGTAATGTATTGTTTACCTAAGGTACCTTTATAAAACGATCCAAGATATCTAATTAATAGTAATGTAATTAAAATCTGTAGTGAATTGCGTTGTGAAATGGGATGGAAAATTCTCCCATATGGATATACGAATAGAATCATATATATGTTACCGGTAATGTTATTAAGTGTCTTACAAGGTTTATAATGGATGATCGATTAAAAGTAAAGTTAGATAGAAAATTAGAAAGTTATAAAATATATGACCAATGATTAATAAGTGATGTAGTTAAAATCACTTAGAAAATGCAAGGCTATAGAATGTCCATCAATGTGTATTTTATTGAAGTATAAAGTTATGAACGGATTGCAAATATAATTTCTTTACGTACTACAAGCTATCGGGTTGTCAATTAATAAAGTCATGATTCAAAAATAAAATTTAACAATATGAATGTGCTATTGAAATGATTTGGTAAAAAAAAATAAAAATAAAAATAAAAATTGAACAACCGACCTTCAAGTATAAATTCATTAAGTTAGGTATGGTGTAGAAGTAGCAAGTAGGCTAAATGCTTTTGAGTAAAGTTAAACTGTAACAAATTGAATGTAATATATGATATAATACTATTAAGGATTAAGGTCAAAAGTTCATTGGATAAATTAGATAGGAAGTAAACCTGTTTATTGAGTAACAGCTAAAATACTAGCATCAGTAATTGAATAAGATAATTGACTAATATAAGAATAGATTATAAGGAAGATAACTTGCAGAAACACTCAGGGTATATTGTAAATAATAAAAACATTCGCATGCTAGAGTATAATTCATATAAAATATAAATATTAGATGGTATAGTAATGGCGTTGATACGCGAACAAAGGTGCTAAGTGAAAAGCAAGTGAAGTGAAAAAAAAAAAAAATAAACAAATAAATAAATAAAAAGTGCAGTGAATCTTTCTTAGTGCAAACAGTTGTAAATGTAAAAGACAAAATGCAAATCGTATCAGCTACACAGATAATACCATAAACATTTAAAATATATATTTTCAAATTTTTGTGTGTAAAAGCTTAGATTAAATTTAAATGTATAACTCATAAAAAAATAACACTCATATCAGAGCCAAGAACAATAAAGAAAATGAACAAAAGGCTCAAAGTCAAATATATGTGTCACAGATAGAAAATCAATTCGATTCAAGTGTGTTAATATAATATTAAGAATAATAAGAATATAACTCTGCAATAACGAGATGGTAATAATCTCACGGGACTGTGTAATCATATTTTGTTGTGTTACCACAACAAAATCTAATTACAGGGGCATTTGAAGCCGGAAATAAGGCTGCCTATATTAATTTTATAACCTGAGGCTACAGAGTTATATTTATAAAGGCATTATATTTGATAAGGATAATTGTTATGTATATGTATAAGAAAATCATTTTGAGATAGGTATAACAGGAATCGAAATAATTTGTAACTTGTATGTCATTTAACAGGTAATGGTATTTCACAAAAGGGTTTTGTATACATTTTGTGTAGAACATGTGAGAAAGACGAATATGTATACCTGACTCCACTCACGGACCGCTCCTTAGACAAGGCTGAAGAAAGGGTAAACTATCTTTTGTTAGGTCACGAACCTTTTACCCAGGAAATACTTAGGAGTTGACAATAAGAGAAACATGTGGCCGTAACGGGACAGTATTTAACAAAGTCAGACTTAGCAATATTTAAGAGAAAATGAAAATGTCAGAACGGAGACGAAAATGTTTTATTACAGGAAAGCCGAAAACACGTGCGTTATCTCCGGGAACATTTAGGAATCTACAACTAAGCAAGGCAAAAGATTTTCAATAGAAATCAGAATGTAAGGAAAGGGCCGAAATTTATGACAGCTTGTTCTGGGAAAATTCAAGTTCGTGGGAAGACGTTAGATCAGGGGGGAAAGAATAATTCTAGCCAATGGTCTTCGGATAACAGTTAACGAATCAGGAGAACTTAGATATAAATAATAATTTTGGGATAACCAATGATGAAAGTACAACACGAAAATAGATAAAATACGAGGGAATTTAATTTAGCGAAAGGCGTGGCAATGTAGTAGAAAAACTAGAGTACAGAAGTCAGAAGGCACTCGGAAATTCACGCATTCGGTAGAGACACAGTGAGAGGGAGATTCACGCATTCGGGAGAGACACATTCAGAGGCATTTCACACTCGTAGAAGTCGGACTTTCATAGACACACATTCAGGCATTCAGAGGGACACTCGTAGAAGATAGACACTCATACATTCACAGATTTACACTCACACATTAATAGATTCAGAGGGACATTCAGACATCTAGATATTCACTCAGGAAGCCAGTCTAAGAGAGTAGCGAAGTCAGCGGTGAACTGTCAGGAAGTACTTTACATGTGAATAAAATATTATAAACAAAGTCAACCTGGTGTATCTTTTGGGCAACACATTTCTCGTTCCCGTGGATCTATACTGATCCCGAAACACTCCGGTGGACCCTGAGATAAAATTCAACAGAATTGGAGCAAACCACGTCATCAGTGAGCAGCCCGGCCGAGACATCGAAACCACGATCAACAACTACATCCCCCGAGCACCCCAATTCCTGCTCCAGTGCACTTCAAGCAAAGGAAAAACCGTGTTAACATAACAAAACTGAATTCACACAAACAGAAAATGATGAGCACTAATTATCTTAGACTTTTACAGCTACTTATGCAAAAGTCTTGGGATGAAAACTTTCAACTTTGCTGTTTTAATAATACGACGTAAGCTGGTTTTGCTAATCCCTGTCTCACGTGCACATTGCTTTCTAGATTTTTGCGGCCAGTGCTCAAAACGTTCCAAAGCCATAGCCGAAGACGCGGAGCTTGTTGCTGTGCAGGTCTGCCCTTGTGAACATCGCATACGGTACCTTAAGTCTCAAATGTATCTTGAATGCGTGCAATTGTTACTCGTGTTGGCGGTTCTGTTCTGTACATACGTCTCCATTGCCTTTGAACTTCAACAACATTCTCGGTTATCCAGCACCACTCCAAAATTGCTTTCCGCTGTTCAAACGATAATCTTAGCTCCATTTTGTTGTAGCAACGCTACGTGAGTCACATCTGTTTGCAGAACATCATACAACACTTTACTGTTGTTTTTCGGTCCAACTTTCAAATATATTAAATAGATATCTACTGTGAAAGTGTGTATATATTTTTTGACACCCTCGGTTTAGAAATTCACATTAAAATTACTTATTAGAGAATTTGAACGATCTCATTTCCGACCTGGGTTTCAAATTAATTATGTTGCATTATGTGAGTTTTTTTTTTCCTAACTGCCAAGAGATAATTTAAATATCATTACCATCAAAAATTAAACAATGAAGAACTATCTGCTTTAACAATTTGTTTTTATTTATTAACAGTTGGTAAGTATAATAGAAAATTGTAATTGTATAAAAAAAGTAAAATACGGTGTAAAACAGTGCTGAATTTATTTCCTTCTGGCATGTCGGATGCACTAATTAACTAATGACTATACGCTTCAGGCAAGTGTGTATTTTTTCCTCTAGATATGATGAAGAAAATCAAAATATTTGTATTTAAAAGTATTTAATGCTAAACCTTGCAGTTTTATAGTTCTGCATATAAAATTACCTTTTTGGCATTATTACCTATTATTAAGTTTTTGTTTAAAATTTGCACATTTTCCTATAAAATGGAAATAAAATCAAATCATAAGCATTTATATTCATAATATTTAAGTTGAGTGTAGTTTGTGCTCAATGGTAAATATTTTGACAAGAAACAAAACTGAACTTGATTGTGTTCTTGATCTTATGCATGTGCTCAAAACGAAATATGCTGCATGACATCTGAAGATGCGGAATAATCTATTTCTGCCTTCAAACTTATACTTGCAGACAAATAACACTTTTTTATGAACATTTTCATGTGATTAAAGTATTTTCATTTGAATATTATCTAATTGACTTTTACAAGTACCAGACTTAACAGTTTTTCAGATTGGGCTTAATTTAAGTAATGCACTATTAAAATACAGTACAAATATTTTTACTGAAAATGATGTATTAATAAAATAGGAAGCACAGTGACATTTATAGACATAAGTTCAGCGTTTGGGAAAGTGAAATTTATTTACAGATACTTTTTATTGCTCTTTTCAGTTTTATAGTGTATATTTCTTACATTTTAGAAATTGTTTTGGGCGCCAAAAACAGTGCTTTGAGACCTAAAAGCCCACCGTGTACTAAAATCTACGCTAGTGAAAACGGCAACTGTTGAAGTATTCTACGAATTAAAGAGGCTTTGCTATTTTTCGACATAAAATATAAGACCATTCAATAAATAATTTTGTAGAGTTGGGCGTTCGAGCTATGCTTTTTGGAACCATCAATAATGAAACCACCATCCATCGCTGAGTTTAAAGCACACGGTATATTGAAATACCGGTTAGAAAAGTTAAATTAATAAATAAACATATAATTACAAGTATAAAGCTTGTATGTATGTAAGCTTAAAATTAGGTGATTTTAATATTACAAATTATTTGGTTTTAAGTTTGAAAATTGATACCCTATAGGAATACACTTTTTTGAACTGATGTACTCTCATTGGAACTAGAAATAGAAACAAAATGCTTTGATACAAAGAAAACAAAAGCAATATGCAATTTATTGGATTTTGATAACTACAATTCACCTCCTAAGTTTGCTGGTAATTTGAAAAGAGAAAATAAATTAATTTAAGCAAGCAATTTTATGCACTATATATCAACCTTTTTAAAAAAAAAAAATTTATATATATATAATATGAAGCTCCAAAACTAAGGTTTGGAACAAATATTTAAAATCTGCTTACCTAGCGATAAAAATAATATATTCATTGCATTCACTACTCCCTTCACTAATACAAATTAGTTTATTCGCAAATCTGAGTAGCCATAAACATAAAAAGGAATATAAAAACTACTTTATTGGTAATTTAGTTTTGTTACTGTAAAACTAAATTATTCTTCATATACTGGGCTCTGTTAATAGTTCAGGCAAGGAAACACCAGAAAGGTCTTAGTCATATTATTTAACTCAGTCCACAAACTGCAGTAAAAATATTGTGAAAGAAAGCAAGAACTTTGTATTATATTATATAATCCACTTTCACACATTCCACTTACGATTCTGGCCGCAGTAGCCAGCGAAAGCTTTGGTTTTAATTTCATTTAAACTGACCACCACAAAAAGTTTTAGCTATAACAAAATGAAAGCCTAAAATAGTATAAGTAATTCATATTTTTAAACTCGAAGTTTTGCTGCTCCAATATTTTGAATTAACAACACAGATTAACGACCGTGTTCACACTTTAATCTCGTTAATAAGAGCTCAATGAAATGCCGTGATGACAACTTTTAAGCGTTTTACTTGGGGCTCCTATTTGATCTACCAACCTAAGATTATATCTTATGGTCAAGAAGTTAATAAATATGGTTTCAAATAAAATTCCTTCTCTTCCTTTGTTTTGCGTTACCTATATGAAATATTTACTCCTAGTAATCATCTTAATACAGTTCCCTTCTGATGTAGCTTTGAGGAATAAATAAAGAAATGAGGCATATTTTGGTTTCGCAGTCATTTTATTTAATTTTGAGGTCATCACCTAATTAGAACCACATGCCTCAGTGTATTTCAATTTTCTTAAAGAGGCAGAAATCAAAAGGAATGTTGGAGTTCCTAATTCCCATGTCAAGTTCAGTGTTTGCTGGTCACCGTCATAACTACCATGGATAACTTGCCAGATCTTTTTAAGATGAACAGCTGCTTTGCGAAAAGCAAACATATGCAAAAGTCCACAATTCACAAACGAAAAGAAAGTGATAAGAACTGTTTGTATACTGTTTATTGTTCTAAAAAATTCGCCAACTGATGAGGCATGATTTGAGTGCTTTCAATTCATACATTAGTCTTCAATTTCAGGATTCAAGTGCAAATTCTTTGTTTCGTCATTTACAATTATTCTGACTACAAAAATTTAGTAACTATTTATATAATATTTGTCCTAAAAGTTTTTGAAATAGCTGTTAAAAATTAAATAGCGAATCTGTATTAAACCTTTTGTTACATTATCAAACCTTTCACAACTGTGAACATGAAATTTAAGCATGAATTGGTAACTTTTTCTATACTCCGTCTGCATATCCCGCAAACACAAATGGTGTGAAGATCAAGAATTTAAATTTATCGTCTGAATTATCTTTACATCTAATACTAGATGACCATTGCTCATAATCCCTCGGATGAACGTCAGCACTATTTTTCGAAGAAGTAAACAATAAACACAGTCAAAGCAGCAACAGAGCATCATTCCATACTTTTGGCAGTCATCAATTATTTCTTGAGTGATTGCAAGTATGAACAAGTACGCTCAGCTGTCAACTATGTCCTTTTTCAGTTCTGCATCGCACACATTTTCAACATCATGACATATCAAGAAAATACTCAAAATAATTGTCACTAAATTTTGAATTTTCTGCTCTATAAGAATTGTGGAAGTGAATTTCTCCTTATATAATTAAAAAATGTGTGTTATTTGTATCAAAATATGGTTAATTTCGATGTAAATTTTCATTTCGATATAGATTTTCATTTATTTTCTGTACTTGCTTACATAATTCGATGTTTGTTGTTTAGTTTAAACTTCTACAATTGAATTGTTTTTCCATAATATTGGATATTTATTTATTTGACAATTTCTAAAAATAAAATATGAGTACTTTTTTTGAATATGATATTTTCACATTTTTATATTTTTGAGATAGTAAATTAGCAGCAGTTTCCTCCAGTATTTCAGTAGATATTGAATATATGCATAGTCAAAATCATAAATATCAGACATTTTTAAATCAAATATTTATCGCCTAGAGTGTTTTGTTTCCCACTATTTCAGGTGGTATTCATAGTTTCATATCGTCAATATAATTAAAATTTCTAAATAAGTATGTAGTTTTTATCTACTACTTAGTAACTGGTCATAGAAAAGTACATCAAGATCTTTGGGCATGATTTTGTAGACTATCGTCTGTGTATTTTGTCTTTCAAGCATAGTTGCATCGCAGTATGGCTTTAGTTAAAAAGAAAGTTGATAATCTTCTTGTCAACAATTCTCGATCTCTTTATTTTCGTCAGAGGATCTTGTCCTGGTAAGACCCAGACCGATGATTTTCATTTATTTTCTACATTACTAATATACTCAACTTTACGTCATCTGTTAGCAAGTTAAATGTGTGTGCTTTTTTTTTTTTTTTTTAATAATTTTCTTCGTCAAAGTTTTCTAGCTTTTGCAGGACTAGTTCATTCATACTCTTTTATTTTTATTTATTTACTTATTCTGTTTTAAATCTGAGAGATAGTGCCGTATTCAACCACTGCACAGTTTTCTTACATTAAGTTTTACTTTCTTTATTTTATTTTTATCATTGCCGACCCAAAATTAAAGGCACATGTACAAGGATTTCTTCCCGCAGCATACGCTTTACTTCTTCGGTTCTTGCTATAGAGGGCCTTCTGCAGTCTTTATCGTAAGAAAGACCCTCCCTATCTTAAATTCTGCAAACTATAATACTGCATTTAGAAGGGCGAAGATCTACAAATGCACAACTTAATATTTCAAAGCATTCAACTCACCTAAACGATTTTTAAGCTGAAAAATCATGGCATGAAAATGCTCTAGTATGAGATCCATCCTCGTATATGATCCAACAACTAACTACAGTCTACAGATGACATTGTCCGGCCAGGACCGATGGATTTTTTCGGGCGTAAAAATCCTAAGTATGGCTTCCTTCGGAAGGAAAGTAATTTCTTACGGCTCTCCCCTCTAAAATATAAATATAATATAATATGTATGTTGCAAACATAATTATCATAATATTTCATATATTGTAATTAGTAAAGTAGATTTCGTATATGTATAATACGACATAATATTAAATGTTGCTTGTATGTAAACAAAAGATAAAGCCTCTGGAATTTTCGCTTACGGTAGCTTGGAAAAGGATCATAAAAAACTCAATTCAATGGGAAGAAACCCGAAACTCGCGTGGAAGCCCCCCTTTTAAAAGGACGGCCGTTTTAGGTTTAGTAAACAGAAGGACTTTAAAATCCATTTGGGGCTTTGACCCCGACAGGCGTTTACTGTTAGCCTTTAAATCAACCAATGCCAACAAAATATTTTACACTTTCAAAAAATAGTGAATGGCACGTGTGGCAGCCAATGGAAAATGTATGTTTTATGCTTTTAAAGATGCTTTTATACTTGCGCATGTCTGTGTGACCCCGTGGCGTCCATTACTGATTTGAGTTTAATATATAAGGAAGCGGTCGCTCCGACTGGGGCAAGCAGTTATAAGATCTACTCGCAGTTCGCAGAAGCGTTCGCAGTTCTCATTTTTCAAATCCATACCCGGTTGGGACACTCATTATAAACTGAGGCACGCAGTGCTCAGGATCAGCTGAGAAGTTAGGCATTGCCGATACATCGGTTAAGTCGTTTTCAGTTTCACACGCCGCTGCACTCATCTGTCAATTTCATACGCGGCAGGTAAGTTTGTATTGGACGCAGCTAAGTCTATCGTATACAAAACACCAGAGGACGCGAAAGATTTTGAACATAACAAACTACATATATGTTATGTCGCATCGCGTGCTTATTTACACCATTGAACTCCTCTCCCAGTCCTGTAGAGTACGAATCAAAATTGCAGAATTCATCCTGAGAAATTGTTGTCATTGAAGGGTGGGCAACAACCCTGAAGCAATCATTCATCAATTTACCAAACCGCTTCAAAATTGGCATCACAACGTGAGGCCACCCGACTCGACAATAAATCCTGAAAAATTAGTGCCCATAGCCGGAACCTACTAAACCACTTCATAACTCTACGCCCAACGTAAGGCCACAAACAAACAATCTCATAATTAGGCTCTAATTATTGGGGTCGACAAAATCGCTTCAGCCTTCAAAAATATTTTTGTTCTTTAAGGATATTTCCATATTTCATGAATTCACCTTATCGTACAGTAAATAATGACATACAATATAAATGTGCACATACAGTTCAATTTAAAACTGTAATTTATGGAAAACTGTTATGTAGCCTTCATTTTAATTAATACGATTGAAAAATATAACAATTATGAACAGAATTGCAAATGTAAAATAAATCTATTGTGATGCTAGTCTGATTTGGTGTTAAATGCTGGAAACGGAGTAAAAAATATTTACAAATGTGAAGCCTTAATATAAGAATATGAAGATAAGAAAAGTTTCTAAATGAAAGGGGTGCTAATTTATTAAATATGTCATTCAATTAATGTAAATTACTATGGTTCAATAATAAAAAAATTGTTTTCGAAAAATTAATACTCTTCTCTTTACTTGACCTCTTCATCTGAATCATGTGGTGTGCGATTACAATGAATGAAAAGTGTTTAACGTCCGTTTTTACTACAGAGGTGCCACAGGCAGTGGACATTAACGATACATGAGATGAAATTATATATTGGGAAAGGATTTTTTTAAGGAAGGTAACGTTCCAGGCCTAAGTTTAGGGTACCTCCTCGGCATTTGCCATTATGAGGACTGGAAAAAACCTCAGTCATGGAGGACGATCCTGGCGCAATTCGAACCCTAGACCTCCCGCTCACGAGTCCGCGCCTTAACTACCTCGGCCACCCGTGGCGGTATGTGATTACAAGGCATATATGTAATCATGAAAAGAGAACATTTAGATGATGAAATTGAAGGGAAAAAAGGGGAGAGAGGTACCAGGAGACTTAACAGCAAAAATGTTTGCAAAAAATGCAAAGTTTATTGTACTTTTATCAGCAAACCTCGTTTCCTAAACATAGATGGTTATATAAAACTGTCTATACTCATTTTAAAGGGTTATTTAATATTTAATTAATGATTCATATACTAAAGTAATTAATTTATTCCATTGTTTTTCTAAACTAAATACATGCAAAGCCACTTTTTTCGCTCTTCTCAGTACTAGAAATAACTCTTAGAGCTTTTATTTCCAGAATTCACAATGCTTGAGCCACTGTAAAAGAATTTCTTCTTTTCTAATAAAAGCAAAGAGTGGAACAGCCGGCCCATTGTGCACATCTATCCCATAGTGTGGAACTAGAATGCAATTTGCGTCATTCAAAAATGAAATGAATGTCTGTGCATTCGTTGCTACTTGGAAGTTAAATATGTAGGAGCACAAACTGGGAGAGGCAGAATACCTTGGAGTGGAAACGCCACAGACTTTGTCATCGTGTGGGTGGAACGTCCTAATGGAGGAGACTGTCGTAAAGGGGCGGCAGCGCGGGAAACCATCAGGTGGCCACACTTCGCTACAGGTATATATTATTTAGAAACACTCCTACATTCATTACGTCCGCCGCCATCTTGAATATCTTAACTTGCACTTTCCCTCGGTCTCAGGTTTTACTGCGCAACTCTTTCACGTAAAGGAATACCCTGACGACGTTTCATTATTCGTTTTCCACTTCAAATGTACCTTCTTCGTAGTAATCAATGGCTAATTGAGAGAGTTGCTTAAACTTTTAAAATGTAGCGATCTTTTCTTGGTGTTCTAGTGGGGTATTTAGAGCTGACTGTTTTTGAGGAGTTCTACAATTGAAATAATGTTTGAGAAACTCGTGTGCCGTAGTCTGTCTTCGGAACATCGGTTCCAGATTGCACTTCTGGAATTTCTGAGGGTAGTTTTTGTACAGAGGAGGCTTTGCAACCAGCTGGGAGTTACTTGTTTAGCAAAGTAGTGAGTTGGGTGCTAATTGTTTGAGGCTTTCATTTTTGTTGTAGTAAAAACACAAATGAAGAAGCAAATGAATGCACAAATGAGCTCGTAGTTTACATGGCTTCCAGGGTAAGGAAAACTCCGTAATAAAGTGTTACCCAGGCAACTGACTTTAAAGAATTCGAACCGAGGACCTACGGATTTGCAGCTACACACGCCGATCACAAGATGAGGCAGGCGGTCGTTGTTTGTTGTACAGGTGCTCTGAACGACATGAGGATGAACTTGGCATTGCTTGGCGTTTTTTGGAGCTTTTCTGTCCAGCGTCATCAACATCTGAAACTTTCAACCTCAAGAACTGGAATCATGTGACCCGTTCTTGCTCAATTCTGTGCAACTAGCAAGTTTTTCTTTGACTTCTTCTCCTACCTTTTGAATTTTACAATTAAAGAAGAATGCGACGTGAAAAGTGGTTTTGATCCATTCTTAAAATAGGAAAAAAACTCTGGATCTTACTATTTAAATACATTGTTTTTAAGTTTTACCTAATTTCATCGTTTGTCATTTTATCGATAAGTCTTCTACTCTCTGCTATTCTTAAAATTTTCATTTCTTCTTTGTATTCTGTGCTAGTATTTCCTTGTTAAGATCACTACTCAGATCTATGACGCAATGTAGGGTCCGCTATCACTCTATAAATTTTCATTAGATAACGAAAAATATTTGTTACAACTCATTTATAAATATGCGCATTCTTGTTTTAAGAATTCTTTCTGCATTGGACAGATTTACAAAATAAAGACTCTTGCGAATGAAAATGGGCATTATAGACTAAGCAAAGGATATTATGTATTAATTAAAGTAATTATTAATAGCTCACTTTAAATTTAAGTGGCCGGGGCAATTTATATCTCAGTCCATTAGCAAGATTAAGACAGGACAGGACATGAGACCAACTATGCGGGTAGATCCATAAGTTTCCGGCCAGTCTGCGAATCTCCTGCATCATCAGTCGACTACGAGCTACGCTAATTTGAGCTATTCGTAGTCCAGCACCCCTTCATACGTTTGGGATAGTTGTTGGTCTCCGTTGCTGATTTTTACCCTTCAGGAGATCGCTGTACAGCAGAGGATCTGAGTTGAGGCCCAACAGCACAGGTCGGACCGACCATCGAAGTCCAGGAGAAAGAGTGTGCCTCCCTTGCAGGTACCAGTTGTGCAATCCTAGTATCGCTCCCAATGGGGGAGCACGTGACCAACACAAAAAGAACTTTGGCGGCTCGACACAGCGAGTCGCAAACGGATCATTGACTTTATGCTTTGTTTGAGAAGAACTTTCACTTATGTTACTCTCACCCGATGTATGGGCTACTTGTAGCTTACGCTGTAAGAACTTATTGTCCATAATCAGTCTTTTGAATAACCCTTTGTAAAAGTAACTTGTACACCTCACACTCTGACGAGCTGGGTTTCTTACGCTCCGTTACCTTGCCACGAGTCTTACAGACCTCCTGTTTGGATTTCGAGTAATCCTCTCTAAAGTGATCCCGCTCACCGCAGTGACCACAAGGTCTTTATCAACCTTGCAAAACTTGAAGACGTGCCCCAAATCTTGTCACTTGTGGCACCGAGGTACCACAAGAAAATCTTAGCATACCAGCGAAGAAAAAGCCACCTACAACCTGCCTCTGTTGAAGAATAGCCTTCCTCCATTTTGAACATGTCACATTCTTCTACATATGCCCTTCTTTATGTAACTATATCTGAACAACTGAACATAGAGGAGCGGAAGTTAAAAATGCATTTATTTACTTAACAGATAAGATAAGATTTTGTGAAGGCGATAATCCTTATCGGCGAGGCCGGAAACTTATGGACCTCCCTCGTATAACATCGTTTTTCGAAGTAAAGGATTATAATCTCCTGGTATACAAAAGAGAAAGAATTTGCTTAAAGAATGATCAGAGCAAAGCAGTGAAACTTGCAAATATATTCCCAAATATATATTGCAAATATATTGAGAATATAATTTTGAGCAATGGCAGAGTTTGTAGCTATTTCAAGAGTATCTTAAATTAGGAATACCCGCATACATTTAGCAACATTTTTGATTATTAAAGGATTCCGAACAATTCTTTTTTATTCTTTTTAGAACCTTGTCTTAAACTTTATATTTCGACCGCTGCATCCTGTATTTTTTAAAATAAAACATATTACAATATATTACATTTATTCTGCACATAATCCAAACAATTTAACTCGACATATGAACTAATTAAATAATATTTTTAGGTGGTGTGGCATATTCGCACTACTCTATTGTGTGTCCCATTTAATTTTGTAGTTACTTGATGAGTCAATCATAGTAGATTCAAACCAGAGAATGTTTCAATTGATCGTCTCAAAAGTCGTGAAATCATATAAATGCTGTAAAAATTAAAAACAAACAATATTTATGCATTACACCTGTTGCTCTTTTGAGTGGTTCGTTTTCAAATGTTTATTATTAATTTAGGTGATCATGACGAAAGAACAAACTACAGCAAAATATTTAAGACCAGTTACGGGAAATAAACAAGAGATTCATAAGTGAAAGGTAAAAAAAATTAGAAATGTAATATAAACGTAATATTTTTATTTACTTTAGAATTTGAAGGTGCTAATTAATCAGAAAAACATAAATAATAAACGAAGAAAATATACATGCTAAATTCTATATTATGGAGTAAAAATATATAGAAAAAAACTAATTTATAACACGTTAGTTCAAAATACATTGTTATACTGGAAGCAAACACAGGCGTTAAACAAATACTATCCCAGCAAATTACATTGGGTAACAAAGTTTGACCAATTTCTGGTTTATTTTATTTTTAATGTTTATTTGGTTAATTTTCTGATGTCGATTATGATTATAAAAGTATTTTCTTTTGCAAATCTTTTCTATATAATAAAGAATCCTCTAATTTTAATTAAAATATCGAATAACATGCTTGTTTAATATAGCTATAGAATTCTCACAAACAAAAAGGGCTAAAGTACAAAATTATTGAATAACACTGAATTTAATACAACAATGTCGTCTTTAAAAAAAAAAGTACATCAAAACAACTTTTCATTTTATGTGTTTTTGACCCTTCTGCTTCCATTATACTCCATATAGCATAATTCCAACGTCCCAGAGACCTTCTTTGCATAAGATGAATATACTGTAAGTGTTCACCACGTTTCATCTCCTAAATTTGGTCCAAAGAAATCAATATGACAAAACCAATTTCTGTTCAGTAAAGAATTGGGGTTTCTTTGAAATGCTCTCACCACCCTGCCGAAATTACTCTTGTCACTTTAAGGTTTTACTTCATCTCGAGTAAGAGCTTGTTTTATTGGCGGATCCTCACTATGCGGTAAGGTCTATTTGTCTGTTCTTGTTACTTTTATAATGTGTAATGTTCACCATACAAAAGTAAGAGTTATCGCGATAGTTTGCAGACTTTCTCCATGTTCGGAGACCTGCAAATGACATACAGTTTGTTGTTCCATGTAGCCACTGCACAGCTACCGCAAGATACAGGCAACCAGCATAACAAAATAAGCTCGATCGGCGTCAAAGAGTTATGTTCCGAGCACAAGTAGATCCGATTTAATCACAAACATAATAAAACGTGTCTGCTGGTGATTTGAAATTTCCGGATTTTATCATTTAAAATACGAAAAACGACCGTTTTTATATCCACGGAACTCCAACTAAATTTTAATTTTGTGCATATCAATGGCTAGTTAAATATGACGAACTAACTTTATACAAACGAAATTGGGACTTTACTTTAGTGCCATCAACTGTTACCGCTTAGAACTAATATGATTGCAAGAAAAAGGTGTAAATTGCAAATTAATCAATAATTCATAAAATATAGCAAAGTACCAACATTTAAATATCTAATTATATCTTTTTATTCAGCGCATTCATTTTATCCCATTAAACCGAAGAACGGAATATAAATATTTTATTACATAATATTATCATCTTTAAGTATAGAGTGCAGCAAGGAAGTCAAATTATAAATATTACCAATTCGAAAGTTAGAGACTATTTGATATAGAAAAGAATGTTCTTGACATTAATCAACAAGCATTACTATGGATAGTACATATAAAATTACAGACAGAATAAAAAAATGTTAGAATTGACTGTTGAGGGTAAAAGGAGAAGTGAAAAACACTGGGAATAGAATAATGGATAGATAAATTGGCCGAAGTAGAATCTGAAAAAATTCATATTGTTGAAAGAGAAATAGCCATATTATAGAAATTCTTTTTTACTTTAAATCATTATAATGTGGTTAACTAAGAAAATATATGAAATTACAACATAACATCAGGCAATACCGCCATAGCTGTACTCCATACCTCAATTATCCATTCATACACTCGTCCCTTTATATAATATTTTGTTGATTATTTTGGAAAGTTACTTTCTCTACTAGAATAATATAAAATATCAACAATAGTCATGTAATATTGAACTAACTCATCCTTTGTCAGTTACCTATTTTATATTAATTGATGAATAAGGACATGAATAAGTTTACATAATTTAAAAATATTTTTCTTTCTTTTTAAGACTATTCACAGATATTTGCACCTTTACTATGCAAGAAAATATTTTTATAAAGAATAAATTTGCCTGAATTCTAGATTTGCCACAATACTGAAAAGCACACTTATCACAAATTTGTGCACATCACATTTTCAGTAGAGAATCAAAATTTTCAAAAATGGATTACAGCCTCTCCAGGTAATTTAATTCTTTTTAATTGAATGTAAAATTGGATATGAATCCAATATAAAAATGTTTTATACATTTTCCAGTTGGTTACTAATAACCAAAATATTCTATGTAAATCATGGGTTTTTAAAACCAAACGAGAGATTTTCACTTCTTTCATTTTCCCTCATGTTACAGCACAGGAATTTCCAATACTTTTAACCTATTTATTGATTCGTCTATCGTTTCTGTCCATTTTAAACGTCGCCCTGTTTTTAGTTTTGCTTCAGAAATACTGAGCAGTTCTAATTTCCTTCTGTTCTTGTTTCTCTACTATTTACAGCTAGACGCTGTAATTTTCAAGTCATTTCATTTCACAGCTCGCAATAGAACGGTTTTGTTTCTCTCTTCTGTTAACCCTGCACTTGCTCTCCTTTTGTTGAAAAGCAATCTACTTTTAGCTTCCAGGCAGTTTGCCTCCGTTGCTTGAGCATAACTTTCTGAAAATATTTTTTTGATTGAAGTTTCATTTCTATGCATAAGAAATCTTGTCCTTTTCTTCCTTACTAAGACTTTGAGGCTTAGGACTATAAACTTGAATTCTTTAAGATGTACTTTTGAAACTGAGACATTGCCAATCGAGAGAAAAAATACAATTTATTCGGTTTAAAAGAGAGATGAAAGAAAACTTAATTAAACTGGTATATTTAGGAATGCATACTAAAGGAATAACATTCTTGTACATCAGACAATGTAAAGTAATAAGTGGAAAAGGCATGAGAAACGTTTCATGAAAGTTATGCAGCATATCTCAAGTAAAAGGTTTAATAACCTGAATTCGATACCCTCTCTTTAATGTTAGACAAGTTTTAATTCAGGAATATGATGGAAGAAAACTCCCAGGATATCGCTCAGGGAAAGTTAGCTCTGCAGTTAAGGAGAAAAAAATAATTTTAAAATTGTAATAATGGATAATGCAATAAAAGTTGCTGAGAGAAAAAAGATGTACAATAGTTTAGAATAATAACAAAAATTTTGTAGAGTAACAAATAGCTTTAACGTGCACTTATTGAACTCGTATATGTTTGTAATGCATCATTAAACTATTAAAATGTTAACTATAAAGTTTAAATTTTAAGTCATAAATTTTGAAACGTTTGCCATATTTATTACTTAGTGATTAATGAAATTGGTGGCAAACCATCTAAAAGTACAACCATATCACCAAAATTTCCGATTTAAGACAGTATAAACGTCCTTAATGCTGGCCTGAATTTCATAGCTTAATTCCTTGGCTTACAAGTGCACGTTCCTTGCCTATGGAAATTATAACAAAGGAACCTTGCAGTAAATAATTTCTACCTGGGTCACTGGGTGTAGGTAGTGATGAAGGCCCCGGGCCTAAAAATTTGGAATTGAAGAACCGAAAAAGTCTGCATCCCACCCAAAGCCGGGGTCTCCTTGCTGTATCTCGGAGGAAGAGAAGCCGAGAAGTAAAGTAACGTGAAGTGGCTATGCCTTATGGTTATAGTTCTAACCACGGTTCTTGGTGTGTACAATTTATTAATGTAAAGCTAAGCTGCAAGTTTCTGCTTACCTCACCTGAACTCTTGCCATGCCCAGTAACGATAGTGATTTCATGTGATGAAAGGTTCAGTCGCACTAACAGATCACCAGTCCCATCAAAATAATAATTCTATATTTTTAACACGTGATCGTATCTTTACCTATTCATTTGTTCAATATTTATGATAATGTGACTGCCATTTCAAAGTTAGTGCCAAACTGCCACTGATAAATCTCACGCGTAGATTTGGTTTTATTTCTGAATGAGTAAAGTTCTGTTGGTATTTTTTTTAATTTGAAACCTCGTTCCTTAAATATTATCGTCATACTGTTGTAGCTTATATAGAATTAAATAATGTAATTTTGTCTTCAGTCTCTTGTGCTTAAAAGGCATGTATTGACCCTCAAATAACACATTTGTCCATTTCATCTACATCAGTGACTTTTTTTTAACGTTATGCTTGTCGCCAGAGATTTTAAGTAACGTAATCTGTTCGGCGTGCTTTAATATTCTGGCCATTGATATGATACTCCGCTTGTTTTAGAAACACTTTTATTGAACTTTTAAAATTTTTCTTCTAGTATTATAATAGGTATATATACTTTTTATTTATTTTTAATGTTTTTATTTCATAATGTCGTATATCTCAGTGGTAATTTCACAACATTGGGTATGCAAAGTTTCCTTTTCAACTTATAAATAACTGGAATTTTTATTCTAATACGCATATTAAAAACGTATTAAGAACAAACCTATAAAAACGATCTGAAACCCTGTAAAGGCATGCGAACTTTAGTACCACTCTTTATAACACCCTTACACTCTTTTTCGTCTTATACACTAAATCGAAGAAACTAAATATTACACTTAAATGCTTTATAACATTTCAACAGACAGAGTGTTTTACACAACAGAAGGAAGGAGCTTGAACATATAAGTATAGGTTGTTTTCTAAATAGTGACTGTCGCTCGGAAAAGTTCATTGCTAAGGATCCTGGCAACAACAATAGACAATAATTTGATCAATTTAACCCAATGGCCAACCAGCCTGCTGATCACACCATTCTTACGTGGCAGCATAAGCAAAAGTAAGAATGAAGTCTAGAACATCGTCGAAAAGGAAGGAATTCTCGCAAAAACGGTACAATAAATAAGTAAAGTAAATAATGAGATATACACAGGAGATAAAGCTTTGTAGAACATCTGCATTCATACATGTTTGAATAATATTTACACTTATAAAAGCAGTTGCTGTATCATATTTACATGAAGATCGTACACTTACGCAGAAAGTGCAACACAAAGACATATGAGAATAGTAACGCTATTTTGAAAATCATAAAAATGGACATAATATATATTTATTTTTAATATAACTTCTAATAATTATTTTAGTGTATTTAACGCAATGAAACTTTATTACGTCATTTGTTTGTTTATTTTATTAAATGCTGGTATGCAAAGAAAAGTTTAGGAAGTTTCATTGTTTTTTTTTTTCAATATAATCAATAAAGTGCTTTATGGAAACAAAAGAAGTGTCTACTATTGTGTTTTTTTTTCCCTTAAATATTTGGTTTTTTTTAATGTAAGTAATGAAATAGGCCATGAAAACAAAAGGGATACTACCTTACTATATTTTGTTGTGAGAAATTGCTGAATGCTAATGGAATTTATTATATTGACACTATTATTTGATTTTTATTGTCGTTTTGACTGCAATGATCTTCTCTATGGGGTGAATCAAATGAGATGAAATGAATTAATGCTCACACAAATTAGCTCGGAATCACAGGCACCTTAAAGTTATCTAGCATTCGATTTCTTAGGGTAAGGAAAAACTTTGAAAAATACCTTACCCAGACGCTTGACCTGTTCTGGATTCGAACCAAGGACATTTGGATTAGTAGTCGCAAATGCTACCACTACACACGTAAGCAGCTCATGTTGACACTTGAACAGGGAGTTGAGTTTATTTTGCTCTATGAAGACAACCAAAAGTCAACAAGAAAGTTGCAGAGGAATTTCGCCGCCATCACACCAAACTGTATCCAGTCTAATTTAAGACAACATTTAGTGTATAGACATGAGAGAAGTGGCCGTCCAAAATCATTAAATAGAATATTTGATATGCAATGGAATGGAAGAGGTGGACCTCAACTATGACCTCCACGATCACCATACCTCATTCCTCTTGATTTTTTCTGGGGTAGTGTGTTAAACAACGCGGTTTCCAAATAGAGAATTCCTGAATGAACTGAAACACAGGATAATCCATGCTATCAGCATGTCCTACCAATAAATCTTTACACCTAATAGAAGAATGTCAAGCTGGAGTAACGCGTCTTCAAGTAAATGGAAGATATTTTAAACATTTGCGGCAGAGTATGGTTTTAACAGTTTTAACATTTAAATGTTATATAAAGTCTGTCTTGTTTTCTTTAAGTACTAAAATTTAATGAAATAAATGAACAAATATTGTACAATTTTTTACTGTTTACTAGGTAATTATTAAAATTCTATTCAAAGTAAAAATATAGGTGTACTATGTCTATGTCTATATAGAGTTAATTTCCCCATATGTAAAGTGATATTTGTATTAAAATATTCAATTATTTAATGATTCTAAATGGTTTTATTTTAACAGTTTTGTAGTTGGCAAAATTTGTGTTTCCAGCACAAGCCGTCGGGCAAATTGTTTAGCACTGCAATATCAATATATCAATCCCAATATCATCTAGTTTCTTCTCATACCGTTCTATCTGTTGTTTTTTATGAAGAATAACTCCACTTATCCAAATTTATTTGCAAATGTCCATGCAGCTTCTCTGATGTGAAAAACGTAACCGGAGAGTTATACAAAAAGTGCCGTTTAACTATGTGCCGTTTATGTATCCTACATAAAAACTCATTCTTGTACCGCAGCATTATAAAACCACTAATTTAGAATACTTTTGCATACACTCTTTAAATACAAAACACGTCTGACTGTCTGTATGGGCACGATCTCTAACTGGAATTCGCGGGAGAAAAAGCGTTAGAACAAGTGAGAGGCAATATGTAGTGCAGCAGCCAACCTCACGCACGAAGGCTCTGTAAATACTAACTTTATATATTAAATGTTAAACGATAATCGAGGGCAGGAATACCAGACTGAAGATATATTATACGTTTGTAGAACCTCGCAGATAAAGACAACTATGTTCTTTCATATTTACCATAGTGCTTCCATCTGCAAATGTACAAGATATCTAGGCATCCAAGAATCTAAGCGCTCGGAATCACTTAAAATAGCCTACCTCCAGAGACATAGTTAAACACAGAAAATAAAAACAGACGATTCAGCACAAAGTGAAATACGCGCAGGTCACATGTATGTTTTTATGTGATAAACAGCTGTAATCCTTGTGTCTAGTTCCTGCCGTATTAGTGTCACTAGAATAGTTATTTATTCAAATAATAATAATAATAATAATAATAATAAAGATATAGCCTTTTGTTAACCCTCAATAATTTTTTTAATCCTTTTTACCTAAACTAGTTTTTATAATGGTCATTTATTCCTAATAATTGTTTTTCCATTATAATTTTGCTTAAACGTATATTCTCATTATAAGCGTTTTTCCTAATATTTTCCCCAATAATATGTATGTAATTATGTGTTTTTCATTATATGTATTTTTATTTATGTAATTTTATGTATGTGGAATGATGTTGTTTTATTTCTTTGTAACTATCAATAGATTCATATACGTATTCAACGTTGATCAAGTTTCAAAAAGAAAAGTTAAATACGGTAATTATATTTGGAAAGAAGCGTTAAGGCAGGATCCAAAAATATAAATCAAATGAAAAAGAACCAGAACTGCAGTTCACAAAGTTACGTTTATAATAATGAAAATCTATTCCAATGTAATGATTAAGGAAATATATTTTGGACTGAAATTGTTTTAATTTTTTATTTGAAAGTTATTAAATGCTAAGAAAAATACAAACTAGAGGGGTCTCTACCTATCTGGCCCAGGCCATTTTAAGTGTACCTCCTTGAGATTACAAAAATTTTAATATACTGATGACTTTATACTAATTCTTTATCTAAATTCTAAATAATTAAATAAAATACAACATTTCCATCCAGATTGCATTAGACCCCGGTCCCGGGTTCATAAGCAGTACTTACTGCAATTCCAGGGAACTAGGCTCCGGCCCAACTTAGGGGACTAAATTGCAATATTTCAATTACTTTACCGTTACCATTATTTTACTAGCTAGCGACCGTCTCTATAAACTACTAACCAATGGCATTTTTCATAATCATATAGATATTCTTTATCATCTAAATTTATCTAAATTAAATATCTTTCAACTGACCATTTCCACTTCATTTTTTACCTTCCATAAAACTCCCTGATTTGGGTATCTGCTCGTGGTTTTCAAAGATTTCTCTCAATACAATTATTTTATTCCTCATTAACCATTTCTTACTAACTAAACTTTACCTCCAAACAATTGTACCTTTACATTGGAAGATAATATGACTTTCATCTTCCTTCTCCCCACAGATGGGACACATTCCTGGGATAATATCTCCCCTCATTCCCTTTAATTTCCAAACACCTAATCGAAACTACCCTTCTCTTTCATTTTATTACAAATATATATATATATATAATGTAACAAAGTAACACTAATAATAAAAGGTCTAGCTTCTTGCCATTGAAGAACTCGCAGTAGTTCGAAATATAGCAGTTTCAAGTGTGACTCTTTCTCTGTGTTTTATCTTTATCTACTTTCATTATTAGTGTTAATTTGTTACATTGTTAATAGTGTTTCTTTATTTTTATGTTTCATTAATATTATATATATCTATTTCCCCTTTTCTGGATCATGTTTAATTCCTTATAATATGCTAATGAGCTTTTCTCCCTAATCTGGGAAAATAAAAATTGTCTATTCACATCTTCCATGTCTCACTTCCCTCCAACAACCTCTTCTAAAATATCCAATTTTAACCCCAAAATCTCCTAACCCATTTCTAAATAACTGTTCTCTAATTTTGTTCAACCAGGTATTAGATTCAATACTTAAAAACATCGTTATAGGATAATGGTAAGAGGTGTTTTAATTGTAGTATAATTTATTTTTGTAAGAATGAAATTTCGGCAAAATGGAATAGTAAAAATGACCCTGAGTGTTTTGGCCGATTACGTTTCAAAGCATGCAGAATATGCACATCTAGAGTTGTTTTATGAAACCAGAGAAACCTCCGAGGTTTATTTCTATGAATTTCTGCAAGAACAGTGTTCATTGGATATATTGGTTATGAACAAGAATAGAATACTACGAACTAATTTTTTTTTTAAATCTAAGAATTAAACTTTTTCTGTACGTTATCTGTTTCTCCTTTTGTTACTGATAAATTTATTTTAAACCTCAATTAAATACTCTAAATATTGTTAACGATAAAATAAAAAATTTAAATCACTAATTTACTTAATAAAATGTAACCAGGATATAAATTTCGCAAATAGTATACTTAAAAATATGAAAGTGGTTCTTCCAATCTCTCTGTAGCAACTCTTTATAGTTAAATCATTGCACGAACTTCGAAATTTTAAAATTCATCGAAGAAGTCACCGCGGCAATCAATATAGCAATGCTTTATTCATGTTCAACATTATTTAAGCCCTCTGGTGTAGATATATCGTTGTAACTGCCGCTTTATCGTTGATATTTGTACTGCACCTTATTGGTAGCCTATAAAGAGTAAATATTATGTTGTTTGTTTTTATACTAAAGGTGAATAATGTTGCTTACTTCTGTTAGGTTGTTCTGTCTCCTTTCCTTTGCTACATCTGAGCTTTTCCTCAACCAATTTCCCTCACTGGTTCTTTCTTCCCATGTTTTACATTTATTAATGTTTTATTTATTCACCACTCATCTGCCCACCAAGTCATTTGCTTCTTTCTCTTTTTTGCTCTCCCCTTCTTCAGCCTTCTTTTCTCCGAGTGCATTTTGCAGATGTACAAAGTGTCTCTCAACCATTCCTTCACATATTTCTTTTCTTTTTTCTTGTTTCTCTCCTTTCCTTTACCACGAATCCCTTAACCCCATCAATCCTCTATCCCATTTTCTCCCAGCTCTCTCGACCACTTATTCACTGACATACACACTCTGGCATCTCACATTAACTCGCACGTTTGTTCCCCTTTCCCTTATTTCTCTTTCTTTTGAGTAATTTCTATGCCTCTTATTCTTCTCATTTGCTGGTATAGACTACTGCCGAAAGCATCTAATGCGTCCTGCTTTTCCCCGCCTTCTCCCCCCTTTTTTTCTCTATGAGGCTATGAAGACCCTTGTAATTTGAGTAGATTTGTCAATTATTATTTGCTTCTTTGCACAAAAATCATAATTTGTACTAAAAAGAAAGAAAAAGAAAATTCATTGTCATTCACTTCAGGTCGACAAGGGTGGCCGAGGTCTTTAAGGCACGGATTCGTGAGCGGGAGGTCTGGGACTCGATTCTCACCAGGACTGTCCTTCCTGGCTGAAAATTTTCCCAGGTTTTTCTCAGTTCTCATAAATGGAAAATGCCCAAACTTAGGTTTGGAACTCTTCCCTCCTTAAAAAAAGAAAATCTCAATTTATCATTTCACTTCATATATCATAAGTGTCCACAATTTGTGATGCCTCAGTAGTAAAAACGAGCGTTAAACGCTATTTAAAGAAACATACATGCCTAATCTCTTATTGCAACTTCACAGAAAATGTTTCCATTTAACTATCTCCAAGTACTTTCCGCTTGATTTGAAGCTTTTGGCAATCTATTTTCTATTCGACCCACATGGCTTTTTCAGTTATTACTGTTTTCCTTTATTTTGTTCTTTAGTGAATATATCTCTAACTGTCATGTCATATTTTCGTTTCTTATTAGTCAAATTTCATCCCTTGATTCTTTATTAAAATATATTTTTACACTTTGATTCCTTATTTTTCAAAATAAGCCGCCATATAGCAATACTGCTGTTGTCAGTGGTTTGCAAAATGAAATTCTAGTGTCCAGTATTTTTTTGATTTTATTTTTGAGGACTTATGAATTGCTCCGCATATCATTTGAAAGTAAACCAGCTTATTTACATCCCCATTAATTTCTCTTCCAGTTCTAATGTCGCACCCCATATAGTTAACATGTCAAACTTGATGCAATTAAATATCTTTTAAATTTTTCTTATAAAATTAGCTACTCTCCAAAATGCTGAAATTTTGAATTTCTTTACAATATTTTAAAAATATAACCATTTCAAATCTCATTTCAGAGATATACACATATAATGTCTAACTGCTTTTATAAAGTTATGGGAGATATTGTTGTATCTCCTTAATCATATATATATATATATATATATATATATATATATGTATCATTTTGCCGTCAACAGGGGCGAAAACTTTCTCTAATACTATAACAGTAAAACGTGTTTGTAAATTATACTCTTTCCTTTTTTTCTATTATTTGTTGGGAGTTTTTTTTTTTTCCGTTTTATTTAAGAACGCTCTTTAACATCTCGGGTCATCAGCGTCCCATTCAATTCCGGGCGTGAAACGGCCACAAATTTTGCTCAGAGGCCTCTTCTTTCAGGCTTGAGGTTCTTTATCGTGTCGTAAATGTACGACACGGGACCCACGGCTTTACTTCCCTTCCGAAGGAAGCCATACTTGATTTTTACGACCAAAAAACCCATCGATCCTGGCCGGGTTTGAACCCGCGATCTTGGGTTTAGAAGGCAAGAATGGTTATCACTACACCACCAGGACCGACTTTGTTGAGAGTACAAACACATTATCTGTTGATTGGTCGTTTAGGAGAATTTTTCTCTGTTCTTCTAAGAGAATGTTTTCTGTTATTTCAGCGAGGTTATTTGAGTTGCTGGTCGACAGAGCGCGGCTACGAACTGAAAGGAATCAGCGTCAATTCTATATTGCATGTCAAGTAGCAAGCAGTTTCTGGTTAGTTTGAGGGAGAGTTTGTCATCGATTGATTTTGCCTTCGTGTGTTATTCGGTGTTTTTTTTTTAAATAAATTGTGTGCTAATACTTCTTTGTTATTTATGCTACTACTAACTGTTTTATTCATGGAAACTATTTCAGCAATTTGCCAATATTCTAGTATTTCATAAATACTCCGGCATTTATTAAAAATATTCAATATTTTTAAATGTAAGAACAATCCTTCAATTTTTAATAGCTACATATTTATTTTAATAAGAATAAAATTTTCTGTTGCAGATTGCTTTAGAAACTTTTGTAAAATCTTCCAGATCGATTTTATCTAGACATTTATCAATTTCGTTAATATCAATTAACATGTTTCACTGTTCTTCTTGAAACCATAAGTTTTTGTAGTATTCCATCCATTCTTGTTTTGATATTGCATTTTTCCACGCTGTACCCCTTTCAATTTTATTTAGAAGCTCTTTGTCTACCATGCATTGTGTGTTTACGAATTTATTCCATAAGTTTTCTAATAATTTTTATTTTTATTTTATTTTTATATATTTCTTTTTCATAATCTATCTTTTGTTGTCCATAAGCTTATTGTTTTTTCTTTATTCCTCGCTCTATTTCTACGTTGCAAATTCTTAGACATCTTTTACTTCTAACTTAATTTTTCTTCAAGTGCTTTGATATAAGTTTTGTTATGTATTCTTTATCCCATTTGTAGCCAACACTTAGCCTTATAACACCTTTAAGAATACAAATAAAATTCATATTTTCGCAGCTTTAATAGCATGCCGTAAATTGAATAGCAACTTTGGTTAATAAAGGGGTATTTCTAATATTGGAAATTTTGTAAAATTGCTAACTAAGCTTAATTATTTTTTTTTCAGCTAACGGGGGCTCTGTGAGGTTATGATCATTCCAACCGTTTACGTGAAGCACTGTGAGTAAAATACATAATCACTGTTTTATATTTGGCTTGCAAGTAACAGTTTGGGTGTGATGGAAATTGTTTGCATTAAATGAACGTTACTTTCAGTATAACAGACCAGTTTAATATTTAGAATGTAGTAAGCCAAAAGTGATTCCTTATTTTTTATTAAGTACTAAAATGTAATTTTTTAATTTTGATCACAGCAAACGACGATAAGTGAAAAGTGTTAAAAATGGACGGATGGTATACACACTTCAAGCGTGTTAACATAACAAAACTGAATTACACAAACAGAAAATAACGAGCACTAATCATCTTAGACTTTAACAGTTGCAACAGTTGTTCAAAATGCCCAACATCGGCGTCGATACACTTCTGAGTACGTTGAACTACTGATTGAGCAACGTTTGCGAAAGTAACCTCAGCGATTGCAGCACATGCCGTTTCAATTTCTTTCCGAAGTGCTGTCAGTGTAGCTGGTTTTGTATGGTATACAACATCCTTAACAGTTCCCCACAGATAGAAGTCCAACGGAGTTAGATCCGGAGAACGCGGTGGAAACTCAATCGGACCTCTTCGTCCTATCCAGAGCCTTGAAAGATTGTCATCAAGGTACGCACGTACATCTGGGTGGCATGTGGTGGTGCACTTTCCTGTTGGAAGTAAAATTCCTCATTTCCATAGAGTTTATGAATGGCGGGTAAGACGGATGTGCATATCATGTTCAGGTACACTGGGTCAGTTACTGTTCCTTCAAAAAAGAATGGTTCAATTAGACCCCTAGATGTTCAACCCACACCAAACATTAATTTCAGGTAAATTAGCCTTTTTCAAAATACCATGCGGATTGTTTGCACACCAGTAGACACAGCTATGCCGGTTAACAGTTCCGTTCAACTTCAATTGTGCCTCATCGGACCAAACAACTTTCCCTATGAAGGCCTCATCCCCCTGCACCATGTTCCGAAACCACTGACGGTACTGCATTCTCCGATCAGGGTCATCTTCATTTGATGCATTCCAAAGTCTTGGGATGAAATCTTTCAACTTTGCTATTTTAATAATACGACGTTTGCTGGTTCTGCTAATCCAAAGTCTCACATTCACATTGCTTTGTAGATTTTTGTGATGAGTGCTCAATGCATTACAAAACCATAGCCGAGGACGCGGGACTTGTTGCTGTGCGAAGTCTCCCATACCTGACCTTGTGAACATCGCAGACGGTACCATGAGTCTCAAATTCGTCTCGAATGCGTGCATTTGTTACTCGCGTTGGCGGTTCTGTTCTGTACACACGTCTCCATTGCCTTTGAACTTCAACAACATTCTCGGTTTTCCAATATCACTTCAAAATTACTTTCCGCTGTTCAAACGACAATCTTAGCTCCATTTTGTTGTAGCAACGCTAGCATAAAGTAATGTGAGTCACATCTGTTTACAGAACATCATACTAACTACACATTACTGTTGTTTTTCGGTCCAACTTTGAAATATATTAAACAGATATCTACCGTGAAAGTGTGTATACATTTTTTGGCACCCTTGATATTTTCTATGATGCAGAAAATAATTTATTACTATGAATTTGGAAATAATGCTAATTTGACTCATCCAAAATGATTTATTGTTTTGTCATCTACAGAAAAAAGTTTTTTGCCTAATCATTGAAAAGGAAAATGGGGAATTTTGAACAGCTGAATGTACTGGAAATATAAATTTCCATGATTATAAATTAAATCTTGTTTTATAATTTTGAGCTCTATCATACAGATGATCGCTTTAACTTTGAAATAGAAATAGTTTAAACAGCCATTCTTCCTAAAGATAGCTTTCTTTAACATTTATATTTAAAAACAAACAAACTTCCGATACTGCTTGTGTAAAGTATTAAAAAGAGAATTATTTATTAAAGCGTAAGGTGGAGTAGCAGTAGCAAGCAGAACGTTTCTCGCTTATCGTGTACGGCGTGTTATTGATGACTGACAAAGAAACTCTACGCGGCGCAATCTCGACTCTCGCTGGGTTCGATATAATCGAAGTTTCTCCCAATACATATTGTATGTGGCAGGTCCACCTGTTTCCAGTACTAAGTATAGAATAGGACTATCGACTAAATTAAAAAAAAAAAAAAGCAGTCGGCATGCATTTTAAACATAAATTATTTCATTTTGGAACCAAATATTTTATCAGTGACGGCTGCACAGCATGCATTTTGTTCTCAAAATGACATCATAAGGACGTGAAAAGGTAAATTACTGTTGCATGAAAGTCCCAGTTTCAATTTTGGATATAAATTAAAACTATTTTTAAATATAAATGTATGTACTTTGCTTTCTTTTGTGTTCCCAATAATAATGCTCATGAAAGGTCATTCCCTGGTAATTTTCTCAGCATATTTAATGTGTATGTCTCACACATTTTCTCGTTATTTAGTCGCTATTTAGTTAAATGCTAGAAATTTAAAGATTACCCGCTTATCTTTATTTGTTCCAATTAATTGAGTGTGTGTTGAAGATATGTTTGTTTCCTCAAGCACATCAACTAATTACTGAGATTTCTCGTTATTCGTTATACTAAATGCCCTGCGGATGTATTTGAAACAATCACCATTATTTTTCAGAGTGCTCTCCTTATTTAGATACTTTGTAACGGATTTAGAACTTTCAGCAAGTGCTTTGTGTTTGATATTTGTCGAGTCAGCAAACAGAGATCTTCGGAGTAGCCATTAATGCTTACTCTTTGTACGACTGTTTTATTTAAACAAGAAACAAAGAGCCCATTTCCAAACCCCTATCACCTTAAAGTCACCTCACAGAAACTACTGTTATAAACTTTGCAGTTGACATACTGTAGCAAACACTTAGCGCTTTCTTTCATCATGATGGAAGAAGCAACAGGAATAAACACAAAGGTATTTACATTTCAAAGTAACGCAGTTTTAAGCATGGTGTTGATATATTGTTGAAAAGTTTCCCGTCAGTTCACACCAAGCCATTCTGTTAGTTTTGATATAACGATAAAGATAAAGATAGCCTATTGTGTCTCTTAAGGGCAAAGGCCTCCTAACAAGTAGGAAAGCTTGCTTTTTCCTAACGTAGTGAGCTATTCCACGCTAGTTGTTCGTATGCTGATTAAGACACTCTGACTGATTTATTCGTTGGTTACTTCATTTCTTACTGCACTAGTTGCTTCTCGAGAGATTTCCATTTTTCTCTTCCTCTTGCTACTCTTGACCGATCTGGACCTGAATGTTCTTTGAAGAGGTCTGTCCATCTTGTTCTGGGCCTGCCTTGTGTCCTTTTTCCTATCTGGAGGTCCCATGGAGTTCTTGTATGTCCATCTATTGTCCTGCATTCTAACGACGTGATCGCCCCATTGCCATTTGCTTCTGGTAACTATTTGTGCAATGTCTGTTGTCTGAGATAACTGGTTTATTAATACTGTAGGTATTTTGTCCTTTAAAGTTATTCCCAGGATCTTGCGTTGCATTTGAATTTGTTATTTTGTTTTTCTGTTAGTGACCATGTCTGGCACCTATATATTAATACAGGGTATACACATAGGTTTCTTAATTAGTGATTGATCTAACAATATAAACTTAAAGGCCCAAAATACTCTCCAGGTTAGTGAGATCCTTCTTTGTACTTCTTTTTCCATTTTATCATGGAAGTAAATCTGTTGTCCTAGGTATGTATATTCGCTCATATTAGTGAATGTTCGTTCTATTTTTATTGGTGTTTTAGGTCCTTTTGAAATTAATTGTGTCTTCAGTTTGTTCGCATTTTTGCTATACTCAAATAACTGTTCTAACATAGTTTGCAGTTCTTTCGGTGTTTTGGCGAATAAGATCACATTGTCGGCAAATGATAAATTTGTTAGTCGACTGCCATTTATGTTGATTCCGAAATTATACCACTACAATAAACCGTGGACTCGTGTTCAGAGAAAAAACTGAAACAGTATTCAATTCCCTTATTAGTATTGGTAATACCTTCTTGTATTATATGGTTTCACAGTGTTACCAGCATAAACAGTCTTACTTTATTCTGTACTGTCTATCGGTTTTGATAATTATTTACTTGTAAGTGGTTATTTGGGGATTTGTAGAGTAAGACAGTAAACCCGCTCTTTGTCTTCGAAGTAAGGAAACCATTAAAAACCCGGTAAACTGGCCGCAGGTAACCGAATCCATAGAATTGAGTCCATTATCCCTAACGCTCCCTAAGTAAACGCATAGTTAATGTCCTGTTGTTGTAAAGTTAAATTATGCCTGAATCTTGGTAATAATATTATTATTTTCATATTGCATTACAAGATGTTAATGAAAGGAAACTAACAGGGGACCGATTTTATTCCACTTTTGTAACAACAACAACAACAACAATAATAATAATAATAATAATAATAATAATAATAATTTTACCTGGCGAAATTAAGACTATAAAATGTTCTCCTCCACATCACCAGGGACAATGACGATACAGTTAATAGCATAAACGATTTGAGCATATTAATTGTTAAATGCTGCATTCTACAAAAAAAATGGTCTTCGGGCGGTATTATAAATTTGTATTATGACCGGCAGTTCTTGATATGAGGCGGCAGAGAGTTTCAGAAACGATTAGCGATAACTGTGAAGGATGAAGAAAAATAAGAGATTCGGTCTAAGATATAGAGATAATAGGAGTGTTATTCGATCGGTGACTGTGGTATGGTTTATTTACGGACGATATTTAACATCTCAGGTCATTAGCTTCCCATTAAAATCAGGGCGTGAAACGGTCGACAAATTTTGCTCAGAGGCCTCTTCTTTCAGGCTTGAGGTCCTTTATCGTGCCGTAAATGTACCACATTGGATCCACGGCTTTACTTCTCTTCCGAAGGAAGCCATACTTAGGATTTTTACGCCGGAAATTAATCGATCGGATGTTTAAATTATGATAAGCGGGTAAGGGATTAAAACGGGTCGAAGTATAGTGCGGAATTGAGGTGCATAGAATTCACACAGAAGAACGAGGGAGTACAACTTCCTGTCGATGCCCCAAGATAACAACTCAAAAATTGGAGTGATAAGATCTGATTTACGTATGTAACATACATAGCGAACACAGGAATTATGAACACGTTGTCCAAGATTTGTCGTGATGTCAGTTAACAGAATGTAGCAATTATCGAAATTTGGCATAATCGATGTTGTGTACAAGTGTATTTGAATGTGAGAACATTCTTAAGCCGTTTAAAGGAATGGAATACTCAAAATGCTTTTTTTTTTTTAATTTGCCAATTAAGCTGTCAAAATAGACAACGAAAATTATTGCAAATGGTTTTATTGTCACTTTTGTTTCGGTAAATTTCATGCAAATGAGTAATTTGTTCAATAATCGATTATGTCCCATTACGATTGCCATTTTCCGGGATTTATGAAAAGGCCGTTTTATTTAACCCATATTGATACTGAATTTAGGTCCTTGTTAAGTTTAGCTATGGAGTTGATGACAAAATCTGGTCATGAGTGCATATACAGGTCGTCAGCATATATATGGTATTTTCAATGCTTAAAGTGGTTAGTGACGTCACTTATATAAATAGAACATAATATTGGTCCCTCGTGGCACTGTACAAGGCGAAAAGCGATCTCCTACTGCACTGTAGTCGACCGGGGAGATATGAGTGAAGACGCTGGATCGAGTTCTCAGATAAATGCAGTGACTTCGGCTTGAAAATAGTTTATTTATATTAACTGTGTCAAACGCTCTAGAGAAACATTAAGAGTTACTACAATCCGTTCACTCATATCCATAGACTCACGGATATCTTTAGTAACGTCAAGCAAAGCAGTTGCCGTTCTGTAACCAGCCAGGCAGGAATCCTGATTAGTAAATGTATACAGGTTGTACTCTTTAAGATAATCAGTAAGTGCTCCGTTGCTTTCTATATAAGAGGTAGAATGCTGGTATGTCTGTAATCTTGAGGGGTGGAGGGTGTTAAACATACAAATGTTTATTTCCCAGAGGTAGAGAATGTATTGCTGTTATTATGGATACATAAATACAGAGGGGGCCAAAACTGTATACACACTTCAAAGAAAAAACTGTGTTAACATAATAAAACTAAACTCACACAAACAGAAAATGATGAGCACTAATCATCCTAGACTTTTATAGTTACAACAGTTGCTCAAAATGCCCACCATCGGCGTCGATACACTTCTGAGTACGTTGAACTACTGATTGAGCAACGTTTGCGAAAGTGTCCTCAGCGATTGCAGCTCATGCCGTTTCAATTTCTTCCGAAAGTGCTACCAGTGTAGCTGGTTTTCTACAGTATACAACATTCTTAAGAGTTCCCCATAGGTAGAAATCTAACAGAGTTAGATCCGGAGAATCTGTTCTGTATACATGTCTCCATTGCCTTTGAACTTCAACAACATTCTCAGATTTTCCAATATCACTTCAAAATTGCTTTGCGCTGTTCAAACGATAATTTTGACTCCATTTTGTTGTAGCAATATTAGCATAACGTAATGTGAGTTACATGTGTTTACAGAATGTCATACGATATTCTTTGCTTCTTTTGTTCATTGTTGAATTACGATAATGTTGGCTTCGTTTATAGAGTAACAACGCTATCGTAATGTATGTGAGTCACATCTGTTTGCAGAACATCATACTCTACATTTCTGTTGTTTTTAAGTCCATCTTTTAAATATATTAAATATATATATATATATATATATATATATATATTGTGAAAGGTGTATAAATTTTTGGTACCCTCGGTATATGAGTCAAATTTGGTAAAAAAAAAATGTCAACGATTTTGTTTATTAGAATAATGCTGATAAGTCTATTCCTGTAACTTTTGATTTAATTTGTCTTACCGGAAGTAATGTAAGTGAAGGAAGTTTTTTCACGTGTTGCAATCGGCTCATTCGGTTCGTTTTCTGATTGGTCTGTGGTGTCAGGGATAACATAGTAAAGTGTTTCGAGAGGAATGCAAATTCTTCATCTTTTTCTTTTCTCAAACGCAAGTTTTTGAGATTTCTCTACATTTCAATGGATGTCATATTGGGAGCCATTAGTTTATGATCATGTCTCAACTTGGAATCTCTGATTGATTAGTTTATATAGTCTCGTATTCGTTTGCATTCTTGTAGATTTGTGTCCCATTGTCATTTAGATATTTGAGATGTGCCACGTCAGTCATTAAGTTATGAATTTCAATTGTCATCTAAGGGTCTGGGCAACGTTTTGTTCTCTTTATTTGGAGAGACATGTTGGTCATAAAGTTATAAGATGATGTCATTCTCTCGCCTGCTGTCCATAACTTCCAAAAAGTATGTCATTCTGTTTGTAACACGTAATTAGTTAATAAATTCGCCTGTGTGTTTCAAGTCTCTGCTGAGTACTGGTGTTACACCAGTTTTAGAATACATTCAAATAAATGCAACTGTCACATGGGTCTTACGGCCGTACATGCTAATATCACCTTATAACAATCAAAATGCTAATACAAATACATACATACATACATAATACATACATACATACCTACCTACCTACCTACCTACCTACCTACCTACCTACCTACCTACCTACCTACCTACCTACCTACCTACCTACCTACCTACCTACATACATACATACATACCTACATACATACCTACATGCATACATGCATACCTACATACCTACATGCATACCTACATACATGCATACCTACATACATACATACATACATACATACATACATACATACCTACATACATACATACATACCTACATACCTACATACATACCTACATACCTACATACATACCTACATACATACATACATACATACCTACCTACCTACCTACATACATACATACATACATACATACATACATACATACATACATACATACATACATACATACATACCTACCTACCTACCTACCTACCTACCTACATACATACATACCTACATACATACATACCTACATACATACATACCTACCTACCTACATACATACATACATACATACATACATACATACATACCTACATACCTACCTACCTACCTACCTACCTACATACATACATACATACATACATACCTACCTACCTACCTACCTACCTACCTACCTACCTACCTACCTACCTACCTACATACATACATACATACATACATACATACATACCTACCTACATACCTACATACATACATACATACATACATACATACATATCTACCTACCTACCTACCTACCTACCTACCTACCTACCTACCTACCTACCTACCTACCTACATACATACATACATACAAATCCACAATTATTTCGATATGTTTACGTTTTCCACTAATAATTTATATACAAATATATAAACATGAATGGAAACTTTACTCTTGAGCCCCCCTTCCATTTATTTACACCGCTCTCCAACTCCCCTTCTTCGCTATAGCCATTAACCTTCTTTGTCGAGTCTTCTCTAGAAATATTCCCAAATTGTGTGTGTATCTCTCATGCACCAACACTCCAGATGTTCATATTTCTATTGGAATTAAAAAATTGCGTCATTTCTTAAAACGTCCGTTTCTGTGCATTCTGTCAGAATATGCCTGCAGGTATCGCTTTCTCCGCCCGCACAATGGACAAATTCTTTCCTCAAGAACATCAACTCTCTGATGTTAACAGCTTTAGGCGTCTGTAGGACTTATCACTGTAGATAGCGTGTTGCGCAGACAAGAGATGTTATAATGAAATGAGAAGTGGAGTTTTCTAGCAAAAGATTTTGGATGGGGTCTAAATTTAGAGTTCCTTTATATATCTCTGTCTCCGAAATCGCAAATTGGAAAGAATTTCTTAAAATACTCCAGAAATGCAAAATTTCTATGTCATGGTTTTTATTTTAAAGCTCAGATAAAGTTCATACTTAACGTAATTGTCCCATTTTAATCTTCTGCTACAAAAGATTCTTATGATAAAATACCATTCATATACAAACAAAACTTTTGGGCCATCTTGTACTGGATCTCTCCGTTTCTTCGTCCCTCATTCTTCATAACAACATTATTCCAAGTAGAATCGATAACATGAAAGCTTTTATATTCGAGGCTTCATTCAGCTAGAACCAATAATGATAGAACGTACCTTCTTTTCATGCCCTTGCTTCTTACAATCAATTCCAAATATAAAGCAAATCTGAATTGAAAAGAAAAAGTTGCATCACTCACTTAAAAGTCTAAGCCAGTAATAGAAGCTATAGAGGCTAATGTAACCATTGAACGACTGTTCCACTGTTCAACTATCTGCTTTATTAACTGTGTGCTAATGTAATTGCCAAAATTATCTTCAAAATTATGATGGCATCAAATAACAGAGCGTTATATTGGTTTCATGTTATATTGAGTGTGACACAAATTAATAAACTCTGGCTAGGAAAGTACCTCATTATTCTAGTTCCACTCGTGGTAGTTTGACTTCTCTTTACACGAACACATTCCTGGAAATCTGGATGCTATTATCAAGATCGTTTCTTCCCATCTTCTTATAGTACCCGTATAGGGAAATGTATGACAGAATGGAAATAGGTACAAACTAGATGTGACACGTGTGCGTTCATTTATGAGATCAGCATAAAAGCTTCTGCGAGTCGCTCATATGCAATTGCAAGGTATAATACCTCAAAAGTTTTAATGCTATCCTCCTTATTTCAAAATTGCGATTTTATATTACAATTAGAAAATTATATTCTCGTTCTGTGTTGTTTCAAAAAGAAAATTAAATGTACAATGCAATGAGCACTGGTTAGAAAAGTCTATCCGAAGTCTTGTCACTGCATACAAACGTATATTATTTATAAACATATATAAATGTCCATTTTACATTATTTCTATATAAGGAAAAAGTACATGCATGGAAATGCAATTAAAATGTTTAATATTAGATCCGCCGGAAACTGATATACACTTAGAGCCGCCGATTTATCAATTTAAGTATATAAAGGTAATACTAGAG
Organism: Metallyticus violacea; assembly: GCA_030762175.1. NCBI lineage: Eukaryota > Metazoa > Arthropoda > Insecta > Mantodea > Metallyticidae > Metallyticus > Metallyticus violacea. The sequence continues at coordinate 81,579,282 of CM060838.1, forward strand.
ATGGAACAGTTCCTTCAGAAACAGCCCGACGTAGTTAGGGTATATGGCCTCAAAGGAAGGAGGTCAAGTCAGAAACCTGTTGTTGTTTGCGCTAGGGTTGGTCTTAGTGGTCTACTTGTAACAACACTTGCTTCGTAAGCGGGTCCAAACCCGGCCTGGACCGATGGATTTTTTGGAGCGTAAAAATCCTAAGTATGACTTCCTTCGGAAGGGAAGCAAAGCCGTACATTTACGCCACGTAAAATAACCTTAAGACTGAAAGAAGAGATCTATGAGCAAAATTTACCAGCCGTTTCACTCCTTGAATTGAATGGAACGCTAATGACCAGTTAAACTGCGTCCATAAATAAAACAAATCAAAAAAAGTTTGCCCTAGGCATAATGCAGGAGCAACTACATTGCATTGTTGATACTAAGGCGACTTCGCGCCCATGGTAGAAAATGCCCATCAATAGTTATTACTAACTTTATAATAAATTATATTAATATATACAACATATTTAATAATTTAATAATGAAAGCACAAGAAACTAGCGCAATAAAACACAAAATTATGCCTGTGGAAAAACTTTATTGGTATATTGTTCAAGTGTAAATTGTATCTATGCTATTCTAGATTATTTTTCTATTATGATAAAATAAATGTAATAAAATACAATATTGTAAACAATAATATGACACGAATGTTCTATTCATATGTAGTATTTTTTGTTGTGTTGCTTTTTTGTGTGGAATCCGCAAGTATGTTTTTATTGAAATTTGTATTGTCTTGTTTCCAATTTTTCATTTAACCACACTGTTATGATTAATTATTTTTGGGTTTCTCTATATTGTTGTTCCTATTCTTCTTCATTCTCTTCTATTCTTATTTGGTTTCTGGTTTCCATGTACTCTGTGCGTAGTTCTAGGATAACATTTTTACAACTGATTCTTCTCCCTGTTATTACATTGAAAATAATACATGAATTAATTTTAGCTAAATTAACGATGTTGTTGAAACATGCTGTTGAAACACGTTCATCAACGTGTCAAAACAATCGAGGGTAGAGCATTGTTACGGTTTTCAGTTGTTTTCTCGCATTTATGAAATCCCATAGTTTAAAATTATAGCACACGTAATATGTAAATAAAATATAATATTCATTTGGTTTTTATTATCTAATAGCTTTGTAGTTATGCATGTTTCAATGTTCATATGGCGCAAACTACTTTAAAATTTCACAAATAATTTTAAAGCTATTGCTTATAAAATCACCACTTTTCATAATAAAGTATTTTAAGCACAGTATTACAATTTCTACATTATATACATGCATTAATATGTTCATTGAAAATAAGTATTTGTAATTAACAGGTAAATTACAAACAATTAGCTTAGAAGATTATAAAATTATAAAAGTTTAGAACATTATTTGAAAATAGGCAATTAAAACATGATAGTTTAACTCCTAAACTATTGGATTGGCAAAAAGGAGTATATCCAATTTCGAAATTGTTTGCAATTTTATAGATGTATATAGAAAATTAATAAATTACATTTACATATACACACTTAGCAAAAATTTAAAATTACGTAAATATTCCATATATTATTATGCATTTAAATAAAAATGTAAGACAGTATATAAAAAAACTACCAAATATTTGAATTTCACAATGCCCGCCCTTAAGGCTACAAAAACAACTAAAACGTGGTAAACTCCTAAACTACTGAAACAGCAAAAAGAATTATGCCCAATTTCGAAATTGTTTTCATTTTTTGCACATAAGTGCTTGTATATAATTTAATAAAATACATATATGTGTACACTTTTTAATATATTAATTATTGGAATTAATGATTTGTTGCTATAATTTTTAACTGGAATGTTATATAGAATGAGAGATAGTTTGTAACAGCGACGTTCATAATACGAAACATTGATGTGTTAGGCAACCAGCGCAAAAAGAAAAAGGGGAACTGGAAGTATGGAACAATCTCAAAGACAAGTTTTGTGCACACTAATGGAACAACATCAGCATAAGCGGACATTAATTTTAAAGCGTTTAATTGACAAACTTGAAGAAGAAGAATCACATGTTACAAACCAACCTCATTCTTCTACAAATATTAAACAAGACATGCATAACGCAAGTAAAGAGTTGATATTAAGTTTCTTTTGCAATGTACAACATATAAGCGTATAACAATATAGTCCCTAAATTTATAACTGTAGCACTTGTGTAATTAAAAATCGTAAGATCTTAAAACAACATCAACAGGCCTTCAAGTCATTTTTCATCTCTTGATACACATCTTCTAAATGCAATTTGTGTTCATGTCTTAAATGATCCATTAACTAACATGTTCATACCCTGAAATACACAAACATCATGTTAATTTTAATGAATATAAAATAAGACACTTCATTTCCTCAAAATGTAAAGCTTATATGAAAGATACGGTAGCTGTAGACAGCCTCGTAACGACAACAATGAATGATTCTATACGAAATGTAAACATAGGGCACGATAATGTTTACTATAGTTTAAGTAAATCTAAATTTATAGTTGTGATTTCAAATGTTTAATTGAATTATATTTTGAATACTGAACACGGAATGTACAATATAGCCCCCTTACCTTATATTATATTGTAATCAGCATAAAATCCCCGTTTATCAAGTTTTAATATTACCAATCAGATTTCGAAACATGTGAGATATTTTATGATTTCACCTTCCCGTAACAAACAAATTGCTTCTCACATTTTTCATAAAATATTCTTTTCTTTCCTCTTTGGTAGCGATTGCTTACTACTGAGTGATCAAAATATATTCGAACTTTACTACGAGTTAGTTAGAATGGATGACGTAATTGCTGGTTGCTGTCACGATACTGTGGAACTAGGAAGTGGTTAAAGAACTAACACAACTACATTTTGTAAACAAAGTAGTCCCTTTCTCTCTCCCGCTCCTCCTCGCCGGTTCCACAACAAATTCTCAGAATTAAATCCACTGATTACAAGTATGTTGACAGAAACTCGCTCCGAAATACTGACTTCATTTCGCAGCAAAGTCGGATGCTTGAGGACATACCTTAACGACCTTACTCCAATCCCTGTACTCTTGGAGTGTGAAGTGATGATTTTATTTGACAGCATTGTCATGTCTTTTGTATTCTGTGACTATGGTTATGAAGTGAATGCAACTACTACGAGTAGAACGCTTCTTTAATTATATGTGATATTATTATTATTATTATTATTATTATTATTATTATTATTATTATTATTATTATTATTATTATTATTATTTGACTAACCAATATAAATGCCCTACACTACATCGTGGTACCAGGGGACTATGAACTGACCAAGGGGGAAAATATTATCACAAGAAATATCACAAGAGGGTCTGACATTGCCAGACAGTGAATTTACCTGTAAAACTCAAACCCTTGAGTGTTGTTTATTAGGACTATTTCCAAATAAATTAAGAATTTAAATATAATTTCCGTAAGCTTGGCTTACAATATTGTAATAATTGTATATTTGTGTTATGAATACTTAACCTTTTCAAGCCATGCAGCAACAGACGAATGTCAATTATCAGTTATGCCAATAAAGAAAAGCTAATGCGAATTTTGGGCTATTTCATGTATAGAATAGGAATGAAAGTAATACATATTTTGAATTCGAACGTATATTATTAACAATTGTTATACCTTCTTATGAATACCTACCTACCTATTCAGTGACCGTGAGACTGAAATAGACGAAAGTCGACTATTGCAGTCGCTACCATTAGATTTACTAATACCAACTGAGAAAAACAAAACAGATAAAACATTTTACCATGCTGAACAATGTACTTATTAAGGTTTATGATTGCTTAGGCTGATATTGTTACATAATTTAAAAATGATTTTAGACCGTATGGTTGAATGCGCAAAAACAATTGCTTGAGGGAATACACATTAACTTATTTAATTTGCAATATTACTGAAAACACAGATAAGTGGTCGGTAATGCGTACTCAGGAATTATACAGTGGAGATATATAGATGGCTACACTGACCACAAGACTAATGCTCATCAACTGATAAAACGGTTTTGGTAATTTTTTCGACCATTTCACTGCGATATCCGACTTGAGTTCATCAGAATTCAACATTTTGTTCAGTTTCATTGGTAAAGTTTAAGATGATGTCACATAAGTGAAATAGTCACCATAAAAAACTAACACAAGTGCATTTTGTTATCGAACTGACTTATAAATACGATTTGGCAATAACCTTTCTCTTTCTTTCTTTATTTCTTTCTTTCCGACGTAATTATTTATACATATATACGAGCATTGTTTTTATCTTCTTTATGGTAATACTTAATTATTTTCGTATTTTCTAGTTTTACTCCAACTGCGCAACAATTACTTTCTAGAATCTGCATTCATAATTATTGCAGAAAACGAATCTTTTAAGTGTTCTAGTATTTATACTGTTCTATTTGTTTTTCATAAACGCTCGTAAGTTATTTTACTTCATGCTTTAAAGAAAAAAATGAAACCCAAATCACTGTATTCTTCATCTTTTCGCTATTGTATGGGTCAACATTTTTACTATGGGTGATACATCATTTCTATTACCCTCGCATACTGTCCAACATAACAAGTTATTAGCAAAATCGTCGATGCAATCAAATTGTATTTTTATTGGGACCTAATAGCTCTCTGGGTGAGTGACATTTGATATTTTCTTAACTGTGATTATTACTACACTAATTTCTATAATTGAGATATCCATGGCTAATTAGTTGAGATATTTTAATGATAGAACACCCTCTTTTTAAAAGTGTTGAACAGTTTTAACAGTTTCTTATTAAGGGCTCACACATTTTCCTATGACAGTTTTCCTTCGAGATAAAGGACCAGCAACATTCAAATCTTTATCTAAATTATTTTCTCCACGAGTTTCCTTGCCGCCTAAATACGGCCTAAAAAGAGCGATACATAACACTCATTTCCATGCTTTAACACTGCTAAGTGCCAACTAAAATGTGTGGAGTATATTGATAGACATGCAACAGTGTATATTTTTTTCATTAGCAGGAATCAAGTGGTCACTTTTCTTACTTTATTTCATAATACTCAGGGATTGAGAAGAGAGGCAGGTTGGTACATTCCTGGAACAATGGACGCTAAACCAGTCTACAAGGGTTGTTGACTGTTTATTTGTTGTATTTACGGACTCTTTTACCATCTCAGGTCATCAGCGTCCCATTCAATTCAACGCGTGAAACGGCCGATCAATTTTACTCTTTTTTCAGGCTTGAGGTTCTTTTACGTACCGTAAGTCTACGACTTGGTACCCACGGCTTCACTTCACTTTCGAAAGACCCCGCACTTAGGATATTTACGCACGAAAAAATCCATCGACCCTGGCCGGGATTGAACCTGCGATCTTGGGTCTACGTCTACAAGAGTAAATAGTTACCAAGGTGCCAAAAAATTGATACACACCATCACAGTAGATGTCTATTTAATATATTTCAAAGTTACACTGAAAATCAACAATAATGTGCATTATGATGTTCTGTAAACAGGTGTGACTCACATACATTATGATAGTGTTGCTACGTGACAGCTAAATCAACAATGAACAAATGTAGCCACGATAATCGTAAATCAAAATGAACAAATGAATCGAATGATGTTCTGTAAACAGATGTGACTCACATTGCGATATGCTAGCTTTGCTACAGCAAAATGGAGCGGAAAGCAATTTTGAAGGGATATTGGAAAACCGTGAATGTTGTTGAAGTTCAAAGGCAATGGAGATGTTGGTACAGAACAGAACCTTTGTTGGACTTCTGCCTATGGGGAACTCTTAAGGATGTTGTATACCGTAGAAAACCAGTTACATTGGCAGCACTTCGGGAAGAAATTGAAACGGCGTGTGCTGCAATCGCTGAGGACACTTTCGCAAACGTCAATAGTTCAACGTACTCAGAAGTGTATGATGCCGATGGTGGGCATTTTGGGTAACTGTTGTAACTGTAAAAGTCTAAGATGATTAGTGCTCATCATTTTCTGTTTGTGGGAATTCAGGTGTATTATGTTAACACAGTTTTTCCTATCTTGAAGAGTATATACTTTTTGGCACCCTCTGTATTATGGTCACTCAGTAAACAATCCACCGCAGTTGGTGTTGAATAAAGAAGAAGTAAGCAGGTATGACGTGTGAGGAATTCAGCTGGCAATTCATTGACGTCACCGCTCACTGAACCCTCCCTCAACAGAGTGAGCCACTTTTTCTTAATTGAGGCATTCATGAGTTTATCACATAAAAAACAATTTTGGCTAAACTGAAACTTCTAAAATTAATTTTTATCTGTACAAGGAAATGCTATTTCGCCCTATAAAGTACCTAAACACCTACATGTTCAAGGATACTTTATACGCTTGCATGAAAATATTAGATCCTTTAATCACCATCACCTCCGTTCTCCAAGCAGCATGCTGCTCTTGCAGTAAATGGTCCATGAGGAGTTAACACTCTTTCTATTAGCACTGGAATAAAACAAAATGGATTTACCGGGAAGCGTAGGATGAGCAGCCCATTCCACATCCCCTTAAAAAACGACAATGTTTAAATCCCCCTTTCCCCTGTCGTATAACACCACATAGAGGACCGTTATCAGTAATCGCCCGGAGCTTCCACCCAACTTCCGTCCATTACGCAGGTCTGTAACGACCTACTGCACTATTTCTTCCATTTCCTTCGTCCGCAATAAACTACCAGGCTCCATTCCCTTTGATCATTGTTCCTCGTTTAGGAAGGAAAAAGTACCATTTAGGACAAATCCTTTCATGCCTGCAAATGTGGAATCGAAGTTAAAATTTGTCTAAATAATTCCCTCTACCTTAAAGTATTTCCAGATAGCTTCTTAAAGAGTTCTTTCGGCTAGCATTCTGCATAATGTTTTATTTATTAACCATTGCATAATTCCTAGGGGTGAGGCAAAGAGAAAGAGGTAGGAAGGAGGAGAGTTTGGAAGAGTTCCAGCAAAACAGTATTTTGCATTACCTTGTTGTGTTTAGAAGAAAATACAATCAAAAACGCATTAAACATTCATTTCTTTTAACATTTGACCTTTAGAAGCTTATGAGGTAAACATATTTAGCAACAGTTTTTATTAAAATATTGGGAACACCTTAAAATGTAAAATGAATGTTTAATAAAGTGTTAATTCAGCTAAAATACTAATTTGTCTAATTTGAGACCTTTATAACATTTTATGTAATAATTTAAAATTATAAAACAAATTAATTCACATTTTCTAACTTCTTTTGTAATGTTTACTTGGCATACGTGAATTACAGAAGTACAAGAGTCAGTCAGGAAATAATGTCCTAATGAGTTTCTCTCTTTTTTAATTTACAAGAAAACAAGTTAAATTTAAACATGCAGTCTGTACTTTCATGATTAATTCTTTCTATTTTTTTAGTAAGAACATATATTTCTGCACGGTAAAAATCATTATTCTGGATATTAGTAAATTCGTCACTTATTATCCGACGATCAGCCCGCATGATCTCACGCTGATGACCTGAGATGTTAAAGATCGTCCATAAATAAATAAACCGCATGATCTCATCGCTTCACATGTTCTTCAGCCATTCATAAATACGCATCGGCGTTTCTTCTTTCGCATTCAGAAATTCTATCGCAGCTCGCTGTTTTATATCAGCCATCTTCTAAAACAATGCTGTTAACTTAAAAAGCTGTTATTGCCAAGGACTGTAGAAGAACGTTTTGGGTACTCCCATCAAACTCAGTTTAACAACGTATTTGAGGAAAAGAAATTTTCAGTGTAAATAATTATACTTTTCAACTATACTTATGTGTGATAAACTCATGGTTGCAATAATGCATTTTACAGTATACAAAACTCAAATCTGCCCATTAGTGCTGTTTGGTGAAACACAGAATGAAATGATAAAGTGGGAAAGGTAGTTCAGAAGAAAGCGTTTCAGGGTAGATATTTTCGGGTATTTTCTATAGATAAAGAATGAGAAATGCCCGGAAAAAGGTGTTGGGGAGAACGGTCCCGGCGGGGTTCGAATTGAAGACTTTTTTCTTATAAATGATCTCGGGATTCTTGTCGACCACTGCTCGGAACTGAAATAAAATAATGAAAGAGTTACAATAAAATATGTGTGTTAACGTAAAAAATGTAATTTGCTTATGGCAGAATGAGTAACTATTGCTTTTTAAAATAAATTGCTGAGCTGTAAAAATAAACTTTTTGGGTGTGCGATGTTCTTTTTTTTTTTTTTTTGATTCGTTTTGTTTACAGACGCTCTTTAACATCTCAGATCATCAGCGTCCCATTCAAATCAGGGCGTGAAACGGCCGACAAATTTTGCTCAGAGGCCTCTTCTTTCAGGCTTGAGGTTCTTTTTCGTGCCGTAAATGTACGACACGGGACCCACGGCTTTACTTCCCTTCCGAAGGAAGCCATACTTAGGATTTTACTCCCGAAATAATCCATAGATCCTGGCCGGGTTTGGACCCACGATCTTGGATTTAGAAGGCAAGTATGGTAACCACTACACCACCAGGACCGACTTTGTGTGCGAAGTTTGCTGATTATAATGTCGATTTCAATTGTTACATTTTAATTAGTTTACATTGTACCGGTACTCTTTTAACCCTTTTACTTAAATGTAAGCGAGACCTTACTTTACTCCAGATAAAGTAATTTTTGTTCCTAGAGACGCTTTCTGTTCTATTCATTTTTACAAACTTTTTTTACTGAACACACCACTGTAAAAAGTTACACTTATCTTCCATGTCCCACAATTTTACCATTTCTGTTTCAAATATGGAGACAGTGACTTGTATTCCCTCCCACATAGCGTTTTAGATGAATATAATGAGAATGCGACTCGTAGCTTCATCAGGTGCTGAAAATATTACTTGTTCCTACTCTAAGATGAGTTTGAAGTAGAAGTAGCGAGGGTAGGTCCATAAGTTTCCAGCCTAACAAGTTTCTAGGTGTGATAAAGACAAACTCTATATTTCACTTTTCAATATGGTTACTCTTTATTGCAATACACTTCTCATGTCTTTGAATTAACATTTCAATGCCCCCCCCCCAAAATAGTAAGAAGTCTTATATGAAAAATGGGCATGAAAAGCATCCATCACCTGCCAATCAGATATGCTAAGGAAATGCTATGTGAGTATATGACAATAAATTTTATTTGAAAGTAATTGTCGTATCAGATAATTAATCGAGAAGTAAAAGTTACATGACACTTTCAAAAATTAAAGAGCACAGAAGGCGAGAGGGCGACAAATTAATGTCAACCTTAATGTCTGCTTTAAAGAACATGATTTAATGTCACTCTTGAAGCAATCGAGATAAAAAACTTCAGTAACTTAAGAACAAAAGTTTCTCCAGAAGATTTCTTCTATGTTGAATATCCCTCAGGTGAAATAATTCCGAAATGACATAATGTGTGCACTTAAAATTTCATTCATTTTGTCTTTTGGGTTTTTTTCTTTCTTTTATAATGCCCCCAACTATTCGGCGTTAGTTGGTTTATGTTAGTTTTAAGGCTGTTGGTTTTTTTTCTTTTTTTTTTCTTTCTTTCTTTCTTCTTTATTTTTTTCTTCTTTTTTTTTTACTGTTGCTTTATTACATCGCCCTCTTCGCCAGTGTTCTCATAAACTTAATTCAGAATAAAGCAAATGAGGAGAAGTCAAAATATATAGCAACATCTATAGAAATCATTTACTCCACAAACACCATAATGTTATTCATGCAATATAATCCCCGGCCTATTTATCACCCTTCACTACATTTCTGGATGGCGCGAATAACAGCAGCAGTGTTGTGTTATTGACAACCACACTGCTCGAAAGAGTATTTCTCTTGTTTAAACACAGTTTCCTGTGGGTTATTCCTTTAGTTTGGGGAGTCATAGGTATTTTATGTAGGAGTGACGTCAGCGAAGCAATTTTGTGATACACGTGTAACTGCAACATTGTCGAATGAATTATTTTTACTAGAAAGTAAACTCTTTCACTGTCCATTGTCTATCCTTCTGCAGCAGAGATTAACCCTTCACTACGCCCAGTGTCAGAGCGATACGTACGAAGGTAGATCCATAAGTTTCCGGCCTCGACTAAAGGATTATCGCCTTCAAAAAACCCTTATCTGCTGTCATACATTATCTGTTAAGTAAATAATTGCAACTGCAACTTCCACTCCGTTTTCTCAGAAACCGACATAGTGGTTCAAAGGGAGGCCGCATAAATGGTAGAAACGTGCTTAATCGCCAGAATAGTGAAGGGTAGATGTCCGCGAATTTGCTAGCGTGGGAAGAGAAAATGTATATTTCCTGGTAAAAATCCAGAATCTTCAACCAATCAACATGTTTAAAAATCCGACTTATAGAAGCAACTGTGTAATTGACCATGCGCTAGTGTGATCCAATAATATCCTAGAAGGAACCAAAATTCAATTTATTTAAAGGAATTAAATTTTCGCCAGGGAGGAGCGAGTTGGCTAAAGAGATTTAATATTAACTATGAGAAGTTAAGTCCTGAAGTATTCTCGGGAGGAAGCAGTCCTAATAAAACAGTAAGAGCAGTAACGGTAGCAGCAAGAGTGACAATTAATCATAATATGCATTATTGTGTCATAGCAGAGTAGCTAAACCGTCGCGAAGAGTTAAAGTAAATCGTCCAATCAGTGAGGGTCAGTCAGGCAGTGCAACTTAATAGCAATGATAGTCACAATCGTATTAAAGTGAATAAATACGCGAGTGAATACGGCGAATTATAATCAGCAGAAGCACAGCATGTTCCAGAACTTTCCATGTTGTCAAATAAATTACCTTTTCAACCATTGCCGAACTTCATTATTTCAGTGAACAATCTCCTTCCACCCTAATGACTTTAAGTCATTAAAAACAGTACAAAATTCCCCTGAGATCCCTAACCTCTGCATTGGAACCAGAGATTTAGGAAGCATAGAACTCATGACCCCAAGAGACGAGGCAAGACATGAAAGTGTCTGATTGAAATAATAATCAATCACCGCTTCAATGCCTCTGCATTGGAACCACTAAAATTCCCGTTCCAAGTTGTAAAAGAACTGAAGAGCTGTTAACAATATACACAGTATGTTTTTCTGATTCGTAAATGCTGGCGACATTAAATATTCTCACTCAACACCGGTGAAATGTTTCCTGAAGAAACAATAAGAACGATTATTGCTATTCTCAAAATACTAATTTTACATACTCTTCACGTGTCACAGAACAGAAAAAACTACTCACTTATCTTGTATTGTGTTCAAGTTTTGAATGTAAGAGCCACAGAAAATGTGCTCTATTTGTTTATGCACTAAACATTTTCTTACTCAGAATCCCGATTTTAGAACTCACTCGGTTTACAATGAAGCATGGATTCAACTGAGGGACTATGCAAATACTCAAAACACATGTATATGAACCATAGATAATGCTCATGCTCTGCAGGAACAGACATTACATTCACAACAGACATTTGGGGTGTAGTGTGGCGTTTAACGTAGGTAAATGGGAGACTATTTTCAGCTTAGATTATGAACAGGCCGTGTTTTGCTTCGTAAAGCGTAAATTTACAATCTCATATTTAAATAACATACATTTTTTAAACAATAGTTTTGCACCATTAGCGAGTATATCACAGTCTATAACTATCATTGGTTCATAGAAACCTATCATCCAATTGAAAGGGTGCCGCGCTCAGGTGAGCCAGGCTTTATCTCAGCGGCCGTAATTAAAATCTTTATTATTTCTAATGGTAAACGTTTGAAGAAGCAAATGCTAATAAAATGTTCATTATTAGTGTCGGGGCTTATATGCTCTCAAGTCAATATTGACACCACTTAGCCTAGCTCAGAGTTGAAGCTTACCTTCATTTGCAACGCTAGCAATACATGCTCTTTGCAAGCAATGTCATATTCATTTACTTCGTTTTATTTAAGAACTCTCTTCAATATCTCAGGTCATATAAACCAACGACATATTTCTCTTTAATTCATATACTTAAATCACTGTGCATTAAAAGTAATATTGACGTAATTATAGCTGTTCTTGTGTTGTGTTTTCAATGCTGTTGAAGTAAAAAGTAAATTAATATAAATTGCTGGTTGTAGTACTGCATAATGTTTTTGGTAGCTATGCGATTCTAGCATATTTAAAATGCTTAGCTTTGAGGAATATTTTGCTTAAGACTCCATTTTGTAGAAAAATGTTAAGAGAAACCTTATCCTGTGTCAATAAATGTATGATTATAACAAAATGTTACCACTGTCATTTATCTTAGTCATTCTTTTATTTCCCTAAGAGATGCATACTGCCTAATCTCACTTTGTACTGGTATATTACAAAGAAGCAACAAAACAGACATTTGATGGTTTCAAGCAGATTTAACTAATATTCCAATATTAACTTTATATTGCGTATTATACTTAATGCTTGGCAAATACATAAATGCATTATAAACACATATAGAGGAGAATTCAGCGCAAAAACTAGCAAGAAAACAAATAATATGAGAACCTGTTCTATAACAGCAAGTGTTTCTCTTTAATACTCCAACCCAAGACCTCTAATAACATCTGACCTACTGTCAATATATATTTCAATGAATAAGAAAGCGTGTGTTTCGTACATACATACATACATACATACATACATACATACATACATACATACATACATACATACATACATACATACATACATACATACATACATACATACATACATACATACATACATACATACAAATGTATGTTTGTTTACGTTCGTATAATTACTCCAGATGCACCCCATTCGTTTTCTCAGTGATACAAAATCTAAAATGCTCACACAAGTTTTAAGTAACGCTTCGGTTTATAAAAAAGTGGCGTTTTTTCAGCGACATTGATATACGAAAAAATAAACCAAAGTATTATTAGCGCTATCATAATTCGCCGAACTAGTCAAATTCAACTTTTTATAGAATTTATAGAATGAAAATGGTTCTCATCTTTACCACATTAAATATCTCTCTACTCTCTATATCACCTTTACAATATGTCAGGTCACAATATATTTTTCGACATAAGCCGTAGAATTGCCGAGCCTTATTTCTTGCCGGAAATCGGAGTTGTATCCTGTCTCTGCGGCAGGCAGTATAAAAGTCAATATCCTGAATTACGGGAAACACAGATATAGCACTGGATCGATATGAGCACTCTCCGCTGTTTGGTGACCCGAGGTTAGACCACTCATAACGGATCAAGTGGATTAAGGGGGACAATAATCCCATGTTACAGCCTCCTTCATTCCATCTTGCTTGTCCTACACCGTGCTCTCTCCTATAGCTTGTGTATATACTGATACCACCTGACTCAGAAATAACTGCATTGTGACAGCAGAGTATAAATCAAAGGCTTCAATTAGATAACGCGTCAACATATCAGTATATAAAAATAATCTACCATCTTAAAGGCAGGAAATGTTCGTAAAACATTTTATAAAAAAGTGTAATAAAATAAATAGTATATGCTCTACATACTCTAATAAGTAGTTGATATTTATTTACAAAATATATTTGTTACAAATATAACTCATCCATACCGCATGAGTCTTGGGGCCATACGAGCTTTCCCCTTACACTAGTAAATACACGAAATTTATTTTTTTTAAATATATAAATAAAATAAACAGAAAAGACATACTAAAGCAAATAACTTAAACTCCCTCACACGTATGTCAATTAATCCCAAAAAATATCGTGACTCATGTTTCCCTATAGCCCTTCTCAGTTTTCTGCCTCTTCCAATCTCCCACTTTGTTTAAAATGTTACCTACTCTCCTTCCTATCTGCCAGCAAAGTCCAACACTACAGCTGCCCTTTCCCCCGTTAACAAATGGGGTCCGTCCTCTTGCAGTACAACAGAATATGTTCCCAAGATTCTTTCTCCATACATTCTCGTACCCTGTCTGTCTGTTACTTCAGTCATCCGCTAAGCGCCTAACCTAAACCAAGCAATTATAGAGTTTGTATGTAACACTGTATCTCTGTCCGATTTCCAGCTCAGAAATTAAAGCGTACATGTTCAAGTTAGAATTTTTGTCAAATAAGTTATTTTGTAAACGTTGTAGCGCAATATGCATATTCAAAAAGAGCGAGCTATTACATACAATATCGACAGTACTTATTACCCTGTAATTAATAAGGGTGTACTTTTATATAAAACGTAGTTTTCATTTTGCAATAAAAAAAATAGAAGCAATTTAATAGAAACGTTTAAATTTGTCTGCAGTAAGCATATAGTAATTAAGGGTATTTGAATTGCGGAGGAAGTATGTTGGTCTAACATGTCGGTACATTTATTTTAATGCCATCTCTGATTGTTTCGGAAGGTGTGCAAAATGTTCATTTATAGCTGCATTAATTCGATCTCTTAATTTGATTAAAAACAATGATTGAAGAGAATGGTTTTGTACTTGCAAACAGTTGGACATCAGAGAGAACTATATCGGAAGATAGGGTGAATGCTCCAACAATTTATACTTAAAATCTGTTAATTTTCTCATCGATAAAACAATTTGGTGAGAAGCAGCTGTTTTAATGAAAAGCTTTATCTTTTTTCTTCTGTCAACCCGGTCTATTCTTAGAAATGCTTTCATGTAGATTGTTCGGTAATGGTTTTTCCCTTCTGAAAATAATCAATTAGTTAAATTTCATTATAACCCAAAACTCTGATGCCGTAGTATTTTCTTCAGATAGAACAGACTTTGTTTTATTTAGCGCCGAACATTCGCTTTTGGCCGCTATTTTGATTGCTGATGCGAAGGTTTGTACAGTTATAAATCCCCCCCCCCCCACGCACACGCACGCACACAAATCAGTTCTGTTGCTGTTAAAATGCCCCAAACACTGTTGCGATATTTCCATACGAATATGTTTCTTAATCTGCTGTCAACAAGTGCATCATCTATGTTGCACAGTGCTTATTACGAGTACATAAAATTCTTCCTGTCTGTAGCCCCAGCAATTTACGGTCTTTAATTCAGCCGTCATATAATTCCATATGTATTTGTATAATTCTCATCGAAAAGAAATACACCATACCCTTGAGTTTCCTTTTTCAACTCGTTTTCCCTTTCCCGGTCTCTGGTGTCCAAAGGGAAAATTTAAACGTGCCGAAGATTAAGACCTTGTCTCTGACGATAGCAACAAATTTTCTCTTGACTTTGAATTAAAATATACGTCTTTGGCTGCTATTCATGAACGTTTTCCATGGCTTCATGTCTCTACTGATGGTTCGGCTAATCGAGTCATTAAAAACGCTGGAGCTGGAGTTTACTCTACGGACTTTACATTGTCATTTGCTGTTGGGAAATACTTTGACAATTAGCCGCTATTTTTTCAGCCTTAGACAAAATAGAGCTTTGTGATAAGATAGATGCTGTCTTCTTTGTTGATTCCAGGCCGGCAATTATGACCTTATCAACTTATAATCACAATGAATGTGATATCTCCAAGAACTGCATGGAAAAAATTAATAAACTGCTGAACGTCAAGAACCGCATTGCACTGCAGTGGATTCCTGGCCACTGCGGGATTTATGGAAATGAGTTGGCGAAAAGGGGATCTCAAATGAAACAACCAGATCCACCTTGGCCCCTGCGACATATAAAGCGTCACCTATCCTCCTGTATTAAATCTAATCGCTTCAGCCTGTATAGAGAGAAAGCTTCTGGGCACTCCCTTTTGAACAGTCGGAAAGAATTCCTAGTTCTCTACCTGGATCAGTTGGCATGGTCTGCTTTAGACGTGCTACGGGTCATGATTACTTACAGTCACCTGTATAGAATTGTAGAGACTGAAACAGATGCATGCCCTCTTAGCAACCATGACGTATCCATCACTAAAGAAGACCTCAGCATTTGTCCTGCTGTTTCTGTTTGCATGTTATTGACAATGCCTTTGGTGATTATTTTTATCGTTCTTCTTTGTACTGGGCTGCTCGTCGACTTTTGACCGAGAGGTCGGAGAAAGGCATAGGATAAAAAAAAAATTCTAATTCAAAATATTCTCTGTTGTTGCACTTTTTAACGATCTTCACATGGGTTATCTTAAGGCCGGTGTGGCCATGTTAAAAATAAATTCTATATTTTTAATCGTTGAAAATGAAGGAAAAGAACCCGGATAATTTTTTGTAAATTTGGATTATACACGTGTTACAGTTTCACTGTTGTCACTTTCGGTTATTACCTGTGAGAGGTGTGCAAGTTGATGTATGTTCAGTTCCGCCTACAGAAAATGGAGGTGACACGGACGAGCAATGTGCTGCTCTGAAAGTCTGCTTTCGTCTCAACAAATCTTCAGCCGAAACCTGTTCAATACTAAAGGAAACTTATGGAGAGTTTGTTCTTTGCCATAGCGTACAACTAGAAGACGATTTAAAGAGAGGAGGCAATCAATAGCAAAATCAGGTGGATATGCCGCTCCATGTATGTTCTAATGGAAGAAAACACGTCGCTGTTATCATTGTGAGAGAGGATCGTCAAATAACATTTAAGGACACTTTCGGAAAGTATGAAAATGTCACTGAGTGCCACCCACATGTTGGTAACTGAAAAATTGCACACTGGACGTGTTTGAACATGGCGGATTTCCGAAATAAGGATGTTAACGTGTAGATTTCTATGCATTGAAGAATATTTAAAGAAACTGTAGAGTTTCTTTCAAAGTTAAACACTGCTTGACTACATAATTGCATTCTGAGAGCAAACAGCAAAACTCATCACCAACGCCAAAAAAATAAAAAGTGGTTTCTTCTGTTGTAAAGTTATGGTATTCTCACTTCTCGATATTCAAGGAATGACTTATCATTCTGCACATACAACGGTAACTCGGAAATACCATAGAAATGTCCTGAAATCTCTGCAAGGCCATATTACCCTCAAATAACCACACTTCTGCACAACAATCTAAACGTTACTCCACTATAATGCACGTTCGCACCGCAAATGTTGTTGCTGAATATCTCACAAAAAGTCATGTGAAGTGTGTTCCTGATCCTTCCTATAGTCCATATTTAGCCCCGTGTGCCATTTTCTTTTCCCCAAATTGAAGAAACAACTTCGTGAGAGGCTTTCCCGTTATCAGAAGCAGTGGTGAAGGTTAGGGAAGCGATTGTGAAGGACCTGTCAAAAATGGTTTCTGTATGTATTTGAAGTCTGGAAGAAACGCTGGGACAGGTGAATTGCATCCATCGGGAACTACTTTGAGAAGGTTGATCAAAATTATGAGAATGAGAAAAAGTTAGTTCTCAAAAAAATAGGACCATTTTTGATTCAATAAACCTCGTATTTTGGAGTGGTACCTCTTGTAATAAAATAAATATGAATGAATACTTTATAAATATGTCATATACTACTTTTAAAATAGTTAAGTTGCGCAAATGTTGCCATGTTATCTATTCTAAATACATACAAGCAGTTAAAGATTGTGTTATGTTAATTTGTAGGTATATAAATTCTTTTGGAACGTATAATTTCTCTCCCTATTGTTTAAATATGCTATGAAATTTCTTTCTTCTTCTTTTTGGTAGAAATAATTTCATAAATCATTCTTCTTGATCTGTAAACATTTTCCTATAGTATTTCAACCTTCTCCGAGTATAAATATTAGTTATATGAAAGTTAATAATTTATTTTCATATTATTAATTTTAAACTGTGAAATATGAAGAGGATTTATTTTGAATCATAATGCAAAGTGGCCTATGAGGACAACAGCAAACGGTCGATACAATGGCTGAACCTCAGTCAAACACCGAAACACTTCGCAAAATCAATATTACACCAGAGGAAGGTTATGGCAACTTTAGGGTGGTCTGCAGGTAATTTAATTCTTCTCTTCTGCATTGTGGCCAAACAATTACTTCGGGGAAGTGTTTACAAAAAATTTAAAAAGTGCATCAGCACTAATCAATAGAAATGGGTCTGTTCTTCATCATGATAACGCCCGACCAAACATGTCGCAAAGAACACTCTAGAAGTTAAATAAGCTGTGTTTCGAAACTTACCTCATTCGGCATATTTAACTGACCTTGCACAAACTGATTTACACTTAGTCAAACTCCTAGGCTGTTTTCGTGAAGAATAAAGTCTTCAGTAACAAAGAAAACGCTAGGAATGCATTTAAAATTTTAATTGTCCGTATAAGTCACGAGTTTTATGTAAATGGCGGGAATATACATCCTCCTAATTGGTAAAAATTTATTGATGCTGATGGTAGTTATTTTAATTAACAAATCTACATTTTAATTTGTTTATACTTTATTAAATAATACCGGCAGCAATTTCCGAACAGCCTAATACTAAAGGGAAATGTGGAAGACAGACAATTCATGTTACTACTGTTAACAAGCATCAGCTCATCTGCAACATTTCAACAAAGTTCTTCATTCAATCTACTCTTGCACATGCGAGATATTTACACTTATACTTTATTGCACAAAAAACAATAATGCGGTTGGTATGTGCGCTCGCAAGTGTAGCCAGAATAGTGCTGCAGGGATGTTATTGGAGAACATAAACAAGGAACATATTGTAGCAAGGTTTGCAAGTTTAATCAACAGCCTAAAGCGTCAGCTGTTTCCTCCGTGAGGTTGGCCAGCCTGCATGACTGACTGCCATAGCCAGCCCTGGTCGTGAAGCGTTAACTTGGGGTAGTGTTTACAAACATGTGAAACAGGTGCGTGCCTCGGGGTTGCACCTTGCTCTATTGTACTCTCCTTCGCATTGAGGATCACTCGCCTGAAATCAACTGGCCCCTGATATCCTCCTCGTCTGAACAAAGCGCTGGTGTCTGAACGGAGTATTTTCATACATTTTTATGTAAATTTTGCTCTTGTCACGGAGGTCACAATTTGTGTTTGTATAGAAAGTTTTCTATAAGACCAGCTTCATATTCAAAATATTCTTGTTTTTTTCTAAATAATTGGAGTATAGAATTGCTGAACTGTATATAAAATTGCTGTCATAAAAATTTGTATAGAATGGCATGATTTCAATAGACTTGTGTTTTTAATATTTATAAAATTATTCAATATTAATTACAAGATTTGACAGATCCTCACACCCACGCATGCCTAAGAGTAGTAAATAGTAAATAATTACCAAATATATGACTGGGACATTTCATGTATTGCTAAAATGTATTTACTGCTATCTGGACGTCTGACTCTATAACGATAGGGAAAAGGTTGCCTTTGTCATCTTTTGTGTTTCTTCTGCTGGTAATGGTTAAAGCGATGGGTCTCTCAACTATAACAAAGCTAAGTGCATGCAGGTGGCCGAACAATATTTTTATCTTAGTTGCTGAAGATGCTTCAAAATTAGTTGAAGGTAGGAAGAGGAAGAGGTGTTAGAATTAAAATTGGTACATCGCAGGATGAGGAGCTCTTCAATAAAGTGCTAGGAAGGTGATAGATTTAAAATAAGCGCATTTGGCGGCTCAAGAGTTCAGCAGTTATACTTAAATATGCCTAAGGCTCAGGAAAACCGTGAGCGATGTGCAGTAAACCTCACGTAACGCTTTGAAACCAGGCGGCGACCTTTCGATTTCATGAAACAAATCTAGAAAATTATGTTTTTTCTACCAGACAGTTCTTACCAAATGGCAGTCGCAGTTCAGATCAGGAAGTTAAAGCAGTGCGCGTTTTTTCCAGTCTTACGTTCGCCTTACTCTCTCTCTCTCTCTCTCTCTCTCTCTCTCTCTCTCACACACACACACACACACACACACACATACACATACACATACACATATACATACTCAGTCAACACTCGCTCAGTCATACATATGTTTCGTTGCTCTCTGATGATCAACATCGCTTTACCAAGGGCAGTAGACGAGAGGCACACAGATGCAGCATATATAGCACGCGTCATCAAAGTCATAGAGATAACGAACTAGATGACTGATAACTAGTGCCGTTTCAATGCGTTTAACTGAAGCAAGGTCGTGTGGTGTAAACCTCTCCCTCTCCATCTTCCTCCTACCGTGACCAATAAAACACGAAAGGCGACTTCGGGCCCCTGAACGACCGGGGGTACGTAGTCGGTTAAACGACTACATCAACACCAGCATATAAAAACCGCTTCAAATAGAGCATGCAAGGTGTGGCGACATCGTCGACTTCCATTTCATTTTGAGTTAGCACCTAAGATTTGAAATACCATAATGTTTGCAGTTTATAAGACTAGTGTTTAAAAATACGAAATTGAACTTCAATTATTCTCTACCAGCTTTGCTGCGCTACACAAGCACTACCTAAAATTCTGTGAACAAATCGAAAATAGTAACATTTTATGTAAAAATCCCAGGAGTTCTAAAATAATAATAAACATAACTAAAGAACAAGTAAGTTATTTAAATAACATACATATAAAGATATGTTGTGGTATTACATATAAAGAAGAAGAAAAGGATGTTCAAAATATACTGTTTGGGACAACTAAACATACACCACCTGGAAGATTAGTAAACATGCAACACCAAACTTATATAAAGTTATGGCAATGCCACATTGATATATGGATCAGACGACTACTGAGAAGATCATATCAGAGACAAATTGAATCGCTGTAATAAAATGTCCAAGGTATGTAACTGATATACACGACATAATTATATTGTTATAAATTAGGAGAAGCTGACCATGTGGTTTTGAGGTTATGTTCATTCCACAATTTTGAGTTTTATTTTAATTATGTGTAATTTACATTTATAAAAAAAATTCACGTTTCCATACAAGTTTCTCGTTATATTAGAAAATTAAACGTATATAAACTTGAATTTTATCACTATTTTCAACAACTTAGCAACTATCGTAATGAAAAATTATGAACAAACTATACATTTACTTCCCCCCCCCCCATCAGTCACATGAAAACGTGAAATGTGTTATAAGTACACAATGCAAAAATACCGCTACGGGTGGCCGAGGTCGTTTAGGCACCTACTCGTGAGCGGGAGGTCTGGGGTTCGAGTCCTGCCAGGACCATCTTCCATGACTGAGGTTTTCCTCAGTCCTCATAAATGGCAAATGCCGGGGAGGTACCTTAAACTAAGGCCTGGAAAGTTTCCTTCCTTAAAAAAAAATCCTTTCCCAATATATCATTTCATCTCATGTATCATCAGGGTCCATCGCCTGTGGTGCCTCAGTAGTAAAAACGGGCGTTAAACACTATTAAAAAATGCCAAAATAATCTGCCTTCCACGACTTTTAAACTTCTTAGTTACGCGATGTTTAAAGGGAATACAGGCTCTCTCCAGTCAAAATATATCTTGGAGTAGGAAAGGGCTGACCTTGGCTTACTTAGCTTTGGAGAACAAAAAGAGCTACCCTTACAAGGATCCATTGTGCGATGTATTCTCAATGCTATTATGGGCAAAGCACTGATTTTCTGTTTTTGCAAAAATGACCAGCTGTGCAATGTATGATAGAAAAATGCGAAGTGAAAAATATACATTGTTAAACATAATTAAATATTTGTGATTATGGGGAAGAGAAAATACATAAATTATATTAACTTTAGGGGTGAAACCATATGAACAGTTTCAAAACATATCTAATAACCAGTACCGTTTGCTTCTCCAATGAACATTCACGTTCACTACAAATTTGCAAGTAAAGCTAAAAGCACGAGGTTGCAACCAGGGCACCAGCATATTGATACGGAAATGACACTGTATCAGTTATTCATAAAATTCGTCATTACAATACAAAATTGGCTGAAATTTCCACCTAAGCATTTCTATTACTTGCTTAAAAGTCACTCATTTTAGTTTATTTGAAGTAATGGAGCTGATGTTTTGCCCAGACCTACTTTTTACTTTTGTGTTATAAAATTCTAGTAGGTACATTTTGATTTTACCTATTAAAAATGTAAAATGAATCGAAAATCTACGCCTGTTTAAAGAATCAGTGGGAGTAAGTTCTTCCCCCTTTGCCAATTTTGAAGGTTTATTTTGGTAGTCTAATAAAAATGAATACACATAATTTTAAGTAGCACATAATTGCAAAGTCAGGCCAGTTTTATAAATACATAATAAATTCAATAACTAAGAGGTATATTTATAATGTTTGCAAAGTATTTTAACTCTTCTAATTAAATGTTTATTCCCGGTATTTATCGATTGAAAGCAAATTAATAAGGCAACTTCATGGCAGTTATAAAACTCTCTTTGTCATTTCATCACCCGAAAGCCAAGTGCAGGCTGAATGGACATTAATGTTTATAGGAAGCTGATGCGGGGAATTCTAGAAACTGTACCACGCAGCGCTACGTTGCAGTTTTGGTCAATCCAAACATTCCTTTCTTCTGAGTCAGTTCACATGCGTCAGTTTATTCCAGTTGTAATTACGTGATCTGATTAATGCATTGTTCAGTTTATTTGCCTTTTTGTCATACCAAAAGTGAATCACAGTGAAACATCAAACTTGCAACAGCATCAGCGCAATTTTGATGTAGATTTCATAACTGGCAGACGTATTCTCTTTTACACAGCCTGTGAAAAAACAGTTAATAGTGAAAAATGTTTCCTAGTCCAACATTTGAATACCACTAAATATAAAACATTTAAATTAAAACGACATGAAGTGGTTTCGTTCAAAATTGCTTGGTGAATTTTCCGGTATTAGTTTTTCACAGTTTTAATTTGGTTTATATGAGGCTTCGGTTTGTAGCGGCATACATCCAATTATGGAAGCTCACCAATCCCACTCTGCAAAAAGTTATTGGGAAGCATAAAAGTTCAAAGTGCCGAATGGCTGACTAGCCTATTTGTGTAAAAATTATGTCAGTGTGGCGAGTATACTATTGACAGAATTTAAATTTATTTTAGATGAGTTTCAATTGGTGAAACACAAGATTGTGAAAGGATGATTTATAGCAAATAACATTCCTTGATTAGAATGATCAAATCACCCAACATTTTTAGGAGCAGTGCAAATTTAAGTCACAAATTTCAAGTTTTTTTCATCCCATCTCCTTTCTATGGTTTAATGACATTCAGTATCAACGTATGTCAACTGTTATTTACTGAAGCCAGATTAAGATTGCTGAAGTTCTTGAGGCAGTTTATCCAAATTTGGTACAGTTGGCTTTCCTTGCTCATAGATTGCACCATATAGCAGAAACCATTCATGCAAATGTCTCAATTAGCTGAGAAATTGACAATTTCAGTAAAAATAATATTTACATCCTGCATGTAAATCAGTGGCACCTAACATTCCTCTTCCGTCAGAAGAAATTAGGAATCCTTAGGAGACATGCTATGTGTAGCATAGAGTGCATGTTGTGAGCGAATCTCCCAGTAAGCAGCAGTCATCCGCTGGCCCGCAACTCAAATAATCTTCCTGTAGATACAAGAAGGATTGTTGGAATAATTTTGCTGTATCAATTAAAATTATAAAAGAAGTAATAAAATACACAATTAGAATGCAGCCTATCATATCTGCAACTTATTCGCCTCCCATTTTCTACTTTCTATCTGGAAGTAAGTAATGCCACTCTCAGTAATTACAAACATTGCTATTTTAAAAAATCCAGAATATGGACAAATATGTGAAACTGACAGTACTTTATCAGGCAAATGTGCTGAGCGGCCAAGATAAAAAAATTAATTCACAAGATAACACGTGCCAAATGTGTTTATATTCTCTTAAGTTCATGTATATTTGAGAGAAGTTTTTCTCGTAATAAAGAAATCTTATGAAACACTGGAAACATCTATACTTTGAGAAACTTGAGACATTTAGTAAGTTATAAACTGCAATAGAAAAGAATTAACTGCTTGGATAACTAATTGTAAGTAGTTTCTCATTGTTTTCTTAAGTTTGCATGGATTTATCACAAGTAATATTACGAGAGGGTCTGAGATTACCGATAAATTCACGAACGTAGTGAGTTCAGACTCTCCAGGGATATTTATTACGATTATATCACGAATCAAATAAGATATTACATATAATTCCTCTAAACTTGATTTACAAAATTGTATTAACTGTATATTTGTACTTAACATTTTCGAGCAATCTTGCGACAGAAGAATGCCGATTGTCACTAATGGCAATAGAGGAAAGCAAAATATGGGTTTAGGACTATTTCATTAATAGAATAAGAATAAAAGTATTTTTATATATTGTAATTCGCACTACGTTAATGTTTTGTTATTAATTATTTATTCAATTATATTATAGAGAGTATAACATTGAAGGTGTTATTGAGATATATTTACCTTTGAATGAATTTATAAAATAATATTTATCTTTACAGTGGCAAAATATTAACACTTGTATAAAATGTTATACTTCTGAATATCGATTCCATTCAGAAACCGTGAGACTGAACTGTACAAAAGTCGACTAGTATTTTAATTATTATCGCTACCATTCGATTTTCTAATACCAACTGAGAAAAACAAAACATAAAAATGATAACATACAATGTCTTTATTTTTCTTTTTATTCTGTGGTTTGAAATTCCTTGATATTGATGAATAGAACCCTTACCCCTGAGCCCCCCATTCCTATGCACAACACCCCCCCAACTCCCAACTCCCCTCTCTTTTCTATAGTCATTAACCTTCTTTGTCGGGTCTTCGCAAGAAATATTCCCGATTTGTGTGTGTATTTCTCATACACCAACACTTCCCGGCAGATGTTCAAACTTCTGTTGGAATTCAGAAATTGCGGTGGTAAATGCTCATTTCTTAAAATCTCCGTTTCCCTGCATTCTGTCAGGATATGCCGCCTTCTTAGCTCAGGGATAAAATTCTTTCCCCGAGAGGATTAACTATTTTATTTCCTCTTTCCAAAGCCCTTATCTGAGCCATGCGAAACCATTATTATTATTATTATTATTATTATTATTATTATTATTATTATTATTATTATTATTATTATTATATAGCATTTTACTGGTAGAAGGACAGTTGTTTATATGGACCTGCAGTCATATCTCCCTGCAGCATTTTTACTTACTCAAGATGTTCACATTAAAAAAAAAGAATGTACGATGATACCAAAATGGGTTGCTTCTGTTGAATCCTTTACGTAGATGATGGCGCAAAAGAAACCGGACTAAAGGAACTGAAAATTGCATGGATCTTTCACTGGAGCAGTCA
This sequence comes from Metallyticus violacea, assembly GCA_030762175.1. NCBI lineage: Eukaryota > Metazoa > Arthropoda > Insecta > Mantodea > Metallyticidae > Metallyticus > Metallyticus violacea. The sequence goes on from CM060838.1 coordinate 81,604,526, forward strand.
TTAATCTTTCAAAAAGTTATATCGTTGTTCTGATTGACTGTTGTTGCTTACTGTGGTTTTCTGAAGAACTGGCTTCCTGAAGCCAGTAAATAGCCCCATAAAAGGCAGCCGGGAAAAATAATTTGATATACGGTGTTCATCAAAATTTCTCTCGCGCCATAAGCCTTTTACTGCTTTCGTTAAGAAGAATGCTTCGAAAACGTGTGGCGGATCTTAGCTTGTCTTGAAAATAGTTCAGCTTGGTTGTCGTGTTCACTGGAATTTTATATTCATTTTGATATACACTTTGAGAACGTCCTCTTCTACTCTCTATTTTTCTTCGTTCTTGTCAGATCTCATCGTGTTCGTTCTACTGATGGGATTACTTATGTTAAGCAGGTATACCCGTGAAAGTTTAATGACGTGTATCCCATCCGCTGAGAGGTTCCAATCTCATATCCATGTTCTCGTAGGCTTGTTCCCAGCTGCTCCAAGGATAAAATTCTCTCTGATTACTAGCTCAAGTCTGATACACGGGAAAAATAACTGTGTGTGGTTTGTTTGTGCAGGCTTGCCAACAGGATAACAACACTGCATTGTGAACATGTCAGTGCATTTGTATAAGTCTCCATGCGGTCTTTTTTTTTTTTTTTTCTGTCTCTCTTCACTGTACTGTTGTCAAAACAGTATTGATTGCAAAGCCCAAACCTAAAAAGGGAGGGGAACATCCTTTTCTTTCCCCTTTTAGGCTTGACGGGCGCACGAGTAGTATTCCTCTGAAATGGGTTGTAGATTTTAAATAAATAATGCTCTTTTCTGCCACAAGCAAGGGAAGAAGACATGAAGGAAAAAAAGAAGTAAGCAGTAAAAAAAGGGATAGAGGCTCCAAGTACCTTTACGAGATTTTGCTGTATCCACCATCATGTTTCCCTCCCCCTTCCCCCTCCCCCTCCTGACCGCAGCCAGCAGCACTTTGTTGGATGAGAGGAGATAGCAAGGCAGTGCTATCCACTGAAAAGCGTACCTTTCCTTCCAAAGGCACAAAATATAAACCCTAAAAGGTGGCTTGTGCCCAAGAAAGAAACCTTAGTAACAGGCACATTAGGAATATACCTTGACCAGAATTGGTCATAATAGCGCGAAGCGAGTGCGCCCCTTTATGATGCTCGTATGGCTTTTTCTTGCATTTTTCCCAGCTCTGTACTGCCCCCATAAGGAGCCTTTTAAATAGCCAAGACTTAAAGGTAAGACGGTAATATGGGGAAAAGTGTGTTATAAAAACACTTTAAACGTTGTTAGTTAGATTAAATAAGTGATACAGAAATTCTGGTAAAGTACCAATCTTTTAATACAGTATAAGCTGTGCACATTCTGAGGTTTTTCTTTTGAATATCGTATTAATAATTCTTTAAATGTTATGAAACTGGGTTAGAATTATGAACAATAGTAAAATGATTTTATTAGAAAACAAAGCAAACATATCCATTTAATTTCACAAAAACCAAATTGGCCGATATATATTTTCTTCAATTATTACAAGAGATATAGCATTAAAATATTTGCATCATAGCCCGAATTTTCTTTTGAAAAGGCAAAATAGTATTTTCGGAATGTTCTAATTTTAGGCGTCTGCAACACCCCCAAGAATGACTTCAGTTGCTTTTCAGAGCACAATAGACGAATCAAAAGAGTCTGAACATTTGTTCTATTTTTAGATGTTTATCAATTCCCTCCTCCATCCCTTTATTTTGACCACATTAGACCACTTATTATCGCTGTCACTTGATTCTGTATAAAAGTTATATATCGAATTGATTCATAAAATAAAGAATACCAAAACATTTGCGCATATTGATGATTGCATAGCTGTTTCGTTGCGGCAGGTCTCGTACCGTGGTGTGGGTATTCACGCGGTTAAATATTTATTTTTTGAGTGTAGCGATCTTTGAAAATTAACGCGCATATCGATAAGAAATGCAATCTCATATTCGTTTTTTGAATGCTGAAAACGTGTCGTGTTGACCATGTCGGTTTTCGGTTTTCTACCTGGCGTTCATGAAGACAGATCTTCGATCAACTAGACCACCCTCCAACTCTGGCCAACAAAACCATACCTTTCAGTGATATAGCAGAAATTTTTGGTAGGTAACCTACTTTGGCCCGAATGTGAACTGAAATTCCTCGTTTTGAAAATCCTGTAGAAACGTTCTCTTAATTCTGCATTTTTTATAAAGATTGGGAAATATTTTTCCTGCGAAATTTTAAAAAATCTGGTGATGCCTCGTTTTGATTATTGAGACGTTCTATACAGCGATCAAGTGCAGAGCTTTCTCATAAACTTCAGCGTGTTTATAGCCCATGCAGCATTCCCTTTATTTTTAATATGCGCTTTCATGGTCATGTGGGAATTCTTCCAATAACTTACTTGCCTTTCTTCTTTTAAAGAAAAGACAATGACTCCACTCTCCCTAGCTCGCTCGCTAAACGCTTCTGACTTCCCAGCATAATGGTAACTTATTATCACAACATAACCTCATTCTATCAATATCGTTTCATATCTCAGTCTCTTTGACTCACCATCACAACATAACCTCATTCTATCAATATCGTGTCATATCTCAGTCTCTTTGACTCACCATTACAACATAACCTCATTCTATCAATAACCTGTCATGTCTCAGTCTCTTTGACTCACCATTACAACATAACCTCATTCTATCAATATCGTTTCATATCTCAGTCTCTTTGACTCACCATCACAACATAACCTCATTCTATCAATATCGTGTCATATCTCAGTCTCTTTGACTCACCATCACAACATAACCTCATTCTATCAATATCGTGTCATATCTCAGCCTCTTTGACTCACCATCACAACATAACCTCATTCTATCAATATCGTTTCATATCTCAGTCTCTTTGACTCACCATCACAACATAACCTCATTCTATCAATATCGTGCCATATCTCAGTCTCTTTGACTCACCATCACAACATAATCTCATTCTATCAATATCGTGTCATGTCTCAGTCTCTTTGACTCACCATCACAACATAACCTCATTCTATCAATAACCTGTCATATCTCAGTCTCTTTGACTCAGCATCACAACATAACCTCATTCTATAGATATCGTGTCATATCTCAGCCTCTTTGACTCGAACATGGAATTCATTTTCACAAGATATCAGAGAGAGTGGCTTAAGTAGCTTTAATTTTGTGTTATTTAGATATTTAATTAGAAAGAAAAACTAGTCTTCCAAGGTTATTTTTGTGTTTGTTAATTAATATTTCATATTCACTCTTAAAATGTTGAAAAAGTTTACTCTGCCTGTCGCTGTCACTTCACAGTATACTAAATATACTTATGGTTTATGTTATATTTGTATTGCCCTTACTGTATACATTTAGGTTATTTTTAAAGTGAAAGTCTCGTATACTCGTCAAGTTCATCAATGAACATCAAAACCACAATATATTTCTTTATTTTAGAAGAAAATTATAGCATTCTTAGGGTGATTCCAGATGATATTAATAAAAAAGGCTTTAATGTGTCAATTTATTATTTGAATTCATTTACCAATAATATCTCTACATAACAGTTAACAATTTCAATTCACTATTCACCGTACCTTCGTCATCGACTCATCAGCGATTATTCACTCGAATTTTCTGAAAACTCAGGTACAGCTAAATACAACATTCACAAACAAAATAAAGGAATTGTTTACTAATTTTAGTAATTAAATTTACATAAACAAACAAAATACCTAAATATTTACAATACCAAAACATTAACCAACTGGTTATATGCATGGTAAAGAATCCCTATAATAAATCATCACTTTCACTACTGTATATGCCCACAAGTTCCTTCCTTAACCTTCTCCACTTATCCCTTACCTTTCCTAAGGACTCCCCAATCTTGTTTATTTTCTCTGCCCTCATTTCTAACAACATTTTAATTGCTGTCGTTTCTTGTAGCTTGTCCCATTTTTCATCCCAGATACCATCCCTCAATCGTTTTACCATTTCACATTCCATTAGACAATGGAACTCATTTTCCACTTTCCCACCAAAATACACCCACCCTTCTTTAACGTTTTTCTTATACTTTTAGAAATAATATCCCTGTACCTATCCATGCAAAACCTAATCTTCCATATTTATCACAACTATCTGTATATTTTCTTCGTTCCCAATTCCTTTTAACTATTTAAATAAGTCTAAAGAACTTTTATTTCCTAGGCTACATAAGACATTCTTTTAGGACATTATTAGCATCTAATTTTAGACATCTGTGCCAATGTTTCAAGAATCTCTCCGCTATTACACCTTCCCTTCTTGCCAGTTAATGAACCTATTAACTACACACCATTAAGATAATATGATTTGAGTATTAACAATAAACACGGAACTGCTTAAAAGCAGTTACTACACGCAACAATGGAGTTTTGATAAAACAGGACGTTTAACATAAATTTCAGTAGCGCCAACAACATAAAATGAGCAAAACATATTATAGTTTAAATGATGCATCCTTTCTGCACTGTTTCACATTTTCTGAAGCTTACCTTCCTGTATAAAGTATTTAGAATACAAATTTTCTGCACAGTTTATGCAGGACAAACCATACTATACAGTACATTCGCGGCATTAACTCGTTTTTCTGCTTCACTTACGCTACAAGTATTTTGCATAAAAATAGTTTGCTTACTTTTTACAAAATGTTACGGATCTGCGAAGCTTTGTTTGAGAATTAGACTTTTAGAGTATTTAAGCCTTACATTCCCAATAACTGTGGCGTGCTAATAAGCTCGTGTAAGTGATAAACCCATAAAAACATATAACCAACAACAAATTGAACTCATAAACTGAGTGCTGTGGGTGGATAACAAAATCAGTCTGGTCTAGTTCTATAAAAGTTTTATTTTATCTCTCTCTCTCTCTCTCTCTCTCTCTCTCTCTCTCTAAATGCATGTGCATTGAACCTTGGCCATCTAACAAAAAATATTTTTTAAACACAGTTTAATCAGTTTTTCTGTCCAGTGGACATAATAGATGCATAATTGGATTTACCAGCCGATTTTTAGCTGTGCCTGACATTTGTAGACATCAGAGGAAATGAAACACCGAACATTTAATGCTAAAAACTGTAATTGTAGACATGTTTTAACAGCACCATTATATAAAATGTGCGAATATGAATTCGGAATATAGAATGCTAAGCCGTGAAGTTGCATTATAGCTTAGGGTTAATTAAAAATTAAAGATCTAAAACAACCATCCTCAAGCAGTTTGTGTTCACAATATCACCACACCACCACAGGTGGCCGAGGTCGTTAAGGCGCGGATTCGTGAGGGGGGGTTCTGGGGTTCGAATCCCACCAGGACCGTCATCCCTGGCTGAGGTGTTTTCCAGATTTTCTTTAGCCCTCATAAATCGCAAATGCCGGGGAGGTACCCTAAACTTAGTCCTGGAACATTTCCTTCCTTAAAAAAAAATCCTTTCCCAATATATCATTTCATCTCGTGTATCATCAGTGTCCACCGCTTGTAGTGCCCCAGTAGTTAAAACACTATTCAAAATAAAAATATCATTACTTAACAGATATGATACCACTATAGATTTTAGATCGATATAGGCAAGATCTTCACAAGGCTGATAGAAATGGGAGCACATGGTGTTCGAATAATATAAAAAGTCTGAAAATAGCAATGCACATCGATGGGTATAAATTTAATTAAACAATTGAAATATTAGGCAGTTTCATTATTGCTTTTTATGCTTTTGGTTTCCTTTCATAAGGTTTTTTGTTTATCTTGAGTATATTTCAGTTTCGATAACGTTGTTTCTATGATTTACTGAAATAAAATTAGTAGTGAATAGTTCTTGGGCCTATTCATTAGGACATTATTTTGCAACAAGGTTTCTAATCTTTGAAGTACGTCGCATTTATTTAAGCTATTAAGTTCATTATTAATTTATATACATTGTTGAATAATTGGTAAATAGTTTCAAATTTTATTTGAAGCAAAATTGCATAATAACTGCAAGTTAATTAGCATTTAAATATATACATTGAATGATTGTGGTTATTTATAGTTAACCACATTATAAGCGATGCCCATCAATGTAGGAGTGTAGTGTTATGTGCGTATGTGTGCATTGGTTATTACAGGTATAAATATCACATTTATGATCATGAAATCCATTAGTCATTAAATGTGTAATTTATAGTGGCCGACAAATGGATAATTTATGGCATAATCGCCAGTGTTGCAGAGATTTTTGCTTATTAATTTGCAGTGCCCCCACTTAGTGACAGTAGAATTTCTGACATTTTCTGACATTTTCTCGACGAAGCAGACAATTCAACCTATAAAATAACACAACTCTTATTTTTAACTTATAATTTCATGGAAGAAAAAATTAGAATAAACTGTTCACTTAATTCTATCTTTGTTTCTTATCTAGTTACCAATGATAATAATTACTTGACTTTTAATAATTGCTTTTGAAATAAATATTAAACGAAAATACGAGGATAGTTCTCTATGCTCCTTCCTTGTCCAAGAAAACTTAAAGTGTATAAACACCATGTGTGTAGTTTAAAATTCCTACACAGTCGCATTGCATCATAGCAACTGTTGAAATAAATTTTGAGAAAGAGTTGTATCGCTCCTGGTGGTGTAGTGGTTACCGTACTTGCCTCCTAAACCCAAGATCGCGGGTTCGAACCCGGCCAGGACCGATGGATTTTTTCGGGGCGTAAAAATCCTAAGTATGGCTTCCTTCGGAAGAAAGTAAAGCCGTGGGTCCCGGGTCGTACATTTACGGCACGAAAAAGAACCTCAAGCCTGAAAGAGAGGCCTCTGAGCAAAATTTGTCGGCCGTTTCACTCCCTGAGTTGAATGGGACGCTGATGACCTGAGCTGTTAAAGAGCGTCCATAAATAAATCATTCAAAAAAAAAAAAGAGTTGTCATCTAACATTAGCAAACGAACGGAATGTCTTCTTCTTAAATTCATCAAAACATGTCGGAATGCGCTGTCTTATTACGTAGTAAAAGAGTGAATCATGAGTTTAAATGTAACAGAGTATGAGGCGGTGATCCATGAAGATTGTCATAGCAAAAATAAAGTGCAGTATTTAGTGTTGCAAAATAAGAAATACAGGCTCCCAGAATGAATGGTGAGGTTACTTTAAAGTATGTGTTACAATGAATTGAAATTAATTTTAATTAATCCAGTAACTGAATCAGATTGAGTTGCTGTGTTTTTATTTGTTGTTGTCATCGTCATAATAAAGTTATCCTTTTCTTGTTATATACTGAAATAAGTATATTGAAAAATAAAAAATATCTCCGTACGGATATAAATCAGTTTCCATACAAGCAAAGGCTTTACATTTTTACAGCACAAGGTAAATCTGTGAATGTCTTATTGCTGGCGGAACACAAATCAAATATTCTGGTACAATGTCAATTCAGACAAGAGCAAAACATTGATCACCACATGAAAACAATATCAGACAGTGGTACAAACAGTTCCATGAAGCCAGTAGTACATTCAAAGAATCCCATAGCCCTGGGTTCGAAGTTCTCGCCCATTGCATGGCATAGTCTCCCTAAGTCAACTGTGCATACCGTCGTGCAGAAGACATTGAAATTATAAAATGCAACTCTTGCATGCATCAAACCACAGGACAAGATGTGGATGAACAGGCTATTGGCATGTTACACGACTTATTGTTAACCAGGCTTTTTATAAAATATGTTCTTCTCAGATGAGGTCTCATTCCATATGAGCGTATTTGTAAAATCAGTACAATTGCCAAATTTGGAGCTCAAAAAATCTACCTGCGACATGCGAACACATCTAAGAAAGGTCAACGTTTGGGACGGTTTAATGCACAACAGTTTTCTTTTATACATTTTCCCTGAAACCAACATCAACTCAATATGCTCAATTTCTTAACTCCTTATATCTAACAAGTATGAATGGACGAAGCTTTGTTGCAAATTATTCTTCAACAAGACGAAGCACTTCTTCACTTCGCAAATCGTGTCAAGAAGAGTTGAATCATCGATTTCCAGATCAGTGGATTAGCAGAAATGGATCTATAACATGGCCTGCAAAAAGTTCTGATCTTCTCCTTGAGGTTATGCCAAGAATGGGGTCTACACTGAAAGAATTAAAAATCTTGACTACCTTAAGCAAAGAAACAGAGAAACAATTGCTAGAAAGCATTACTCCAGGATTTCTTGTCAAGAGTGTGGGCTGAAATTGAATTTCGTTTTTACGTCCGTCATACTATTAATGATATGCATATTGAAAATAGCTAATTTTATTCAGAACATTTTTGAGCTATTGAATTAAGTAAAAGTATTTATCATTTATTACACACTTCACAGTAACGTCATGAAAATCTACCATTTTTTAGTTACCGAGGAATAAAGTGGAGAAAACTGGCATGCCATATGAGAATGTATAAAGAATCATAGATGAGAAAAATAGCTACAAGGTGTTGACACGTACACAAAAACAGTGGAGGATTTACATTTGACAACTTTTCGGGCTAACAAACAGATGTTTCTTAACAGATTAGCTCCTAAGTTTGTGATCCGGAAATCAAAATACAAAGTAGGAAATAAAAATATTAGGGTTCTCCTCCCACAAAAAATGCAGGGCAAGCCATTAGCAGACAAGAATCAGACTGTTGTATTTTGGGCGCCTGAGATGTTATTCTGGTTTGTTATTTGAGAGAAATCATATTTATGCAAATTTAATTTCATAACTACGAAGAGCAATCAAGAAAAAACGTCACAAAATGTCAAAGCTAGATGCACTTTTCCTCAGAACAATACTTTGCATTGCAAGGTCTGCAGTTAAAAATTAGGGTTGATCTATTGATACATTTTACTTCTTATCAAAAATCCAGCCCCCAGTGACTTAATTATTTCCAAAAACTGAAAGAAAACACTCTAGGAAAGAACTTTTTATTTGTGAAGCCATCTAAACTGTAACCCAGTATTTGTAGAGGGTGAACCCCTTTTCCAACAAGCTGCAGAAAAGTTAGAACATCACTGAGAGCTCTACGTTAATTTTCAGAAAGCATTGAACTTACTGCTGAAGAATAGACATATGTAATAAGAATGCTATTTTTATTCCACAAGAATTAGGCGTGAGATATACAGAAATTTACTTTAGAGAGAATGAAAATGTTTGCTAACCACCGCATAAATGTTTACACCTCACCTCGCTGCAAACGTTTAATCCTCATTTGAGATAAGTTACCTTACTGAAGAAGCAGAAAATGCAGGTAACTTAAAATTAAACGTCGACGTAATGAGGACTATAGGCTTCTTAATTTATTAATTTTTTATCACAAAAAAAGCAAAACCAGAAACTACAATCATACACGCAGACCTTTCAGTCTACTCTGCATTAAGAATAATAAATTTTGAATTTAACAATATTGTTAAACCAAAATCAACCGTTTTTTTTTTTTTTTTTTTTTTTTTTTTTTTTTTTTTTTTTTAAAGAGATGAGCATTGAAAGAATGGAAGATTCGGGCTCTTTAATCTATCCGCTTTGTCATTAAAATAACACACCCACTACAAATGTACTGCATTACATTTGAATAATACAACACTTTTAATAAAAAAAAGCATATAATTTAAGTTGGATATCACTGGATGTATCTTCCGGGCTGTTATACCGTGATCCGCTAGAGCTAGGAGTTACACGCGTTTCATCCACAACTGCGGCGGACATCTTCAGTGGCGTGGACGAAGTCTCCATGGAGAAAGTTCACTGCATCTGATGCGTTGGCCGTCAGTATCACTCTCTTTGCACTGTAAGCGCCCTCAACTGTTTGGCCCGGACTGGACAGAGGTAGCGCGGCTAGTGCGAGGGACCTGGTCTCTCCAACGATGTTCTCTGATGATTCAATAATAATACAATTCTTTTCATCACATGCCAAATTAAAAATGCTTGCTAAAACTAAACTTTTTTTTCATCCAATGTGTCCGAATTTGATAGCATGGATAGTACAGGGAGGTCGTAAAACCATAAAATAATAGATAATCGGCAATCGGCAATCGTATTCCATTAATACTTACAAAAATGTTATGCATGATAGTCCAAGAGCTGAAGGAGCCAAACTTCATAGCACGAGTAAAACATTATACACTTGTTATGTTCAATGTGTATTAAGATCCTGAATATCTCCAAAACTGGTGGTAATCTGACGAATGTAATACCATACTAGGTGGCCATGTCAATAAGCAAAATGCTCGTTGGGAAAACCGGAATGAATATTCAGAGATCATTACATTCGAAAAAGTGGCAGGTTGAACCGCTATGTCTTACCATGTCATCATTGGTCCGAACTTCGTTGAGGATGCACGTGAAAACAGAATTAACGTAAACAAAAGAAGCGTACATGGAGCAAGTTATTGAGTATTTTCGAGAGGACTTGGACACATTTTTTGCGCTGAGGAACCTTCTTAAGCAAAAGCAAGTGTTTCAACAAGATGGAGCGACGTCTCAAAGAATTCCAGCAGCTGTTTCCCGGTTGGCTGATTTCTAGACATTCATATTTTCCCTGTCCTTCATGAAGTCATGATTTGTCATTGTGTGGTGCGTTTTTGTGAGAGGGGATATTGAAAGAATAGTGCTTTATATCCATTCTAATCATACTTGCCTCCTAAACCCAAGATCGCGGGCTCGAACGCGGCCAGGACCGATGGATTTTTTCGGGGCGTAAAAATCCTAAGTATGGCTTCCTTCGGAAGGGAAGTAAAGCCGTGGGTCCCGTGTCGTACATTTACGGCACGAAAAAGAACCTCAAGCCTGAAAGAGAGGCCTCTGAGCAAAATTTGTCGGCCATTTCACGCCCTGAATTGAATGGGACGCTGATGACCTGAGCTGTTAAAGAGCGTCCATAAATAAATCAATCAAAAAAAAATCCCATTCTAATAGTTTAGACGAAGTTCATGAAGCGTTTCTGCACAGTATAACAGGGGAGCGGTGTGGTGCTATGATATCTAGGATAATAAACCGTATGGAACGTGTCATAAAAAATTGCAACTGTATTGAATACATAGATGTGCACAGGTAACCGTTGTGTACAACATTTTGCTAAAATATATAGATTGCCTTTTATTGAAGCAACCAGTATTTTTGTGTTCGTTTTTTGATTAATGAGAATATATTTAAGTGCAGAATGGTCTTACTTCTTTAATTGAATTAGAATTGCTGTGAATATTTTAAATATGTACATTTTTCATATGCCACACTTTCATTACTGTAGATTACCGTCATTTAGCGAACAGCTGCAGCGGCGGCAGGACTTTTGATGATTGACCCCGTAGACAAAGGAAGAAGTTTCATTAACTCGAGTCCAGGAGATGGATCTACTTCAGCCAATCCATCGGCCCCCACAAAAGTTCAGCTAATTCTTCAGATCGCGCTGAAATATGAACCGCCAAGGTAAAATTGACCAACATTTCCTCGAGGAACGCGCCAAACTTCTACCCCTTGAGGCGGAGGAGCAACTGCTATGGCTCAATGAAACAAATAAATTTGTACAGATTTTTGCCAAAAGGTCACTTTCCAGAGGTAAATCCATTGAAAAAAAAAAACCTCACTTATTTTAGTGAAATTTATGGAGTTTTTTAAGCAATCGATCCTCTTTCAGATTATATGAAGAAGCATATACTGCCAACTGGAAAATTTATCAATAATATCAGCTCGCACAGTAACTACATCTTTAAGAATATTTTCCATGTGCTTTTTTATACCTTTTATCATTATCGGTGTTTTTTTTTTGACACTTAAAATAGCAACAGTAGAAATACCAAAATAACTCTTTTTATCCTTAATACAGTTGTTACCAAACATGTAAGTAAAATTATTGTAAGTAAGTAAGGTTATGATTCAATAATAGAGAGCAGAATGAAGAATGCAACAGAAGTTTGGGGGCCAAGTGGAGGATGGAAAACGACAAATGTGATAAATTTTGTAGACTTTTCCTAGGCTTACCTACCTACATCCCCAACTACAGAGGTTGCTCTAATGGAACTAGGACTATTGGGTTATAAAAGCGAAATAATAATACAAAGAGTACACGATATTATTATGGAATAGGGAAACTAGAAGAGGGGAATATCATCAAGCTGTGTTTGGTAACCCAAAAAATTAAGGGCAGGGAAACATGGATATGTAAAATTCAAAATATTCTACAAGTTGGCATGAGATCAATATGGTATTAGGGGAAAATAAAAGGTAAAGGCTTTTGGAAAAAGACAAGTCAAGAATTGGGGATATTGAAAAACTGGAAATATGGGCTAGCCTTATGTCAAAAAATCGCTAAAGTTTAATACCATCGAAAAATAATTGCGAAAGAGAAAGATACATTGAAAACTGTGATAAGGGAAGGATGGAAGGACTGGCATGATTTAGTACAGGAGTAATATATTTAAGTGGAATAATAAATGGATACATTAAGGGGAAATGTCCAATGTATGAAGAAATACATAATACTTGGCATTGTATTTTAGAATGTAAACAAACCAGTTTTTGGAGGGAACCGTAAGTGGGAAAATTACCAAATGAAATAAGAAATGGAAGCATGCTGAATATAAATCAGATGTAAATATAAAACAAATCGGAAATTACATTAGGAAGGTGAGACAAAAACGGTTATAGAAGATGGGCAAGACAAATTGGAAACAACAATGTTGATTTTTTTTGAATGATTTATTTATGGACGCTCTTTAACAGCTCAGGTCATCAGCGTCCAATGTTGACAGTAGCAAGTTTTAGTAGTGAATATGCCCAGGAAATACTTAGGAGTTGACAATAAGTGAAACATGTGGCCGTAACGGGACAGTATTTAACAAAGTCAGAGGTAGCAATAATTTAAGAGAAAATGAAAATGTCAGAACGGAGACGAAAATGTTTTATTACAGGAAAGCCGAAAAACAGCCCATCAACACGTGCCTAATCTCTAGGAACATTTAGGAATCTACAAACTAAGGAAGGCAAAAGATTTTCAATAGAAATCAGAATATAAGGAAAGTGCCGAAATTTACGACAGGTTGTTCTGGGAAAATTCAAGTTCGTGGGAAGACATTAGATCAAGGGGGAAAGAATAATTCTAGCCAATGGTCTTCGGATAAAAGTTAACGAATCAGGAGAACTTAGATACAAATAAATAATTTTAGGATAGCCAATGACGAACATGTAACACAGAAATAGATAAAATACGAGGGAATTTAATTTAGCGAGAGGCGTGGCGATGTAGTAGAAAAACTGGAGTACAGAAGTCAGAGAGTTATTCATAGATTCACATTCAGACATTCAGTAGACATTCACATTCGCAGATTCAGACATCCAGACATTTTTCAGGCGAGACACGAGAGGATTCACTCCAGAGATATACTGAAGCCGGCAGCCTAAGTCACACTAAAGAAATCAGTTCAAGTCATTTCTAAAGCCAGTCTAAGTGAGTAGAGAAGTCAGCGGCGAACAGTCAGGAAGTACTTTACATGTGAATAAAATATTTTAAACAAGTCAGCCTTGTGTATTTTTGGGCAACACATTTCTCGTTCCCGTGGATCTGTACTGATCCGCGAAACACTCCAGTGGACCCTGAGATCACAAATACAACAGATTCGGAGCAGACGTCACTTCAGCGAGCAGCCCGGGCAGACATCGAAACCAAGACCAACCCAGCAGTCAACAACACTACACTACGCCCCCGCACCCACCATTTTTCCTGCTCCATATCTGACGATCTGAAATGTCGTCGTATGATGTATTATAGTGGGTAACAAGTGTTTTAATTTAACATATTTCTTTAAATAAATATCCAATCTTGTATGTAAAAAAAACAATGTAGTTATTCCTTGTTTAGGTGAACCCGATAGATTTACGTTCCCATTTCTAAATGTCTTAGGTTCGTGATAATATTGCGTCAAAATATTTTCTTGAACCAAAAGAATCCTTTGTGCAACAGGAAAGTACCAAGTTTTTAGTTCTGAAAGGAAATGCCTTAGCTAGCACAACTGCACCTTACGACCCACCAGTCCATCTCTCCTGGGACTTCCAACGCTCTTCAGCGTTCTTTTTCAAGTTCTCTCTCGAGATCAACACTAGCAGCTCGTTGCGTTTTTAATCTCATGCACGATCTGAAAATGTTCAGGCAGCGAGGTGTGGAGCGTGAAGATTGATAAATTCTCAACGTATATGCGTACTCAAAACCATCTCCACTAACTATGTGCAGATTACATACCAGTTTTGTTTAGACACATCATTTAGCTGTAGCTACTGGTATCACAATATATAAGTTGCTGTAAAGTCAACATTTTTATCAGATTGTTTCCCAAAGAAGGCCTTTCTGCAAGTGCTATCGAACAGGCGTGGTGTTTGTGGGAAGATTTCTCGTTATAAGATGCTTTTGGTGAAGATCAGCTATAGAGATGATAACTGAGGAAAATATCTCTCTTGATTGTGAAAGCGTTGCCATGGTGTCGTGGGTTTCCATCGGGGTCTCCGACGAAAGGGTGTGATTCTCGTTGTCTATTGTTGCTGCGTGGATATAGAGGTTAATCTGCTTTCATCAATTATCTTATCTCAGGGGTTTCCACTGTTTTCATCATCTTCTAAGGTGAAGACGACAGGAAGCTATGTTCAAAATATTAACACACAAAAGTATGCGATGAGATACGTGTATTTCTTGACCAGATTTTTCTGCTTATAGAGTTATTGTTCGTCTCGGGAAATGAATACCTGTAACCAATGGACTTCTAGTTAATTGATTCAGCGCGCCGGCAAGCTAAGTACCTCTGATGACCGCGAGCTCCTGGGATGAAAACAATCATTTAATTGTCTTATTTACACGTTGAGGCAAGCGCCTGATTACCATTCTCGGCCGCCTTAGAAGAATGCCTTAGAGTTTTGTAGCGCGTGAATGTTTCAGAGTGCCGTAGAATAAATTAACTTCCTGGAGATTAGTGCTTCAGATTATTATGGCGAATTCTTGAACCAGAATGAATGAAAGTGGGCGATTGCGCCTCTTTATACCTCTTGACTGGAGTTTCCACGTAACTACACTCGAACCTCCGGGGTCCACCCAAGTAAGCTCAGGAGTACCGCCGTCTTTAAAAGTTTAAAATATTCACTAATGATTTGGACGGTACATATAGAATGTTCTGGAACGGCGCGAAAATTTAGCTGGCCAACAGACACAAACGTGAAAACGATTATGTAGCCAGATTTTCCAGATATTCCTCTTTCACTTTTGCTCTTATATAATATGAAAGGCTTGCAGGTGTTATATTAGCATTCATTTCCCGATTCCAATCTAAAAATCTTAATCTGTCTTTACTTTAGTGTTAGAAATCACTGCGACTATTATTTGCTATTTACATAAATAAATAAAGTCTTCTAAATCACCACTGGAAACAATAAAAGCAATGTAATATTTAAAAACCACATAAACATTGAATTACTCTCCAGGCGTTGATTATAAATACTGTTACAATGGGAAAACATACTCAACGATACGCTTGGAGGCTCAAGTATTGTTAGGCAAATTGGAGTTTTCTATTATATTTTCCATCGAGTTATTCTCAAGAGCATTCAAATGACAAAGTGGGTGCAAGAATTTCATTCTGCAACCAAAAGGAGCTTCATGACACCTACTTCTGCAAATTTTACAGCTTGGCCAAAGTAATTAGATAAAAGTACCAAAATCTGTTGTCATATAAGATTATCTTCTTTCCAAAAGAGAATCTGTAGAGGGATCAAAACGGGCCAAGGAGGATCCTTTTTTTTTTTTTTCCCAGGGACTTAGTTACCAAAGCAAATGCATATTATTGTTCTATACAACGCGCACGATGCCCATCTGCTTCACGACAATGTAACAGTTCATATACTATTATTGTGAAGTGTGCTGTGAATAACTGCGTCTCCCTACAGTCCAGATCTAATCTAAAGAATTCAGGAAAACACATTTAAATACGATGATATAAAAACATTGTGAAATTACAGATAAAACTCCTGGGTACTCTTGCAAAAGCATTTATTTGGGTGTACAAATTGTGCGATGTTATCACATACTCATTGTTGTGGTGTATTCCTTTATTTTTGAGAGAAGAAAATCCGCAAGGAAAATGACCATTGAAGGTGGATGACTGTCAGAATTTTTCAGAAGCAAATCTTGTGTTTTAATCTGAGCTGTGTTTTAATCTTCACCTTCCTAGCAAGTCGCTAGGAAGGAATTAACAAGCAAGTGTTACATCTTCCCTCAGCCCAGAACCGCGCACACCTAAACTCGATATTATAAAATCAGGCATGTAGAAATTATTAACAATCACTCTTTGACAATCCGAAACAACGTAATTCAGTTTATATTATAAGGTAGTGTAAAATTAAGAACTTTAATTTAACAAAATAATTCTCTAAATTTCCCTACCAAGAGATTCATAGGGCTACAACTTCATGATATAACTAACGTAATATGTGTAGATAAAGGAATCAAGTGTCATGACGATATTGAAAATTACGGTACATTTATTTTTGTCACCACCAAAAGTACACTAGGGATGCAACTTTTGAAACTTTCCTTATAATTTGTAACCGTTAATCACTGTTAATAAATGTAGCCACCCTTGGGATTATTATGAGAGAGCATATACAAAGAGAGAGATGTGGTTAAATAAACAATGTAATTAATAAAATTATATGTTTTAATATATTTAATGCTTTGTTGTTTATATTTACTGTGCTTAAACTGCATACTGTGCACTTATAAATGTAACTGGAGTGTTTATTTACATATTGTTTGTCTACGTTTTGCTGGTTCGAATTGAAACTTGGATAGATTTGAACGCATTTTCTCGTTTTTTGTTGCTTATTAAGCTGTGGTGTGTTGCTGACCATGTTGTAGTTCTTTTTGGTGTCTACTGAAGCATCTGATTCCGTAAGGCAGTGGTGTCACACAAATAGCAAGGCAGCTTAAGATTTCCAAATGCTTTGTACTTTGCTGCACTACCCCTGCGAAATACCCAACAAGTCTGCCAAAGAATATACTGCGGAATTCTCGCAACCTTCCTTCAGTTGCTGTTCAGGATACAGAGATATTTAATTAACTGTAAGTTTTGCGATTGCTGCTATTCAGCAGGAGACAGATATTAACTGCCTCAATAAAATAGTATTTTATGAAGGAGCATTCTGCAAACGGACCTGCTGTCTTAGCTATTTTAAACTCTAATATGTATGTATGTTACCCAAAAGGACCATCTGTCTCATTAGAAAAGTATAATAAAAGAAAAATATCATAAATATAATAAATCAATTATATACATTAAAAAGAAAGGTTGTTACTTATGAATTATGACAATTTTTAATTTTTTATAATTTACAATACAGAAGGGTGCCAAAAATGTATACACACTTCAAGCAAAGAAAAACTGTGTTAACATAACAAAAATGAAATCTCACAAACAGAAAATGATGAGCACTAATCATCTTTGACTTTTACAGTTACAACAGTTGCTCAAAGTGTCCACCATCGACGTCGATACACTTCTGAGTACGTTGAACTACTGATTGAGTAACGTTTGTGAAAGTGTCCTCAGCGATTGCAGCACATGCCGTTTCAGTTTCTTCCCGAAGTGCTGTCAGTGTAGCTGGTTTTCTACGGTACACAACATCCTTAAGAGTTCCCCATTGGTAGAAGTCCAACGGAATTAGCTCTGGAGAACGCGGTGTAAACTCAATAGGATATCTTCATTCTATCCATTACCTTGGAAGATTGTCACCAAGGTACGCACGAACATTTCGGTGATAATGTGGTGGTGCACCATTCTGTTGGAAGCAAAACTCCTCATTTCCATAGAGTGTATTAATGGCGGATAAGACGGATGGGCATATCATGTTCAGATATACTGGGTTAGTTGATAATCTTGGCTTCATTTGTTCATTGTTGATTTACCTGTCACATAGCAACGCTATCATAACGTAATGTGGAGTCACATATGTTCCAGAACATCATACTACACATTACTGTTGTTTTTCGGTCCAACTTTGAAATATATTAAATAGATATCTACTGTGTAAGTGTGTATACATTTTTTGGCACCCTCGGCATTTTAAGAGGACTAATTCATCACAATGATAAAATTTATAAATAGCAAAGTAAAGTCTTGCCTCTTCGATGAATTATTAGGGAATCAATATATTTCCTTGCTCTTATTTTAATTCTCAATTATCAATCTTCGTTAAATTTACAATATACGAGTATTCTTTTCTGTTCATACATGCACAAAAGTACCAGGTAAAGTGCTGCAGTGTACTAAATACAATTTTTCTACTTCCTAGACACTTTTAGCATAAGAATGCTAGTAAGGAGAGGGGAAGTGTTAGGAGGTGTACGGTTGAACATATGCTACTACGGAAAATAGAATGAAAGAGATTACTCCAGAACTTGTCAAAGATATAATTCCTGCAATCTATGATCATTATTATACGTGAGATTGAAGGCACTAAAATCCAAAAGTAGTCAGGAAAGCGCTAAAAATCTGAAAATTGGAGGAAAAAATACTAATATGTTTTATTGTTATAATACATAAATTTACCTACTCATGTGGATGAATTACTGATTAAAACAAATAACTAATATCATTAATAGTTGCAAATGTTTTACTATTGTTATTTTTTGTTGTTGCAGCTGTAACAAGGTCAGTGACCTCCATAATTGCATTACAGTAAATTACAAATACTGTCTGTCTTAAGATGGGAACACTTCGATAAGATCAATTTGTACACCTAATAGCTTTTTATAATTTCAGTTAATAAAGTGCCGTTATTTGGATGAGTGTGAAGTTAAGAAACACTATCCCGTAAAAAATAACTTCAGGGATGTGATTGTGAATTTTTTTCTGACACAATAAATTAATTTAATTTACATTACATTAAATAAATATTTAAATATGGAGACAATATAAAATCACGATTTCATCATCAAGAGAACCGTTAGTTTGTGGTTTTTAAACTCGCAACCATTAAAAAATAATTATTTATGGAATCACGTGTTGTCTTATTCAGTGACCAATATTTCATGGCCGTCTAAACCAAAAGATAGTGAAAGTTGAATGCTATATCCATGGCGGCAATATCGAAAACATTATAAATAGTTTGTACAACATCCAATTGTAAGGCATTCGAAATGGAAAATTAAAAGTTAACGAGGCTATAGAATTTACTGTATCAAATTTGATGCTGCAAAAATTCAAGAAAATATATAAATTAGTGTATAACATATTTAAAAAGTGGTGAAAATTAATATAAGTCAAATTCAGAAACGCAATAATAATTAAGACTGATACCACAGTCTATTAGACTGATAAAAGAATAAAGCTACTTCAAATCGTTGAAACGACGCAAGCAATAAGCACTACATATGTAACTAGAGAGTAATACGGGATAAAATGTGAACATAAAGGTTAAATTTATTACGTGTAATATTTACATCATGAAAGATGAAGATAAATGATCAACTTCTTATTGAATAAAGTTCGTACATTGAAAATTGCAATTGTTTTTTCAGTGCGGAAACCGAATAGTGGTGCTTAATTATGTAACTAGTTCATTTCTAAAGGCACAAGAGTTTTAAAGAATCCTTAAGCACTAAAAACGATCGAGCGAACTGCAACATACGCGTTGTCGTGGAAAAAAGACGTCTAAACACCAACTGTGTAAGAAAGACATTCATAAAGAACTCAATTCTTGCTATAGTAAAGGCTTTGGGAAAATTGCCATCATTTCCACATAGTACATTATAAATTGAATGGATAATTCCATAGCCAGGATTTCGTGACAAACATTTTATATTTGAGAAGCTTGCTTACCACAGTATTTTACTAACTTATTTTTGCAGCCAAATTTGCACAAAGACCAACTTCCGTTCTAATTTCAGAAATATGCATCAAAAGTTTTAAAATTAAAAACAATATGGAGAAAATACATTAAAATAAATTGTAATAAAAATGCATTCATATAAAAACCACAAAAAGAAAAAGAGAGCACTTATGTTTGTTATTTATTTGGCTTCGCTAGGACGACTTTTAACATCTCAGGCCATTCATCAGAACTTGAAACGGCCGATGAATTTTGCTAAGTGAGCTCTTCTTTCAGGCTTCAGGTTCTTGTCCTTACCGCCATGGTCGTTAAGGCGCGAACTCGTGAGCGGGAGGTTTGAGGTTCGAATCCCACCAGGACCGTCCTCCCTGACTTAGGTTTTTTCCAGGTTTTCCTCAGTCCTCATAATTGGCAAATGCTGGGGAGGTACCCTAAACTAGGCCTTGAACGCTTCCTTCCTTAAAAAAAATTCCTTTCTCAATTAACCATTGCATCTCATGTATTATCAGTGTCACCGCCTGTAGTAAAAACGGGCATTAAACACGACTCTTGAGGTTCCTTTATGTGCCGTAAATCTACAACGCGGGGCCAACTGCTTTATTTTCCTTCTTTCCTTCCAAAGGAATCCATAATTACGATTTTTACATTCCAATAAAATAGGCATTTCCCCATATGTTTGATTTCTGGAGTTATGAATGTCAGTTAATTTGAATACGTGAACATTGCATTAAAAGAGGAACTATGAAAATGACATTCTGAAAAACCACTCGGGCCGTCCGGAGACACGTGTTGATTATTTCTGTTTACTGAATTACCAACTAAGTTATTCGTATTCTGCACATCAATAAGCCCCTTTAAGGTAGAAAACCAAGAAGAGATATGAAATTGTGCCCCCAAACTTGGGGAGAAGAATAATTTAATTTTTATACCGGAATCATACTATAATACGAATTATATTTGCTAGAAGAATTGTTTACATACATGCATGTCTGTCTTCTGCACCGTTTCCTGTTGGAGATACTTGCATTTCTACTGGTGCACATCTCGATCAATAGATAGAAAGGGAAACCGGATACATTAAACACGTTTCTGCGGTTCCCTCTTCTTTTAAAGTCCCTACAAGTATTGCTGGAGGAGTTTGATTTGTGGAGGGCATCTTTCCGTGTGAAGGGGTTTGGTCATGTTGCCCTACAGCACTTCCAGGAGCTGTTAACAAAGAGGGAGTTATTCGTCTACCCGGTGCAAGTTTCACAAAGCAGCGTGAAGTTAGTTTCCTGGAGACAATGTGGCTCATAGGGGGACACTTGTACCGGAATGTGTAGTCGCTCTGCTCCTTTATAATAGACAACCCGCATGCTGCGTGCGCGTGAAAACCCTTTCCTTTGTTTCCTCAAGTGCGAAAACGATAATTCGTGACCAGAGATCGTAACATGTCTAACCGATGGAAACCGAAATAGGGCGTGGTTGAGAAACGTCATGCAGCCTGTCCATATAGGTATTAAAGGGTTTCAGCATATAGAACTTAATGTCAGTATAGGAACTGAATTTATTTCACTTCCTAAATCCAAATAGGCTGAACGAAAATAATAAATAATTAATTCATAGGATAAAAAGTAAATACATTTTTTTTAGGAAACAACTACATTTTATATAAATTTAAGTTAGAAAGATATTTCAAAAATTGGAGAAATTCTGCTTGAAATATTTCTCGTATTATGTATAATTATCCCAGCACATATAAATAATAGCACCTTAAATATGGAATTAGTCAATAAATAAAAATATAGCAAATTCGAACAATTCAAAGACAAAGTTGATAAAGCAGTTTTAATGCATTTTCCCGATATCTAAACATCTACCATCATCTACCGTGCTCTCTTTTCTTGATAGGATGTTTGCCAACTCTCTATTACATCTAAAAAGATTCAGAAGCTACCAAAATTAAATTAATGAAATAACAAAACCATCTTTAACAATCATGGATTCAACGTGTGCGGTAAATTATTACAATTTTTATTCGTGTTATTATGTTAAGAAGAATTTTAATAGTGTTTAACGCCCGTTTTTACTACTGAGACACCACAGGTGGTGGATACTGATGATACATGAAATGAAATGATATATTGGGAAAGGATTTTTAAGGAAGGAATCGTTCCAGGCGTAAGTTTTAGGGTACCTACCCGGCATTTGCCATTTATGAGGACTGAGGAAAACCTCAGACAGGGAGGGTGGTCCTGGCAAGTTTCGAACCCCAAACCTCCCGCTCACGAGTCTGCGCCTTAACGACCTCGGCCACCCGTGGTAATGTTAAGAAGAACTCAACATTTGAAGTCTCAAATGCAAGCTGATTTATTTGAAAGTACCGTGCATCCCACTGAACCATCTACCAACTGATAATAACGCCGGCGTTCTGTGCGTAGGGCATCATTCTTATCGGCGGTTACCCGGCTAATGAAAGCATTCAAATGAAGCTCACACAATTCCATTGTTTACATGTACTTTTAGCAAATCGTCATGAACAAAAAGTACGTGATTTATCCATTTATATTCCCGAGTATTACGAATTGTTAAAACACTTGTGTAAAAAATATAATTAAAAACCAATATTAATGAGTGACTTGTTTTATTAAGCAAGTCCCTATTTATTTTTAACGTATACATCAGCTATTTTTAATAGCATTGTATTCTTTTCTTCCCTGAAGCTATTTTTAAAATATTTGCTAAATGACAAATTGTCGTTTTGTTTAGATATTGTATCCAGTTATTTATGTAATAATATTTTTATAATATGTTAAAGAAATATAATTCTTTTTATTATCTCGCTTCTGTTTTTCTTTATTTAAAAAAACATTGATTTTCTTCTTCTTCAAATCTCACTCATTTTGCTTTCGTTCTGTTCTCTCCCAGTATTTTTAGTTATTTTTGTGTGTGCGTGTGTGCTCCGAACTCTTAACATTTCGCTTGCAATTACAGTATCCATTATGCATTAATTACCATTTACATAACTTGTATTAAACCAAACGCATTTAAAATATTTATTTGTAAAATAATATTTCACACATCACTTCTGCTTATTATGGAAAGTTTCTTATGAATGGCAAACCATATATAATGTGTACATCAGATGTAGTTAATGTGACTCAAAAAATAATATCATTTAAAAGTTAACTGATTTTATAATTATGGAAGATAATAATAACGAAACATCAGCCATATTAAGATAGTATGGAACCTGTTTTTAAAGTTAATTGAAAAATAAAAAATTATCGTGTAACAAATTCTTTTTGAAAATGATTTCATATTTATAAAATTTAAATTGTGCCCCCCCCCCCTTTTTGCAGCTTCCTCATTGCATCGCATTCCCGTGTTTTTCCTTGGATCATAAATTTGATTGCATTTCTTGAGCTCTAGGTGATTTACAAGGAAAGAAACAGGGAATGCTTTGGGAACTTTGGTTTGTTGTCATTAATAGTAATGTGTTTAAGGAAAACCAACCAGTGTAATAAAATATTAGCCTTTTGCAGACCATGACCCTAATGAACATTTTGTAAAACCACTAAGAAACTATTATTAGAAAAGAATCTACTTGACTTTAGATGCTTAAAGAAACCTTTAATTCCATAGAAAGACAACAAGGCAACAATGATGATAAATCTAAAACGCTCTGAAATGTTTGAACCTTCCATAATTAAAAACAACGAATTATTATTAAAGATGCTTTCAAGAGGAATATAATTATTTTAGAAAAATCACAATTAATAAAATACGTTTTCGTGCAACCTACTTTTTAGAGTCCTTGTCCCACTTATGATGATAGTTCAGAACAAAAGCCTCAATCCCAATTCTTAAAAGTTTCAGGTCTGCAGGAGAAATTCAGTTCCAAGGCAGTGTTAATACTTTAGTTTCATCACCCACCAAACGTTTGCTGCCTTCTCGCAGGCTACAGACAATGAAGACTATTGTCGCTTCCGTATCCAGCAAATACCTTTATCAATCGAGTTACATGTGACCGGATGGGGCAGCCAGAACTACTCCGGCGCCTAAGCAAATAAACACTTACTTGTCCTTACAATTCGTGCAAGAACAGAAATAAACGCAAGGCAAAATATGTCTGATTTTTATTGATAATATTTTTTAAAATTTCTGACGGTTAGTCGAAATTGATTATCTATTTGAAAATATGAAAGTATTGAGTGTCGAGACTAAAACCTCTGTTGTATGTATCGATTATCGGGAAAATCACTTTTGCAACACAGTCTGATCTAAATCTCCCCTCAAGGGCCCAATTTTTGGATACAGGGCGTATCATGTCCGAGGCACCCGAGCTGCTCCTACAGATCCACGCTCAGAGTGTTTGGCTCCTTTTAATTTCGCCCCCATTTTAATTTTTATTCGTTTTACTTCCCTGTTCTTTGTCTGAAGGAGGCCCCCGTGTTTGATACGGTAAAATGTGACTGGGTAACGGCGTGACTCCCAGCACTGGGTTATCATGTAGGACAGGACTGGTAAAGGCCAGGCCCGGGGAGGGGCCATTGCATGAGCTGTTGTACTTCCTGCAGGCGATTGGGACCCTTTGTCAACCCACAGGTAGGTGTAACCCTGAGCTTACTTTATTCAGGCCAGAGCAAGTAACCTAAGCTGGGGTGGCGCCCAGGAAGCAGCCTGCCATCGGAGACATTTGCAATGGTGGAGGATAATATCGCTATGGTGAACGAAAATAATTTCACACAAATGAAAAGAAAAGCAATAGACGAAAAAGAAGTAACCGAGAAGCCTTTTCCTCGTTACTTAGTCATTAGTCGAACAGAAGACGGCCAGTTGTTTACCCGAGTAAACCCGTTTATAATTCAGAAGGGCATTGACACCATAGTTGGATCCGTGAAATCCTGCACCCGACTTCGTCATGGATCACTTTTGGTGGAGACAACTGGAATGCCCCAGAGTAACTCATTGCTCAAAGCGACGATTCTCCACGGTTATCCCATCCCATCCGTGTTGAGCAACATCGCACACTTAATTCGCGCGAGGAGTTATTTACACTAATGTACTGGACGGAATGTCTCACCAGGATATCCAGAGTAGTTTGGAAGACCAAGCGGTGACTTCAGTGTATCGAGTGCAGGCGAGGAAAGAGGGGGAATTACAGCCTACCCGAACTCTTTTCCTCACTTTTAACAGGGTTGAATTACCGCAGAGGATAAAAGCGGGGTGAGATCATTGAGGTGCGCCCGTACATACCGATCCCGTTGCGTGGTTTTCAGTGCCAACGCTTTGGCCACACGCGCGATTCATGTAAGAGTGCCACTTCCATCTGTGCAACCTGTCAAGATAGTCACGCAGGAGCATGTTCATCCGCTCCAGTCTGCGTCAACTGCCGCGGAGATCATCCAGCCTCATCCCGCGAATGTCCTCGTTTTAGAGAGGAGCGCTGTAAAGGAAAAGCTCTCCTTTACTGAGGCCCGGAAACGATTTCAATCTCGCCAACCCTTTGTGCCTAAGTCCGGCACATACAGCGCAGCAGCTACGGGTTTTTCGTCGCCATCCTACTTCAGAAAACATGAATCGCTAAAACAACTACGCGCCAAATGCCGTCGAGTGATTAAGGATAGCAAAAAGGTGTCTTGGGTTGATTTTACCTCCTGTTTTAACCGCACAACGCCTTCATCTATAGTTTGGGGAAAGCTACACCGCGTTGCAGGGAAACCTAGATTTACGCCAATACCCGGTCTTAGGTTATCAAATCGAGTTCTTACTACTCCGATCGATAGAACCAATATTTTAGGACGCATTTTCGCTGATGTTTCCAGCTCCGCTAACTACCCTGCATCATTTCGCACATTAAAGGAGCAGGTTGAGTCGAGAGGTTTCTCTTTTGCCTCCAACCATCAGGAGAGCTATAATGTCCCCTTTATCGCCAGGGAATTGGAAGCATACTCTTTCTACCTCTCGGCATTGCGCACCGGGGCGAGATGTCATTCATGTTACTATGCTGCAGTACTTGTCAGCGGAAGGCTAGATTTTTTTACTCCAGATTTTTATTTCCGAGCACTTGGCGAAAGGCTACCGTGATACCAAATCCCTAAACCTGGAAAGAATCCACATATTCCTTCCAGTTACCGTCCTATTTTCCTCACTAGCTGCGTCTGCAAGGTGATGGAACGCATGATTAACGGGTGGCTTATGTGGTAGTTAGATTTGAAATACTTATTAACGAACGCTCAGTGCGGTTTTCGGCGTCACGCTCCTTAGTCGACCATCTCGTGTCTCTATCCACCCATATAATGGACGGTTTTGTACGGAAGTGCCAAACGATCGCCGTAATTTTTGTTCTGGAGAAAGCCTATGATACTTGTTGGAGAAGCGGTATCCTTCGAACGCTTCACGATTGGCATATATGTGGTCGTATGTGTATTTTTATTCAGAAAATTATGAAAAACCGGATTTTTTAATGTTCGCGTGGGATCAGTTTTATCATCTAGTTTTATTCAAGAGAACAGTGTACCTCAGAGCTTGGTACTTAGTTGCACACTGTTTGCCATTGCTATCAATTCCATAAATGAGTGTTTACAGGAATACAATTGCCCTTGTTCGTGGACGATTTTGCCGTCTTTCTTTCCTTTCAGAGAACTTGTATTTTAGAACGCCGCCTCCAATGCAATCTCGGCAGCCTTTACTCTTGGAGTGTAAACCACGGGTTCCGCTTTTCCGCAGAGAAGACCGTCTGCATGAACTTCTGGCGCCCTAAGGAGTATCCTCCACCATCTCTCCATCTTGGCCCAGACGCTCTTGCTTTCGCAGACGAAGTTCGATTCCTTGGCTTTGGTGTTATGCTGCTCATCGCATATAGCACAACTCGGAGGCAAGTGTGAACGTTCTCTTAGTATTTTGCGTGTTTTAAGTGGCACATCTTGGGGAGCTGACCGGACTGTTCTTTTACGTTTTTATCGATCTCTAATCCGGTCAAACTGGATTATGGCTGTGCAGTTTACGGCTCAGCGCGACCTTGCGTTCTTCGTCGCCTTAACCCGATTCATCACCAGGATATCCGTGTTGCTATTGGAGCATTCCCACCCAACCAGTCCTGTGTCAAGTTTATGTGCGGAGTCTGGAAAACCTCAGCTGTTTTACCATAGGGATCTTTTACTTTCTGCTTATGGTTGTCGACTAGCTGCGCAACCTCGTCATCCCACGAATGTGCTGTTTTTTAATGTGTCGTTCGATGGTTTTTTACGCTGCTCGGTCTTTTACTCCTCAGCCTCCTGGTTTTCGTTTTCGGCAGCTGCTAAGGACTTTGGACGTGGAGTTGCCTGCTTTTTTTTTAGTCGGGGAAACTTCTTCAACACCCTGACTCTTAGTAGAGGCCCCCGTTTATCTTGGGCTTATGTCCTGTCCTAAGTCTTCGACCGCAGGGCCTATTATTCATCGATGAGTGGAATTTAATACCCATCAAAAACCTTCGAGAATGTAAATCCGCCCCTTTTAACTGGTCGACTTCTTCTCGCGCAGTTCGTCGCGAAGAAGTAATTTTAGCACGTTTGAGAATTGGGCACTGCCGTTTTAGTCACCGTCATCTTTTTAATGGTCAACCAGCTCCAGCTTGTCCTCGCCGTGACCACTCCTTTACAGTGCGTCACATTTTACTTGAATGCTATCATCTGGCAGCGTTTAGACTTTCTCTATGTTTGCCTTTCTCCATTGAGGGTTTACTTGCAGATGATGCGGTTGCTGTTTTATCGAGTTCTCCGTTTTATCCGTGTTTGTGTTTTTTTGGAGCAAGGTGTGAGGTTTTATCATTTTATCTCGTGACGGCATTTTTATACTATCTTATGACTGTTGTATTTCAGCTCTTGCTGACGCGTTTTACTACCAGTCTTTATTTGTTGTTGACCATATTACCCTTGTTGTTTGTTTTGAGGTTTTATCGTTACAATTTTAGACCATTATAAGACTGTTGTGTTTCCCGCTCTTGGGGCTGTCTTTTAGTATGTTGACTATTTTACCCTTGTTATTTGTTTTGGGTTTTTTATTGTTATTGCCATTGTGCTTAAAACACTTTTCTACATTGGTCTTGGGTGTAGATATTTTATTCTTGGATCAGTTTTAGTGTGTTTGGGTGCTAATGACCTTAGCAGTTTTGCGCGCTTAAACAACAATCACCATCATCATCTGGTCTAACTCTGCAGAGGGCTTAACCTTGGTATTTTATATTTGTCGTGCCTATGGCGGTGGATTGCACTGATCTTTTGACGGTTGCTTAAGTGTGGAGTGATTAAACCGGAGTTACCTGATAAAATCTAGCCAGATACAGCTTTCATTTCTACATTCGGCAGAAATCTATCTAATGCCAGTGCTCTGACCACTCAGCTACGGGTCACTTTTACAAAAAATTATTAATGTACCATTAAATTAAACATATGAATTAATTTTAATTTGAAGTCTATTTTATGATATTTAGACACTCGCTAATAGGAAAAAGGCACAAGGCAGACCCAGAAGAAGATGGACAGACCTCTTCAAGGAACATGATGGTCCAGTTTGGTCAAGAGTAGTAAGAGGAAGAGAAAAATGGAAATCTCTGGAGAAGCAACTAGTGCAGCGAGAAATGAAGTAACCAAAGAACAAATCAGTCAGAGTGTCTTAAACAGCATACGAACAACTAACGTGGAATAGCTCACCACGTTAGAAAAAAGTGAGCTTTTCCTACTTGCTAGGAGATCTTTGTCCTTAAGGGACACAATAGGATATCTTTATGTTATTTAGATCGCTTTCAATGTCTTTATAGACAATATGGCTTCATGTGTTTATCACTTTTTTTCTGCTCAAATATGTGATTTTTCTTAAAAACTAATTAGACAAATGCATTCCTGTTTTTTTTTGTATAAAATATCAAAACAATACAAAGAAATTATTGCATTAATTGCAGATAGGATATTCGTTTTTTCGTAAATAGACTGCGCGTACAAAATAACCTCGGTTCTGAGTTCGACCAATAATCTTCTGTCAATCTGTCCTGTCCTCAATTAACTGTATCTTGTTCTTCGTTTTCCTGATAAGCTCTAGGTTTATAATTTTGGTATCTGTTTCTCTTTCATTCTTAGTGTATGTTGATACCAATTATTTTTATGTTCATTATTTTTTCATTTAAATTATATGTTTTCGAATCTCTTCATTTCATTTTCTAACAGAGTAAATCCAGCTACTGCTTTTAAAAATCCCATTTCTTTTCCTGTCTAAACTATGCATGTTGCCATTGGCACTGTCGTTATTTTATAAGATTTAATTTGTGTTGCTTTAAACGTATTGTTTTTTAATATTTCCCTACATTCATTTGTCTTAATTTATTTAGTTTTATATTCAGATCTTTTTTATTGTTACTGTCTGCCAATAATAATAATAATAATAATAATAATAATAATAATAATAATAATAATAGGTAAAAATATAGTGATCTCTCAGGCTGCAGCATTCATATCTTAAAAGGCCATACAAATTTAGATTACGAGAATGCTGTTGTCCCAAAAGTGAAATAAAACTACTTGTAAAAAGTTCTGAATTGTCATAAGCACTCCCTGAAATACTACAGACTTACAAACATTGAATTGTGTTTTAATATTCAACTTGTGTGCAGAAACGAGTGTACTCTGTCAAAGCACGGCCTCTGTACAGGGTTGGAGGATATATTTTTGCCTGCCGTTTTGGTGAAAAGGGAAATTTAGGGCTAACATTTTCTGACGACAGCGCAGAATTCCCCACGCGGGATATACATAACGTTATCCCTGCAAACACATGTAGCAGGCAGAGACCCAATAGGCTGTGGACTCTCTCCTTCCTCAGGAGCAGTGTTAAGTTCATTTACTCCGCTGAATGTTAGAATTTATCTTAGCCGCGGGAGGCCCGGGAAAGCCTGCAGAGGAAAACGAAATTTAAAGAGCAGTGCATAACTTTCACTTCTTCCTGTCGATTTTCACCGACACAGTCTTACATCTCTGCATTGTGCAGAGCTTTCACTTCTTTTGGCCACATCAGTGAAACTCGGGAGCAATGTTTCGTGATTAGCAAAAGCGAAGAGTGCTTGAAAAATCTCGCACTCGTCATCGTTTGTTTTTCCTCTAGAGCAAGCTCAGTAACATTTAACAGAAAACCTCCGTGCTTGAACGCGACTGCTGGCTTATATGGTTTTTAGTCGAACTGAAACTTTCGAAAATTAATTTGGAAAACTTTTGAGAAGAAGAGGTCGATTTGAACAAACCTGAAGTGAAGGCGTGACCAGGGTAATAGAGTATAGCAATGGTGTGGCAAATATAGAAACCAAAAACGCAGGAATACGTTGTAAAATGAAGACAGACTGATTTCAGAAGCCATAACAATATACGAATCGAAGTTATTACTTTGTAGAAACCTTTGGTTTTGAGTATTTTGGATGCAATTCCCGACTTGATGTGTAATGATAAATGAACTTCACGGCAACACAATCTTCATTTGCAAACACAACACCAATCATCTCCCAAGCACTCATATCGCCCAGTTCGGATTTGGGTTTTCAGGTGTCCCAGGTACCTCTCTCCTACGTTAGAAGCAAGGTGTCCCAAAGTCATTAGGGAAGTCAAAATACAAGCTCATAGGAAATAATTGAAGAGCGTTCATTAGATTAGACAGCGGTGGATCTTCTTGGGAATGGCAGCTAGTCAATAATTCAAACAAATATACAAAATCATCATATGCTTGGAAGCAAATAAAATGTAGAAATGGAAGAATTATGAGAAAAGAGGAGCAGTAAGGGTGAGGAGTTGTGAGGAGTCAATGGTTGGAGTCGGAGGAAGGAATAGTAAGAGCTAATTGAAATAAGTGGGAGTAAAAATAGATAATCAGAATCGAATGACGCGAAGTATGTAGAAAAGGAATAGTCGGTAGTCAGTTAAAGTGGTCGGCAATTGTGAACCGATAAACATTATCTAGAAGTCAACTGAGATCTTCGAAATATTTCCAAGTCAATACGAACAGTCCGATATTCTTATAGTAACAGTGAATAAATTGTGTCAACTGAGAGCTGTAGTGTTTCCGTGTAGTCTGCTAGATTTCCTATCCTTCCCTCTGACTCAGAATTTCCCTGAGATAAACGTTCCTAATCCCGAAGCAATGGGGCATCCAACCAAGAAATCAAATAATCACTTAATTTCCTCCTCCTTGTCTCACGAATAACGACCGCATCCGACATATGGCCCCAGACGATAAACAAATTATAATTATAATTTAGAAAATTTTTATAGTTTCGTAACTGTCTTAAAATAGAAATCAGATCAGTACGGTGTCATTGAGATAAAAACGATTCTATCATCTATAACATTCTTTTTAACATATTAACGGCTGTTGGATGTCTGTAACGTGCAGAACTGCTTTCGACAATTTTCCTAAATAGTATGACTGAAAAAAGAGTGTTGGCTTTAAACAATGTAAATGAGAGTATTTCAAATGTTACTTATGCCACAGAGTGCGGCTGTTGGTAAATAGTCTTATGATTCACAACGAGGACAGGCAGCAGCCGCGTTAAGTGATGCAGAGAATTAACGTTATCGTCGGACATAATGAGAGGAAGTGTTGTGGGGACGTACAAATGCGGTAGTTATATTTCCGAAACCGCAATTGCACTCGATAAATCAAAAGACTGTGTCCGACCATGCATTGTCGGATTCCAAGAGTAAGGAGAAGGGGGTTTCAACAATCCAAGTCCAACAGGTATGGGAATATTTAAGAATGAGGCCTCAATATTTACGAACCTAAAATGGAAGTGCTGGGTTCGCTTACTAGTCAAATCAAGCTATCTGAGTTGGTTTTTTCTGAGTTTTTCCTTACCCTCAGGGAGCTTAAGGCGCCAAGGGTTCTGAGTTCAATTGCTCCATTATTAATTCACTTTGCTATTCCCTACAGAGTATGTTTAGATTTCCAGAGGATTAAGAACCCTCCTATTGCACCACATCACTTCACTTGGACAACGTACCGGCTCCGCATGGGCGTCACGATCTCAGACTTTCTCTACAATACCGCGAGGAATGCCCACAAGTATGAGATCTATGGGATAGAATTGCATAAAAAAACTCTATTTGCGAGTCTTTTGCACATCATTTCTGAAGACACTTAACTAGCTCATGGACCTCGCATCGATTAAAACATTTGTTTCTGGAACTTTTCAATTCCTGTTAGAAGAGAACGTGTAATACAATTTACATAAGTCGTAATTGCCAATTTTCTTAGGATAGTTCCCTATGCTCATTAGGAGTTAGAAGAAATATTCTACATTTTTATTACCTTTATACATACCTTGCTTTCCCCAGTATGCACAATATTTTGGAATTAAAAAGAGTTTTTTTTCAATTTATTGTTACATTGGAGCACAGTAAATCTTTGAATTTTTCATCCCTCTTAATGTGATTTCATTTCTATTATTTCTTTAATAATTCAAGAAAATATTTTTGTCACGTTTAGAATTTCTACATTTTCAACTAATTTAAAAAAGATAAAGAATGATCGTATAATTATATAAGTATTATATGCATGCACATTTATGTTTTGTAGATATTTCTTACATATGTATAAAGTTTATTGCATTTCCCTTCTAACATCTGTGTGTTTATGCTTTTATCCATCCCTTTCTCTCTCCTTCCCTCTCTCCATTCACAACCGCAATCCTAGCTGACCAATGAAGGGTTTTCCCAAAGTAGCATTTATTTTTTAATTGAATCTTTTTTTCCACTGTTGTATGAATAATGTTAAAACAATCAGAAATATTCTGTAGCAATCCGGGTACAATATTATATGTTAGTTAATGAACTAGGGTGGTTTTTCGCAGTTGAACATGTCACACACTTGAGACCATAATCGCATTGCTGCATGTAATTTATCACTAATTTACCAACTTTATAATCTGGATTAGAATCTATTTTATTTATTACACCTATTAACAGTATGAGTCCGCCATTTGTACAAATATGAATAATTTTCTCTTAGCCAGTTCTTTCATTCCGGTGAAACCTATTTCGCTTTTCATTGATTGCCATTATTGCGCGATAGAAGACGACGTTATATTATAACTTAAATCTTTATTAAGTGAAATGTTATGTGACAATTTACATTTGTGGCATTTAAGTTTTTAAACACAGCGACTTCCAGCGCGTACTTATGAATCAAAACATTCGATATTAACATTCCGAAATTTTAAAAGGTTACCTTTTACAGAGATAATGGTAAATATGTGTGCCCTTTGCTGTGAGATGGACAATGCATTCGCACATTTGATTAATAAATTCGTCTGCTAAACAGACCCACAAATCTTGAAGCTAGGAATCGAGCAACCATAATTTTTCCTAATTTATGGTATGATCTAACACAATATGTTAGAGCGAGACAGGAACAATTCTAGGCCTGGGTTCGAGCCACGGATCTATAGCCTATCTTGCTGATGCTCTTTCATTTGAACTACCGTGCCCAAATTCGACTATAACTGCCATTCTTTCCCACCACTTCAAAGAATAGCTCATCACAAGAGGCGATTCCAAACTGACGAGTACTTGTGGTCAATTCTTCACACTATTAGAATGCTATCTTTGTCCGTAAGCACGGGGTATGGAAGAACAGTAAACAGAAAAATGCATGGTTCGACCTACGGCTGTGACCGCGGATTCTTCCTATCACACTCAGATTCCAAACTTCGGCTTCTTGTGGTGTAATTTACTACGACGCTGTATATATTCTAATTAAATTAAAAATTTGGCATATAAATGCATATTTATCCATTTTATGGCTTAGAAGTTTATTTAGAACAAATCTTTTAAACGTCATATTTTCGGTTTCTCCCATACATTTTATAAAAACCAAGATGAACTTGAAGGTTTACCATTTAATTTTTTCACATCTGTGTAAAATAATACTATTTTGACGAAAAAACTATCCCTGGGACTTAGGGTTTCCAATAGCAGATAGAAGTTATGGTTTGGCTCTGTGCAGGAACACATTGTGTATTTTCTATTGTATAATAGAAAAGCAAGTATGAGACAGGTTAAGGGTTTTTCAACTAGCTACAAAAAAGTGTGTACTTTTCATCTGTTTGCTTGGAACCATGATAATGTTACCCTTCGTTGTTTCCTCAGTGCTTAGTGAGTAGTAGGAAATGAGGCTATATTTGAGAAGTCAGGAAAAATTATTTAGCGCAATGGAGTCATCTTATTATGTAAATTATGTGAGGTTAAAAGCTATAATTGAGAAGCAGCATTGTAATATTATTGGGCATAAGAACTTCTTAAATACATATCTCCCGTGATTTAACATAAGAATTCGCCCATAATATCTTGCGAATTCACTACAAGATCATATTCAATAATAATAGAAGATATTTATTCAGCAGTCATTATTTGCAAATGATGATGAAACACTGAGAATGGGTATTTTGCTCAGTTTAATTCAAGTTCTCTTCTTTAAGCAAAGTGAATGGTTAGGAGGATATATTGAACTATACAAGGTAGACAATTCAAACAACTGATAAGCATAACTTATAATTATGATTCTTAATATAAAATGTATGAGCGTTTTAATATTTATATTTTAAATTTTATTTGTTATATTTTAGGTCAGAAAAGAATCTTAGTTTCATAGGCCAGAGAAATCTTCCTCCTTGTTATAATAAATAAAAGTTATTTGTCCTGTGCTACTAGAACGAAACAGCAATACTCACCAGACCGTTGAAACTGGATACTACATGCGTCAGCACTACACTGCAACGACTGATTATGTCTTCTCTCAAAAATTCTCTCAACTAAATTGTTGTAATAGGCTGCATACATTAAGAAATGGATTTAGTCCGATTGCATTCTGAGTTCCTTATATATTTATTAGTAACACTCTATTACAGTGCATACCCATTTACATTTACCCATTTCTGCATGATCTATAACATGCAAAATTCTGTGCAAGCTTAATTCACATATATCTGTGGTTGTTGGTGTAAATTGTTATCGGTCGGCCTCTTAAGTTTGGCTGGATTTCAAAAAAATTTTCATAAGTCTGTTGGCAAAGAGACAAAAATACAAGCAGAAGTGTTGGCGATGTATGTCTTTTCACAGCTGTAGTTCAATATGTTTTCCACCCTCCCTGCTATAAAGATAGTGTCAATCAAGTTAAATCTCCAGAGTTGTGAGACACTACAATAATAATTGCCACGACATTATGGGAAACATTTTATACATTAAGGGTGTAAGTGTATACACTGTTATTCTTCAAATTTACTTGAATTAAAATGTTTAATGTGACAACGCTGCCTCACACCACATGTCTAAGTGTTAGTAAAGTTGTTGTCACATGTCAACATCTATCCCTAACCATATGGTAAATGTACCCGCAAGTATAACAGGTAAACGTATAAAGACTTTCTATCCATTGATACCTGTTACAATTCTATATAATGAATAAATATGCCAGCTATTCAAATGTATTATGTGGAACCACCAACTCCTTGTGGTTTTCTCTTAAATAAAATGAAAACTAAACTTCATAATAATTTTAACACAGAAGTAAGCAAGTTAACACACTAAAGCGAATAAAGGCAAACGTTTTATGTAGAGACAGACATCACGAATATATATTAATCTGAAAGCGTTTTAAGATCCAATAATAAATCTGCTTAATGTCTGCGTAATCAATGTTTTCTATTGATTTTCTCTAAAATTAGCTGCAGTAATGTTTGTGAATTTGTTATTTTTTTTTTTTTTTCGATGCCATTTTGGCACTCAGGCAAGAGTTTAAATGCTTCCAAGTTGTATAGTATTCCAATGTTATCTTAATACGTAGGAAAGCTCATGGAGAATTGATAAAGGTCCGAAAAGCAGGCGAAAAAAATAATGTGAACATATGGTCAATTTCGCTAGATTTTTTTTTTGTTACATTTATATTTTTTCGTGTATTCATAAACAAGCCCCAGCACTTTTGTCCTTTGCAAACTGTGTTATGTTTTGTAATCATCTATCACGGTTGTCATAGAACGAAGTGCAGAACTTCCAAAATGTTAATGTATGAGCTGATGTCATACACCTTGCATAAATGTATGGGCTTGACACATTAACCGACACTTTCCACCTGATTTTAAATTGTGACTTTTTAATGGATAATTAGTTAGAAACAGTTTTATTATGCCATATCTGGTTTATGAATGATGGGGTACCAGTACATTTTTCTCATGTTGCTAAAGCAATTCTAGGCAAGCGATTCGCAAATAAACAGATAGGTATGCTGGTCTGCGTGTTCCCCTGACCTCAATCTGACTTATATATTTATATGGTCAGTTAAAGACACTCTATATACCTGACCTGTTGACAATGTGCAGAAGCTTCTCCAGTTTATAGAACACTTTTTGTAAAACTGTGGAATACTAAAAACTATTGTAACTAAAATAATAAGCGAAATTGATCTTAGGCTTATGTAAGGTTTGTTCTAAAGAAACATACACAACGCTGGCAACACTGCAAATGGAGGGGCCAAGAGGTGCCAGTTTGGTATCTGCAGTAGCAGCACAGAATGCGTCAAAAGTCAGGTGCCTACTCAATAGAGGAGACAGTTAAAGCGTCCAACCGAGTACAAACGGGTATGACTTAATTCTTGTACAAGAAGATGCTTTGACAAGGATAAATGTTGGGTTGAATGCAAATCGTGTACGGAGACGCATGTCTCAAACAAAGCACGAAGTTCAAGAGGGTGCCAAGTTTCGATGTGAGTGGACCTCCCACAACCTGGACAGGGGCCTGTGTGGTAAAGGATAGCCACCCTCTAATCGCAAGTAAACTGTCAACGGCTATCAATCTCAGCGTCAGATCCATACACAGCATCTTGCGCAGACGGAAAGTTCGTTTTTAATGTGTACAAACTTCTCCGCCGAACAGAAACTATGCGGATATGCATTGAACATCTTAGTCGAGAGTATTACATGGAGCAAAGTGTGACGGATGATGGAATCTGGTGCCTCCATTCTGAACCAGCAACGAAGAGGATTCTTCAGACTGGGACATCCATCGTCACTAAGACCAAAGGCTGGTAAGGTCATGTTGACAATCTTCTTCAATATCAAGGAACTTCTGCTGTTTGAGTGGCTAGCGGTATGCCATGATCAACGCTGCGACACCTTCAGAATCTCCGATGGTACATCAAAGACAGACGCCCGGGGAAACTGTGCTAATTCTCCACGATAATTCATACCCAGAAGCTACCAACGCGACACTATACACACTACGTCCTTTTCTATACAGCCCAGACGTACTTTCCCCTTTGAAGAAAGCCCTTAGGGTTTCGTCACTGATCAGTGGCTCATGATGATGTGGAAAAGTGATGTCATCAGCAACCAGCGTCCTTCTTCTTGAAGGGTATAGAGATACTTGTTCACCGTTGGTACAGGTGCCTGAACATTATCTGTAAACTCTCTCAAAATGCCATCTGTATGCTTTCGTTATGACATAGTGTATATTATCCAAGACATGTGGTGTTCATTTCAAACATTCTATGTTTCATTTCAACAATCCTTGTATCAACTTTATGCCTGGTTTCCCAAATAGAGTAAATTCTGTATTTTGCCCCTTCCAAAGAGTTTTGAGAGTATAGGTAACATAAAAATTGGCCTGTAATTACTAAACCTGCACTGTTGTTTTTTGTTTGTTTGTTTGTTTGTTTTTTGCACAGGAGTACCCTATAGCAGCCTTTAAATGCCTGGTAATTTCCTGATAACATAAGTTTATAATGAAAAAAATTGTATTATTGCCAATATTTTGAAAACTTTTAAAAGAATGGATACTTTTATCCACTGATTTTTAAATTAGGACTATGTTAAAGTGTATACAGGGATTTTTGTTCCATTGTCAACCTCTAGTAGGCGAATATTAAATTGATCTAATTCATTTTGTGGATTTATATAAGAATCAAATTCAGTATCCAGAAAATCTGAATATTCAAACTTGAGTATCGTTGATGTCCTTTTGTTCTGTACTATTGCTTTAACTTTTTACCAAAATAGAGCATAAGTTATATTAATTTCTGTAAAAGACACTTTTTTATGTTTATAGTTCTTTTACCTATAAACAAAGACATAAAAACCTAAAAATCTCTAAGCAGCCAAATAAATTCACGAGTATGTTAATGAAGGCCTCTATAGGTTCCCAAGTAAAATTCTATACATCTACTCGCAATGGTAATTGGACTATAAGTCATATATGAGAGCATATGTATTTTTTTTTCTTTTGGGCATTTGAACACGCTATGTATTGAGAATTGTCTTTGGAAAACATAATAAATCAGTTAGTTTAACATATTGATGCTGAAACAATCATGAATGCAATATCATCGAAAATGCAATGAATGTACTGGCGGCGATTGAAAGTTTTACACAGCAAGAATTGGGGGAAAAGATAAAGCGATAGCAAGAGGGCGAACAAAGGATTGGAGATCCCACAAAAAAAGAGTCATAAGAAGACGAAAATATGGGGCCAGTGTTGAAGATGAAGCACGTTTGGAGTAAAGCTACCTACGGTTATAAAAAGGATAGCGAAGGCACTTAGAAAGAGAATAGGAATATTTTCAAGGACGCCGAAACTACAGCATCATTCTATGAATGCAAGCTTTTGTCCTCTATCTCTGTTTCATTCTCTTGGTACATCTCATCATCAAACCCTTCTTATGGTTCATGGACACAAAGAATACAGATCGGCTTTTTTTCTCCTCGGCGTTTGATGCATTAGACAACAAAGGAAGGTCTGCAGCAAATAGAGCGCGGCTAAACAAAAGAGTAATGCACCCAACTTGCTCTTCCATGTCTCCTGTTTAAATGCCTTCTTTTTGGAAACCTGGGAAATTGTTATATAAAATGAGGCAAAATTTGCATTAACTGCATCGCAGATAATAATAGATCTTCCCTCAAAGTTATAACTCTCTGTTATGATGTCAACAGAACTAGCCATTCAAAATGAATTTGATGTGAATGTCAGAGGCTTTTTTTTTTTTTTTGAGCAGTGTTTAACGCCCGTTTTTACTACTAAGACACCACAGGCGGTGGACACTGATGATACATGAGATGAAATGATATATTTGGAAAGGATTTTTTAAGGAAGGAAACGTTTCAGGCCTAAGTTTGGGGTACCTCCCCGGCATTTGCCATTTATGAGGACTGAGGAAAACCTGGAACCTCAGTCAGGGAGGACGGTCCTGGCGGGATTCGAACCCCAGACCTCCCGTTCACGAGTCCGCGCCTTAACGACCTCGGCCACCCGTGGCGGTACCCCCCCCCCATGCCCATCATTCAAAAACTAAGAGAGAAATCCTTTGTGCGCACTACTAAGCCGAACCTCTTCGCAAACCAGTGAAGGAGAAAGATGAAAGAATGGAAGAATGTTTGCGCGTCTCTCATTGGCGAGCGTATGTGACATTGCCTGTAACGTAAGGAAGTCCACCACAATGGCACCTCATGATTTATGATTCCACGTGTAATGTTTAAATATTTTAAATGAACTAAGTTTCATTTTATTCCCCGTGTCAAATTACGTGATCTTTTTGTGAAAACATGTTCATTTTTCAGAACAGTGAAGGGAAATACTTTACATTGGTTCCTAAAATACAGCAGAGGGGAAAACAAGTATACCGCTATCTCTAATGATTATTATAGATGACTTAGAGAAACTTCTATAAATGAATCTTTTTAAAACGTAAACGTATGAAAAATAAAACCTTTTCTTTTAAGAAATGAAGAGCGTATATCTTTGCTTTTATTTACTACTATAAAATAACGTCTGTTGAGAAGGAAAAGTAGCTGTAAAGTACTCGTATATTATGCAGCATTTGAAAGTTTGGTCTATAGCAAGTGCTTCCCACATATACAGGGTGTCCAGCTGAAAAAATATCTAACATAAATAATTGTACTTAGCTTTGGTAGTTCATATTAAAATATGTTTTAGTGACCGTGGAGACGTAAGCAAAATTGAAAAACTTAAAACTACTAATAAAATAAAGGGTTATAGCTCTAATGAGAAGCTTATTTAATTAAAAATGTTAACATTTCATGATATTTTAATATTTGCAATTTTAATTTTCAATAGATTTCATTATGATCATATTTCGTTGTATGGCAGATATATGCACTTCCTATCCCTCAGCATAATCAATTAATTCGCAAGGCGGAATGAACACTTCAAATCATTGAGGTATGCCTTCCACTTGAATTTCCTTAAGAAAATTCTAATGTGTAACATCTGGTGATCTTGTAAGCCAAGCAATCATCTTGGTTTTCTACTCAAGCTCCCACAGAGCTGCTTTACAGAATTAACATTTATTTAATAGTTCAATCTTTTTAGAACTCCACAGCTATCAACTCTTTGTTATATAAATTGTAATATGTACTTCCATTTCTTTCTTTTAATGGCATTTTAAGTTGGACGTACTGTAATGTAATGCCTTCACAACCGAAACGGTAAAGTCTCTTTGACAATAATTTCATAGCACAAAATATTTGTTCCGGAGTGGCATTAGTTTTAAGTGATATAATCTTTGTGAAACTAGGATACAGATGGTCATGATAAGATTGTTTCGCATTATACTGTACAAATGAAAGAATACAACAGAAAGTCAGGAGCCTTAAATCTTAATATTCCAGTTTTTTATTGAGTTCAGTAGCCGTTTTCCACTTTCGGGTGTATCTTTTTCATTGTGTAATTATTAGAAATAGTGACAATTTTGTCTCCATGATTAAAAAATATTTTGATATGACAATTCTCAGTGAGTTCGTGCACCTCTTGAAACACGACTCTCTCTTACTAGTAAGTCTTCACTCCTATTGCTGTCTTCTTCATTCATTTTTTCCATGATGACCTTAATATGTCTGCCTCGCACTGTTTATGTATCTCAACTTTATACCCTAATTCGCAATGCAGACGCGCAAGCTACACTTAACTTGTCTCTTATGGCCATCTTTGGTAGCTTAACAAAAACTTTAAACTTATTTAGGTAGCGTAATCAATTCTCTTGTGACAGTAATAGGATTCTTAATTACAGACAACAGAATTGGGGCAATATTGCTAGAGG
This sequence comes from Metallyticus violacea, assembly GCA_030762175.1. Classification (NCBI taxonomy): domain Eukaryota; kingdom Metazoa; phylum Arthropoda; class Insecta; order Mantodea; family Metallyticidae; genus Metallyticus; species Metallyticus violacea. The sequence continues at coordinate 81,645,538 of CM060838.1, forward strand.
GAGATTATTTTTATGTAGATTAACCCATTGCTTGATAAATTACTTTCCCTAGCAGAAATTCCTAATTCGTAACAGGAGTCGTAATTTATCGATTCTCATGCTCTAGTGACCGTATTTGCCTCGTAAACTCAAGGTCGCAGGTTGAAACAAGGCCAGAATTGATGGAATTTTAGAGCACTTAAAAATATCTCAAACCTTAAAGCCTGAAAGAAGAAACCTCTGAGAAAAATTTATCGGCCGTGTTTCACGCCCTGAATTGAATAGAACGCTAATGACTAAAGAGCACTTTATATAAACCAAATATAATAATATTAATAATAATAATAATAATAATAATAATATTAATAATAATGTGTGATGATGATGATAATAATAATAATAATAATAATAATAATAATAATAATAATAATAATAATAATAATAAGTGATAAATTGCAACTTTCAATTTTCTCGAATTTTTTTCTCCCTAAAAATACAACATAGATTTTGAATTAATATCTATTCCTTTATTTTAGCACTGTTTTTTTTTTTTTTGAGTAGTGTTTAACGCCCGTTTTTACTACTGAGGCACCACAGGCGGTGGACACTGATGATACATGAAATGAAATGATATATTGGGAAAGGATTTTTTTGTTTAAGGAAGGAAGCGTTCCAGGCCTAAGTTTAGGTACCTCCCCGGCATTTGCCAGTTATGAAGACTGAGGAAAACCTGGAAAAAACCCCAGTCAGGGAGGACGGTCCTGGCGGGATTCGAACCGCAGACCTCCCGCTCACGAGTCCATGCCTTAACGACCTCGGCCACCAGTGGCGGTTTTTTTACCACTGTGCAAAAGCATATAGTCATACGTTATAACACTTTCTAATGTAATAAAATATTAATAGTAGATTGTATAAAAATGATACAGCAACATGGAAAAGATAGCAGTGCAACACAAACCGAGCAAAGGAGAAAGTTTGAGTGTGCGCAGATTGTATCTCCCAGACTGTAGTAGTACATACATTCGGAATACCATCAAATAACTTAGCGACTCGTGAAATTGAACTGCTACGTTACGAATCTACTGCAACGCCTGTCTGGCAGCCACCTGAGGAGGGTGCGAAGATGAAAATTTGCTTTCGTTCTTCCCCCGCACCCCTTTCCCCTATTCTGTTTATAGCGGCCGCTTCACCCTTTTCATAGCACCCCTCCCGCACCTGCCGAACCGCCATCGTTACACCGTGTTGGATGAAATTAGTTTGCAAACAAATTCAGGCCCCGCCAGAACTTGGCGAAATATGCGCCACAGAAGGTAATACTTTTTTGCATCCTTAAATTAAATTCTCCGCATCCACTTATTATTAATTTGGAGAGGAGGAAAAACACTCCACGGCAAGGAAATAACTTGCAAATATTTGATAGAAACTATGGCAACAGAAATAACCATCTTTGGATATAGTGCAACTAGAATATCATATTCAGCATATATGTCTGTATTTAACTATTTAGAGCAACTGAACGTTTGTCTAGTGGTATCATTAAAATGATAAAAGTTACAGAAAGGACTGTTTACAGGACTTCCAGAATATGTCCTTACCGCTGAGACGGTATTTTGCGTCTCGGCAGCTGGACGTGCCACAGCCGGCCGCGTCTTATATGTCTTGCGCTAATCACACACCTTTTTTTCATAGTGCTTAACGCCCTTTTTTACTACTGAGAAACCACAGGCGGTGAACACTGCTAATATATGAAATGAAATGATATATTGGAAAAGGATTTTTTTAAGGAAGGAAACGGTCCAGGCCTAAGTTTAGAGCATCTCCCCTGCATTTGCCATTTATAAGCACTGAGAAAAACCTGGAAAAAACCTCAGCCAGGGAGGTTTGTTCTGGTGGGATTCGAAACCCAGACCTCCTGCTCACGAGTCCGCACCTTAACGACCTCGGGCACCCTTGGCGATCTAAGCTCATACCAATTGTAATTTTCTTCTCATAAAGAGGGCTTTCTTGTAATACAATTTGGATATTCAGAACACCAAAAGCAAGTAAATACTGTGACTTTCACACACAATTTTGGTGCAACCTGTAAAGAACACAAGCTATGGGTCGATTAGTCCATACAATAAAGCACAGGTGCTACACTTGTAAGGTTTCTTGTTGCTGCATGATCAAAAACACTGAAATCACACCAACTTGTTGGCCAACGTTAACAATTTGCGCCGATTTCGTCTAAATTGTCTTCTGTTAAAACTGTAAGTTTTTTCGGAATTTTCTTTTGTTTCACAGAACCAGTAGTAACAAATTTATTCGCAAGATCTTGAATTAGTAAGGATCAATTTCCGAATAAGTTCCTCACGAACGTGAAGAGGCGATTCGTATTTATAATAATATTTACAACAAAAAGTCTTGGCGAATGCATATAGATAACTGCTCGGAAATTCAAGAATGGGCAGGTAGCAAAAACCATGTGCGAGCGATAAGAAATATAAATAAAATTTACAAGTGTACAAAAATACATATAAAATGTTTCTATACCTAATAATAATTTTATATATTACTAATAATTATTTTTAACTTATTTAAATTTACCAAAGTAGCCTTGCAGCAGAAATGTTGAATCCAGTCAGAAATACTTCCATTCAAGAAGTTTTCCACCCTAAAGTTTGAATTGCTCCTCCGTTTGAAATTGATTTGTAATTACAAATATTTCTGTGTTTTCCTTGTGGCCCACTAAGCAAGCTCGTGTTATAAATCTAAGCTGAATGATACTGCGCAGGGTCATTTGGAATTTTGCTTCTTTAGAATGCTTTTCCACTTAGGGGGCCATTAACATTCAACACTACAAAAATCATCATCATCACATTTTTAAAGCACTTTCATAATTTAAATTTTACAGATACGGTCATATAAAATTTTACAAATGTTCATCACACTTTGGTTTTTAAAAATTATTGATTATAAAACGTCCCCGTTTTCTTTATTGTTAATTCTGTGTATATTTTTTCATATATAATGTATACTTTGGCAAAAAAAATGACCCGATCCTAAACTAAATGTTTTGCTATTTGTTAGTGGAAAATACCGATAATGTAATTTTTAATTATATCTCAAGCAAAACAATACTTTTGAAATAGATTTACCAATATTGTTACTAGTTTTTAAAGAGTATGTTATACAATACTGCTTTTATAAATTATTCAGATTGTTGTAATATACATGAAAACGGAGCACAATAATTATACTAAATAGTTTTTGATAAAAAGTAGAATACATGCGTAAAACCCAAGTTTGAAGAAAACAACAAAAAAACTGTTGTATTTGAAAATATAATGTTGCTATCCAACACTTTTTTAACAGCATGAAGGGTCTCCTGCTCCTCTCTTTGCTCCTATCTGCTCTTCGTTCTTGCTAGATACTGTTTTATTGTAAGTCTGCCTGTAGAACTCATGTTTCAATTAATTTTCGCACTGTTTTACACAAGTGAAAATAAAAATGAAAACTTATCAACTCTCGTTAAGAACGAATATCTCCTACTCCTCTAATCATACTCACTTGTTGAGTCAGTCCAAATGAGTCAGTTCTACACTACCCCAATGTAACCTATATACACTATTTATAGCCTAAACACTCCTGGCTATATATATCCACTTATCTTTACTAAGTCCAATCTCAAACCTGAAAGAAAAGGCCTTCGAGTAAAATTTGTCGGCGTTTCACGCGCTGAATTGAATGGGACGCTGATGACTTGAGATGTCAAAGAGAGTCCGAAAATAAAACAAATCAACAATTTATTAAGTACTTCTGCAGATCTCTCCACAAGGTCTTGTTTCCGGCTATTAATTGACCACTTATCTCTGTAGTCCTAAAAAGTCTGACCATCCACATCTACGCCTGCCTCTGGTAAAGAGTCCTACATCATGTTCACACGAAAACTATTCCCATTTTCCTTATAATTTTACTCCTTTCCTGTCAGTCTACATTCTCATTAACAGACATTTCTATTGTTCGTTAGGATGCAATGTTTTAGAATGTCTTAGGACATCAATCCCAAATTAAGGAATTCAGAAACTCGTTTACATTTTGTGTTTTACCATGAAAATACTTGGTCATAAGTTCTGGATGGCAGAGAATTCTGCAAATGGGTTAGTTGATTTAAATCAGACAAATCTTCCAACTCATGCAAAATATACCTTAAAGTAGCAATAAATGGTCCAATGGGCCCAAAAGAAACAGAAGTTCAAGCCTTGTAGAATTAGGAGAGATTTGTTTTGAAGGGTTTTAAAAGGAGGGTTAACTGTTTTAATTTAGGACAAAAGTATGCAAATATATTTATGAAAGATTATTAACAAACTTTTGCCATGTTAAGTCTCTTTAAACAATTCGCCTAGTCCTAGTACCCCAGGTTACTGCTTAAATAAGTATATGAATGTCCCTATTTATCTCCCCTACAAATATACGGCCAACAATTATTTTTGCACAGCTTTTAAAAGTCAGTCCTGGTGGTGTAGTAGTAAACATACTCGCCTCCTAAACCCAATATTGCGGGTTCAAAACCGGTCATGACAACTGCCACCCGTGGCCGAGATCGTTAAGGCACGGACTCGTGAGCGGGAGATCTGGGTTCGAATACCGCCAGGACCGTCCTCCTTGACTGAGGTTTTTTCCAGGTTTTTCTCAGTCCTCATAAACGGCAAATGCCGGGGAGGTACCCTAAACTCAGGCCTGGCACGATTCCTTCCTTAAAAATAAATTCTTTCCCAATATATCATTTCATCTCATGTATCATTAGTGTCCATCGCCTATGGTGCCTCAGTAGTAAAAACGGGCGTTAAACAATATTCATTCATTCCGGCCAGGACCGATGGATTTTTTTCTGGCGTAAAATCGCAAGTATAGTTTCCTTCAGAAGGGAAGTAAAGCCGCGAGTTCCACGTCGTAGATTACGGCACGAAAAATTACCTTAAAGAAGAGGTCTCAGCAAAATTTACCGGCCGTTTCATGCCCTGCATTGAATGGGACGCTGAAGACCTGAAATGTTAAAGAGCGTCCGTAAATAAACCAAATCAATCAACAGCTTTTCAATTAAGTAAAATTATATTTTATCTTTCTTCTTGTTGTTCTTACCAGTCACATTCAAATCGATTTAGAAAACGGTACTGACCGATTAAAATGACTGACTTTAAAATATGACATTAATAAAAGTACGAACAGCTAAGTGAATATTTATAGTTTTAATGTTAGTATCGTATGGTTTTCGTTCTTACAGCAAGATAGTTCTTCCAGTCAATTTGCATTAAACAATTCTTCAGTTTAAAATTCAGAAGTCATTATTTCCTATAACCGTTTAGGATGGGGAAAATTATTTAATTCCTCATTTCTGATTAAGTTTATTTAGCAAAACAATGTGCTATTAACCTCATCTAGCAATTAATACAGATTCAGTCATACAGCATTCCAGGACATGGCCGCGGATTGCGAGCGTAAAGATAAGAAAACTAGTCTTCTCTTGAAGTGATAGATTTAATGTTAAATTTGTTGGATGTCCACGATAAGAGCTATAAAATTAATTAAAGTGACAAAACGTTATTTTCTTATTTATTTTACTGTTTCGTTCTCTATTTTCTTAACTTTATAAGGCTAAATCTATTGTTTACGTGTAGAAATCAGTTCACGTTTTGTCCGCTAGATGCCATTAATTACTTAGCCGCCATCTATAACATTTACTTTCTAAATTTGCGAAAAGATATCTTAATGGTGCAGTTCCATTTCTTTAGTCTCTCTTTAACTGTGTTAATTTTTAACGGTAAACTTTTGGGGGGGTTTGTAAAAAGAAAATATTGAATCTGAAATTTTTTGACCTAGAAAACCCTAGGCATATTGAAATCTACCTCGGAATCTTCCGAATATCAGTTTCAGACCCATATCCGCTCGAGTCTGTTGTTTTAAATGCAAGGTGTGGAAAATGTGTGTCAGTGTATTTCTATATTTGGTCTGGCTATCTATTTTCAGTTTTACTGGTAATTGGATTGGATTGGATCGTTATGCACGGAGGAGAATAACTAACTTTGCTTAACAGCTGACATGCCCCCAGTGAGGGCACCTCCAAGAGCAAGTAAAGGTGAGCGAGCTAGAATCCAAGAGAGGTCAGGTACGGATTTAGAAGGGTTTCCAAACAGAACGCCCCGACACCAACAGGGCTTCCCCTCCAAGGACTTCGGAAGAGTCACTGCCTTATCATATCGGGTAAAACCTTTCCAAAGCGCAAGCCACCGTCATATCGCACAAGCTCACCTTGTCTGGAACTTTCGATTCTGTAACAGAACCAACGGAATGAAATATGCACGGGAGAGCGGAGAGCGGTATATTCATGGACCAGATAAACTACGAAAAACTCTAGGTAAGGATGGCCCGATCTAAAATATTGGACTCGGGACCTCTCGAACACAAGCCCTAAATTTTACCACCTAAGCCACCTTGCTTGGTTTTACTGCTGATGTTAATGTTAAGCAACTAAATTTTCTTAAATAATTTTTGAATAGTTAATAATTTAATAATAATGTTATAAGTATAATATTACGTTAAATCACAGAAACATTAGCAAAACTATAGAGAAATGAATGTGCAATCAGAAATATAAGCAAAAAAATTAGAAATGAACAAATAAATGCTTCACTAGCAACGAATTGAGAAAAAACAGAATATTTGTGAATCAAAAGATGCCATAACAAACCTGAAATAACTAACATAGCATGCATAGACTTAGAGTGCAGCCGGAACATTGTGATTTAACGATATCCGTAAGTTAAGTTTTAAGGAAATAAGATGGCAATATAGTTCTTTGTTTACAAATATAATATCAATTGTTCTTCCAGGCTAGGTATAACGATCTAGCATTTATTTTTAAGCGTTAAGACAAAGTTTTTGCATGACTAGCATCACCATTATTTATTCTTTTAGGTACCTAAGTATGGAAAAAGATCGCAATCGACGATGATACACTTCATACTAATTTTACTTTAATCTATATACAACTCATCGACTTAAACACGTTTTCAACTTTTTAAAAAGGCATTACTTTTGTTTAACTCGCACAGCCAAGCTGGGCTTAGTGCCTCATTTTCCAGCTAGACAAATCCTTCATTAACTTTTAGAAACGACTGTAATGCTTACATCCGCTCAACGTAATCCGTTTATAAATACATTAAATTTATTTTAAGGGTTTAAGGTTAATTCTAAAGCTCCGTTTTTACGGTACACCTACATTTGGCCTGGCGAGATAGTCGCAATTGTAAATTTGATAGTGCTTTCTGGAATGTTAACTAAGGGACAAAGTTCGTGTGGAAATTATTACAATAGTAACTAACACTTTAGAAGTTAAAGTCTAGCGTTCGAGTCTCTGCGGTGATTACTGTTAAGCAGGAAAAGCGAGTCACCTGTGGGATAGCACCAAAGTAATGCACCTCCCCAGCAAAGCCCGGACTTTAAAACTTTAACTCCTGGTCTTTCTCGTTCGAAACAAAGCGTTTAAGACGTGGTGTTCTCGTTTAGGGTTAAAATTGTGCTCAGAGGTGTTTCATTTGCAGCAAATTACACATGTAATGAAACGTTAGCAAAGAGTTAATAAATATTACGGTTTGTATATATTTCCAAGGAAAGGTGAACCTAGCAACTGTTTGCTTTCATTAAACATATATAAGTGTTGTAGTGGTGCATAAATATAAATATATTATTATAAGTTTATACCCACTAATGCTGAATTTATATCCCTCTTTAAAAATTAACTAAGCTCACTTATAATTATGAATTTACAGAACTTAGGTTCGTAGATAATCTGCTATTATGAAATTAATAATAGTGCTCGAATGGATGCGAGTAGAATTAACTATAGAATTTTTAATTAGCGGCTTCTTATATATGACTTTGACTTATATTTATAATTGTTGTCTTGATGTCAGTTTTTTTTCCTGACGCTTAAAGTTACATCAATTTTTAAGAAAGACTATAAAATTTGTTATAATAATTACAGACCGATCAGTAGAATTCCTATAACTGTTTAGGTTTTTGAAATACTTTTGTGAAAGCACATTGTTACTTATTCGAAACTGATTATTTGTTTAACAAAAGACAATTTGTTTTTAGAAATGGTATGTTCTTTTTAAGCAATGCTGCAAAAATATCAACGATGGTAACATCCTTATAAGTAAGTTCTTTGAGCTTTAGACTCTGTTTCTCACCACAACCTTTTATAGAAATTTACCTTTTATGACTTTCAGGTTAAAAGTCTTGATTTTTAAGGTCTTTTTTCAATAATAAATACCAGGCAACTTATTTCGAAGGAAGTTTATCTAAATTTAAACTTGTAGATCATGGAATTCCCAGGGTCCCATATTAGTACCGCTATTTGTTACCATTCATATTAATGATCTTCCTTTATCTCCTTATGAGCCAAATATGATCTGCTACTTGTATGAGATTTAACTATTGTCTTATATGATAAAGTCGAAAATGTAGTAAAATCCAAATTAAGTATGAAATTCTCTATTGTTAATGGTTGATGTAATGTCAACAAATTAAGTGGTAATGGTAGTGGTAGTGGTAGTGGTGGTAGTGGTAGTGCTAGTGGTAGTGGTAGTGGTAGTGGTAGTGGTAGTGGTAGTGGTAGTGGTAGTGGTAGTGGTAGTGGTAGACGTTTTATTGTACCAGTTTTAGAATACATTCAAATAAATGCAACTGTCGCATTGGGCCTTACGGACGTACATGCTAATATCGTCCTTATAACAATTCAATTGGCCATACACATACATACATACATACATACATACATACATACATACATACATACATACATACATACATACATACTTACACACATAAATATCATACAAACATTTCCATACATTTACGTTCTCTATTAATAATTTTATATACAAATACATAAACATAAATGGAACCCTTACTCTTGAGCCCCTTCCATTTACTCACACCCCCTCTCTCGAACTCCCCCCTCTTCATTATAGCCATTAATCTTCTTTGTTGGGTCTTCTCTAGAAATATTCCCAAATTGTGTGAGTGTCTCGCATGTACCAACACTTCCCGGCAGAGGTTCAAACTTCTATTGTAATTCAGAAATTGCGGTGATAAATGCTCATTTCTTAAAATCTCGTTTCCCTGCATTCAGCCAAAATATACCTCTAGGTTTTCGCTTTCACCGCAATATGGACAAATTCTTTCCCCGAGAGCATTAACTGTTTTGTTTCATTTCCAAGCCCCTAATCTGAACCATGCGAGATCACTTCTTTCTTCTCTGCAGCAGATTTCTAGGTAAACCCCCCCCCCCACACACACCGGATCTATTTGAGCCTGCAGATTAAGCGATACTTTTTTGCTCATTGAGACTCAATATTTTGCTTATCTATATCTCGTAATCGTCTGTTTACTATTTTCCAATATTTCGTGTAATGTCCTCTCCCTTTAATTAAATATACCCTAGTCCAATTTTATCTAAGCCTTTCCTTATTTTAATGCCAATCCCGTATCCCACCATCCCATATTTGCTCCCTTAAACAAACTGCTTGAAGAAGAGTTTGATTTCCCCGTATTATCCTTAACCTCCGTATTTAATTGTTCTTGTTTTTAAATTCACATTTACGTTAGAAATACCAAACTCTTTAAGAACCCCAAAATTTGCTGTACCACTCCCCTACTTGTAGCAACCGTTTTAAAAACGTGTTTGTACCTGATTAAGCCAAATTAAGTATAAAAATGGAAAACCATGGACAACAATTTAAATTTAATACGGACACGGAAGTTTCCATGAAGTTCTTAGGTATATATATTGATTCCGACCTTGCTTGGTCGACTCACATGAATTATATATCTAAAACAACCACCATTGAACTTTTTATGTTAAGAATTTTAAGTTACAGTGTTACAAAGGACATATTTATGAAGGTTTATTTTGTTGATATTAATTATGGCATTCTCTTAGCTTTAAGTTTTTTCTTTTACATAAAAAAGACGTTAAACGCATTTGCGCAGTTCATTCCAAATATCACTGTAAAACACTTTTTATTCATTTAGGTAATTTGGTTTTGCCATAAATATACTGCTTAATGTTTATCATATGTTACGGATAATATAAACAGTTTTACAGTTTGCTCAAATATTCATAATTACTAGAAACGGAATAGCTTAAATTTTTACACTAAAATTCAGGTACTCAATTATACAGAATATTTTTTTTAAGCTTTTTCAGTCAAACCGTTTTAATGATCCTGCACCAAGATTTAGAGAATTCCCATATTAACATTTAAAGACTATATACCATTAATGTGTAATCAATTATACACTGTAAATCATTTGTATTGTAAAGTTCCTTTATATTATCATTTTCCTTTGACGTTGCCATACTATAATAGTTTCTGGCAATAAAGAACAATTATTAACTATCATCTATACAAAAAAAGCATTTGGATTAAATGCAATTGAAATATGAAGCATAAAACACTGTAAAAATGTAAAGGCATGCCCTTGAAATTGCTGTACTACGTTTTTACACGGTGGTTCATCTAAAACAAAACCATGGATATTTCTGAAGCGAAAAGTGCTATTGATGCGCTGTTTTCACCGAAATGAAGTTAGACGAGAATCTAAATAACGTTTCCAGCTATAATTGTAAACTGTATTCCTAGCACAAAGCTATATTCTACAATGAAGTAATGCTTGTTGACTTCAAGAAAATAAATTGAATGGGACTGGATTATCAATAATCTGGGCAAAGTACTTTAGGAGATACGAGGGTAAGTCCATAAGTTTCCGGCCCAACTATTTTCTACGTATGATAAAGACAAAAACAATATTTCACTTTTCAATATAGTTACCCTTCATTGCAATACACTTCTCACATCTTTGAATTAATAATTCAAAGATGTGATTCCTAATAATAATTGCTAATAGTCAGAAGTCTTGTCTGCAAAAGGGGCATAAACAGCATCCATCACTTCTTGTCACGCTTAAATTTCCTTCCTCGAAGGTCCTTCTTGAGTTTTGAGAAGAGGAAATAGTCACTGGGAGCTAGATCTGGGCTGTAGGGTGGAAGGTCGGTCTCCTTGAGGCCCCATTTCTTCACAGTTTCCTTTGCAACAAGAGCTGTGTGCTGGAGCGCGTTGTCGTGAAGAAAGCGCACACCTTACTCAGCTCTCCTCTTCTTTTCTCTTTGATGGAAGCATGTAGTCGGTCAGCATAGTACTCCACTTACTATGGTGTTCCTCTCCTTGAAGTCAATGAAGAGTATTCCTTCACATTTCCAAAAGATTGTGACTATGATCTTTTTGATTGATTGAGTGACCTTGGCCTTTAGAGGCGGTGCTTCGCCAGGTTTACGCCACTCCATCGATCCTCTTTTGGACAAGGGATCAGAGTAGAGGATCTTTTTCAATCTCCTGTAACAATGGTATGCAGAACTTCTCTCTTGTTGCCATGGCAGAGCTCCAAAAATGCCTGACAACAGATGACTCGTTACTGCTTTTGGACTGAGGAAAGAAGTCTAGGCACCCATCTTGCACTAACCTTGTTCATGTTTAATGGTAGCTGATTAATTCGAAGGGCTGTTGGTTTAGAAAGGCCAACCTTGCTGCTATTTCTGTAACTTTGAGCCGCCCGTCTTCCATCATTCCTCTTTCCACAAGAGCGATGTTTTCAGGAATGAGTACCTTCAGGGCCGACCTGCAAACTTTTCGTCTTCAATGCTTTCTCGACCCATTCTTTTAGGGTAGAATATGAGGAGGATGCTTCCCCATATACACCGCCCATTTGCTGTTTAATTTCATTTGGAGTAAGTCCTTCTTTTGTAAAGAACAGCTCAAATAACCATTTTGAACATGTCACAATCTCTTACACATAGACTTCTTTATGCAGCTATATCTGAACAACTGAACATAGTGGAGCGGAATCTACAGCTGCCATCATTTACTTAACAGATAAGGTGTGACATTAGATAAGGATTTTGTGAGGGCGATAATGCTTATCGGCTAGGCCGGAAACTTGTGGATCTAACCCCGTATCCTCATATTCAGGATTTGGACTTGGATTTTCTTTAAAATTTTTATGATCATTAGGTAAAAAGCAATACATTACCCCGATTGTTAGGCAAAGCAGTATATATACAGAGAAGGCCAAAAATTGTATACACACTTCAAGCAAAGAAAAAAATGTGTTATCACAACAAAACTGAATTCACACAAACAGAAAATGATGAGCACTAATCATCTTAGACTTTTATAGTTACAACAGTTGCTCAAAATGCCCACCATCGACGTCGATACACTTCTGAGTACGTTGAACTACTGATTGAGTAACGTTTGCGAAAGTGTCCTCAGCGATTGCAGCACATGTCGTTTCAATTTCTTCCCGAAGTGCTGCCAGTGTAGCTGATTTTCAACGGTATACAACATCCTTAAGAGTTCCCCATAGGTAGAAGTCCAACGGAGTTAGACCCGGAGAACGCGGTGGAAACCCAGTCGGACCTCTTCGTCCTATCCAGTGCCTTGGAAAATAATCTTCAAAGTACGCACTACAAATCGGTGGTAATGTGATGGTACATACACCACATTGTGAACATCTCTTACAGTACCATGAGTCTCAAATTTGTCTCGAATGCGTGCGCTTGATTCTCGCGTTGGCGGTTCTGTTCTGTACACACGTCTCCATTTCCTTTGAACTCAACAACATTCTCGGTTTTCCAATACACTTCAAAATTGCTTTCCGCTATTCAAATGATAATCTTGGCTCCGTTTTTGTTGCAGCAACGCTAGCATAACGTAATGTGAGTCACATCTGTTTACAGAACATCATACGATAATCTTGCTTCATTTATTCATTGTTGATTTACCTGTTACGTAGCAATGCTATCATAATGTATTTGAGTCATATCTGTTTACAGAACATCATGATGTCGGTCCTGGTGGTGCAGTGGTTACCATACTTGTCTCCTACACTCAAGAACACGGGTTCGAACCCGGCCAGAACCGATGAATCTTTTCGGGCGTAAAAATCCTAAGTATGGCTTCCTTGTGAAGGGAAGTAAAGCCGTGGGCCCCGTGTCGTACATTTACAGCACGAAAAAGAACCTCAAGCCTGAAAGAGAGGCCTCTGAGCAAAATTTGTCGGCCGTTTCACGCCCTGAGTTGAATGGGACGCAGATGACATGAGATGTTAAAGAGCGTCCATTAATAAAGCAATCAAAAAAAAAAAAAAAAAACAGAACATCATACTACACATTACTGTTGTTTTTTGTCCAACTTTGAAATATATTAAATGGATATCTACTGTGAAAGTGTGTGTACATTTTGGCACTTTTGGTATATATATATATATATATATATATATATATATATATATAAAGAAGCTAGTCTAGCTAGTCTAGCTTCTTGCCATTGAAGAACTCGCAGTAGTTCGAAATATAGCAATTTCAAGTGTGACTCTTTCTCTGTGTTTTATCTTTATCTACTTTTATTTTTAGTGTTAATTTGTTACATTGTTAATAGTATTTCTTTATTTTTATGTTTCATTAATATTACCATATATATATATATAAGTCTGTGTAAATAAGATTTAGGTATGAACAGCTTTAGGTTACATAGCTTCCTGGATTACTGGCTATTGTTAACTATGCATCTGAATTTAGATTTTCAAAAAAATTTTGGAATATATAATACAATACAGACTTCAGTTCACTGCTGAACACTAGAAACAAAGTATCACTGAAACCAGCAGAGACACAGTGAATATTGTTATTTTGTTATGAAATAATAAAAGACATTAACTTTTTTGTTAATGGAATATTGATGATTGACTATCATGTAAAGAATAAAACGGTTTGTTACCTTATATTACAATGCAAAACGTTTAGGTCAATTATGGTTAAAGAAAACGTTTTTCAGCAAAACATTGCGCAATTGCAGAAAACTGTTCCTCCATGCATAGAGTCATCATATCTAGCCCCATAGATTTTAAATTGTTCCCACATTTTCTTTGGATTAAATGCTTTTCAAATAGTGTTTTAAATGCATGCGTAAAATCTTTCATTATCTAGTTGAATGCTAGGCGGAAATGACTCTGCACTAGGTCCAAGATATAAAAGTAAATATTAGAAAGAGGTTGAATAAGAAAATCCCAAACTGAAGAAATAAAATACAAATGATGGGGCATCGAATGTGGAAGTTGTAAAGTGCATGAGATACGCCAATAGTGAAATAGGGAGCCGGGACCAGGCAAAAAAGCAAACGAAAGTAAGAAAGGAAAAAATAAAAGAAAGAAGCTTCAGAACAAATTGGATGATGGAAGAGCAAGATGCAGTGGAACCGGGCACCGATCCATCATCATGAAGAAGGGAAGGAAGCAGGGAATATCTTGTTATGGCTGCAGTTCCATCACGTCATAACCAAACAATATTTCTTCCCCACGAGAAGGAAGGTTTTAGCGGTCACCGTCTTGTCTTTTTCGCAAAAGTTTGCTCTCCAACTCAGCTGTTGATAACGTCATAAAAACCTTGAGTCAGTGGCCTCGCGGGAGACGTTCCAAACTCCGAGATATGGACATACTCAAGGAGACACACGAGAGGACGAAACCCTTTGAAGTGGGCAAAAAGCAGAGCGCTTCCTAAGCCAACATTAGGTGCTCAGAAGTGTTTCTTCCAAGGCTTTGTTGTAATTTTGTCTGTAGTATGTCATCTCTTATTTCTAATCCTTGCTTCAGAGTTTCCATGCTTAGGCGCGGTTCTAAATCTAAAGGAGGCACTCGCAGACATACATATGTTTTTATTTAGAACTTGGTTACAAAGTGAGGCTTTTTACTGCATTTTATAGCTCAGCAATTTCATGGTAATGTAAGTAAAAAAGAGAAGAAAAGGTCCTTATTCTAACTCTCTAGAACTTTGTTTCATTCTTTTACATAATATTAAATATTTGCAACCAACTTAAATAATTGTCACAGGTGGCCGATTCGTTAAGGCGCGAACTCGTGAACGGGATGTCTGGGGTTCCAACCCTGCGAGGACCATTCTCCCTGACTGAGTTTTTTTCCAGGTTTTTCCTCTGTCCTCATAAATGGCAAATGCCGGATAGATACCCTAAATTTAAGCCTGGAACGTTTCTTTCCTTAAAAAAATCCTTTCCAGAAATATAATTTCATCTCATATATCATCAAAACCCACTGCCTGTGGTGCCTCAGTAGTAAAAACGGGCGTTAAACACTATTAAAAAGAAAATAAATATTTCTTTCAATAATAGTACCATTGAATTTTACATAGCTTTACAGTTTCCAATCTACTTAGATCATAAAATTTCTTTCTTTTAAGAAACAAAGAGATGGAAGTCATGTCTGCTAGATCAGAATGTCTTTAAAAATTTAAATTGTATACTTGTGTTTAGTTTAGTTAGCAGTATGTAATTTGAACGCTTTTATTGATACAAAAGAACACTAAATTTTTTTCCCTATCCCTGCGGTTAGAGTTTCCCATCTAAAGACCCAAAAGTTTTCAGATATAAATAGCTTATAACTTATAATAATATAACTTCTTTAGGCTTGAAATTCACCACCAGTAGAAATATGAGTTCATCTGACATTTTTCTGTAGTGAATATAAAGTTTTTTTTTTGTGTTTTATGTCACAAACCATGTATTATTTATTTATATGTCCTTTACATACTTACTAAAACATCAACACCATTAACTCCCTTATTATACAGAATTATTTAAAAAAGTATGTAACAGAATGGATTAATAATCAGTTTGCAAGTTCAAAGTCTTTACTGAAAAGATTCTCCAATTTTTGGCTTAAAAATTAAAATTAATGTTGACATGGCTCCATAAAAAGAATATATCCTTCTATTAAAATCAAAATACGTTTTAAAATGTCAACATATATTCTGAAAACGTGTTTAATTAATTGTTTTGCCATAGTTCCAAGGAAATTGCATTTTTAGGGATAACCCTGAACTAATCATTAGTAATAAAAGAGTTTAGAAAGCCTGCAGATTCAACCGTCATATCCGTTGTTCTTAATTTATCGCCCCTTTGGTTTAAAATTAAATAAAATATACAGTATTGTTTTTTGCATTCTTTTTCTGTACTGATTAATGATAATGATGATTGCTGACTTTGGCATTGTCTGATATTTTTTGTGAAAATATTTTTATGTTCATTTCTATTCACTCAAGACTTGAAAAGGCCCCCTTTGATTCCTGTTCCTAGTAAACTTCAGTTTCGTATGTTACTTGGCTTTCGTTAGTCAGGAGATGCGGTGAGATAAAAATTACAGGAAGACTAAACTTTAACTAAAATCCCAGTCAGCAATAATATAAAAAGAAAAAAGGAAAGGGCCTCCAAGCCACGTAAACAAGTCATAAAAGCAATTCAGTCACTACTTATGAAAAAAAAAGTGAAAAAAATAACTTTCTTTGTCACTTATTTAGTTATTGCCCAATATTTAAAAGTCATAAGCGGAGAAACTATTATTTTATCATATAATTTAAGCCTTTTCTCACTATACAGAATATATTAATTTATTACATTTAAATTAATAATAATTATTAATTTAAAATTTAATTTAAAAGTATTGGTAAAATAATTTCTTTCTAGAATATGTTGGTCACTTTTGTATATTAATAAATGTAAAATTGTTATTTACAGTGAATCCGGCAATGCTCTTTAGTGTGGAATGAAACAAAAACTGGCACAGGATGAAAGAACTGTTTTCTGATCATAAAGAACTTGAAAATTGGCGATAAGGGTGAAAAAACGCCACGAAAGTATCAGCGCTTAAAGGTTTTTCCATATATAAAACAAAAATTCCTGTTTTCTTGGAATTCACATCGATTGTAATAGACCAAGGGAAAAGGCTATGTTTGGAAGCCTTTATAATTTTGCATAATTTTTAATAAAACTAAGAACAAAGTTAATGATTCAATACTTAAGTATCAAACACTATTTTCTTAAAAGTTAATTATTAAATAATAAATAATTATTATTTTCATGTAATTAATTGTTTGCAAAAATTATTAAGTTATAAATTATATTAACTTGTAAACCTAAAAATGTATAAAAATGTTTATTAGTATGTTTTAATCTTGAAATATATTAAAGTAATGCGAAAAAAATGTTAAAAATTTCACTCCATCCCGTCCGGTTTCATGTGCATGTTGTTATCGCTTTCTCTTAAACAGTAACATATGCCATGAGATATCTGGAAATTCTCCAGGGTTGCCACTGTTACTTTCGCACATCAAATATTGAACAGAAATTAATGAATATATCCTGTTTTTCATATCATTAAGAATATCTAAGTGTTGTGATTAAATAAACAATAAATTGATAAAAGATTTACACTCACTTCCACAGCCGATTTCTATGCATATACTGAAAGAGGTTGCTAAGACGTGCCAACCTAGTTTTCCTAAGCGCACTCAGATACACTTCATTCCTACACCTATAATCAACATAACATAATTAAACATCGGATATCTGTAATCTCGGTTCCAAGAAAAAGACAATAAAGGTCTGTCTCGTACCTTATATTTCAATGTAATAGAATATATTTCTGGTTAAACAAAATGAAATACATTTCCGTTTTTTCATAATGTCATTAATATGTGAAATAAAACGAATGGGCAATCAAAACATACCTTTATCATAATTCTTGAAAAAAATATACCTGTATAAAATTGAAATGCTTTATTTGGAAAATAAACGTTTTATTGCTCTAAAACGATAGTTAGCAAAGCATTATTTAAATTACTGAAACATTTTATCAGCATTTTCCAAAATATTTAATAAGCGAAGAAGATAGCAAAGGCTTTTGTCTACTGTTGCCTTGTATTATAATATAGTTTACAATGTTTGTGTTCTGATTTATTATATTAATAATTTTGCATTTGAATAAAAAGGCGTAACTTGTATGCCACCATCTAGGAAATGTGCTCCTAGAAATGTACCCTGAAGGCGTTTGTTATTTTTCATTTTATTATTATAATTATTAACTTTATTTTAATGTTTAAAATGACAAAATTCTTTACAATTTATAAACTATTTTAAGTAACCTTTTTATATGCGTTTCATGTAAGATTAATAAAAATGCAGAATAATATAAATTTTACAAGTATACACATATATTTTAAACACCAATTAAAATGCATTCAAAATAGCTAATTTCAATATCTGGCTGAAGTGTTCACGAACCAGTGCACTGGTAACTGTCTGTATTCACACTGAGCACATGTAACAACACGTTTAGTAACGATAGATAAACTGACAACCGTCGGGGCGAGGTAGGAACACAAAATCTTCGGCTCACTTTGTCGTGAATCTTTTATTAACCTTCATAAGTGGTAGCTGCAAATATCACTTCAAAACATACAGGAATGCGGAAATGATATGCGTAAGAAATTTACTAGTAGAAAGAGGGCTTGACACCAAATATTTTGAAAGTGGGAAGGAATAGTCTCACTTTCTTCGTTATGTATTAGTAAGTCCAGGTCGGACGTAAAAATCCTAAGTATGGCTTCCTTCGGAAGGGAAGTAAAGCTGTGGGTCCCATGTCGTACATTTACGGCGCGAAAAAGAACCTCAAGCCTGAAAGAGAGGCCTCTGAGCAAAATTTGTCGGCCGTTTCACGCCCTGAGTTGAATGGGACCCTGATGACCTGAGATGTTAAAGAGCGTCCATAAATAAATCAATCAATCAAAAAGTCCAGGTCGTCTATGTGGCCTCGTAGACTCAAGGTTGTGGTATCAAACCCAGTCAGAATCGATGGAATTTTATGATGTAAAACTCCTAAGTAAGGCTTCGTTTGGAAGGGAGGTAAGGGAGGTGGATTCCGTGTCGTAGATTTCCAGCAGGAAAAGGAACCTCAAGCCTGAAAGAAGAGACCTCTGAGCAAAGTTTGTCAACCGTTTCACGCGCTAAATTGATTAGCAAATTATAGAGCTGTTAAAGATCGTTCTTAAATAAAACCAAATAAATAAATAAAATTCAATATGTAGCTTTAGGCATTCATATGGATTAACGTCGTAACTACGTTGCGATGTGACATGTGTTTGTAGCCAGTCAAATGCAAGCCAACTGTGTACGACATAACTTTTGTGGTTTCGAAAATATTCTTCGGAAGGGAAAAATTAGGATTAAGCGGGACATGGTAGTTCAAAGGTTAGAGTATCTATGATAATTGAAGCTATATTCCCGACCTTCCAGTAAGGATCGAAATATTCCTTACTGCAGGTTCAATATGTGAAAGTTTTGTAAATAAGTATTAAGCTTTCCGTTACCGACATGGAGTTTGTAAATACCTAAGACCCGTTATTAATTTTTTCTTGTTTTAAATTAATATTCTTAATAAAACTGTTAGCATTGACAAATTCACATTTCATTCTATGCAGTTCTTCTTGTGTGCCTTTGTATAAATTTACAGCGTTAAGATTTGTATGCCATTTTTGCTTTTGCGGAATCCATTTAGTGAAAACAACTTTTAAGTATACAAATATGGTGGCTATTCCACAAAAAATGCGTCTTGTAATTGACTTTTATAACATCTTTTTCGTGTCTTCATGGTATAAAATCAAGAAGAAATCACGATCGGGCTGGAAGCGTTAGCGAAATATTTTCTCTTGTGATGAAATGCTTGTTTCGGGGAGGCAATTTGCTAACGTCTCCTCCAAGCTGTAGGCTATTGATTCACTAGTAACACAACGAAGAGCACATAGTAAATTCACTCCGAATTCGGAGCACAGTTTTCATTCTTTCCCACATCAATTTCCATTTGAAACTAATCCTTTACCGGAGAGAAAGGCAAGGTCAGGGAATGGTGTAGAAACATAAGGAAAAGTCTTCGCTACCCGGAAAAGTAACTATTTATGTTGTTAATCTAAACTAGAAGGGTATTTAAATACAGAAAGTACCATCAAGAGTGTTAGAGATTGACCTGTTTGATACTTGATGGGTTCTCTATTACCATTTGCTTGATGCGGTTATTTAAGACTTTGGTAATAGCCGGCAGTGAGCGCTCTCAAATCCGCTTCCTTCAGAATAATTTTCTTCAATCCAAAGATTACTCTGAGGCTTTTTACCCGAAACATATGAGTACAATGTAAATATTCAGTTTATATAATTTACGGTCTTGAAGTTTTAAAATGAAATTTAGTGTACAATTGCTGATCTGATGAATGCAGTTCTGCTAGATCCCCGCTGTTTTGTGTAAATACAGAAATATTCATTAAAATTAAGAGCAATGAACTTCGTGTGAACATATAAAGATTTATAAATTTATATATGCTTATAGGAAGAAATTAAAATAAAAAGATTTGTTTTTTGGGTTTTATTATTGGCGTGTGTGAAGTTGCCAAATGTATTTCATATAGCGAATCTTGAAAAATGTATATCAACACAAGAAAGTATTAAGGCATTTGAAAAATAATTTAAATAGCACAACTCCGATTTAACTATCTTCAAGAAACTATCGTTTGAAGTTTACTTCCATGTCTTTTGTGTCTTTTTACCCTCTAAATGGAACGATCTCCTAGCAAGTAACGGGAAGAAGAGCAGCCAAAACACAAAGATTACGTCACATTGTTCTAGATCACAATTATTTTACTCCAAATCGATGGATACCGCTAAAATGCAATGAAATATAAGTATATTGAACAGCAAACACAAAATATTCCTGGAATTATACATCATTTTTACAGCACTTACATTTTGCGTCCCCGCGCTCGAGGAAGTAGAGAGGAAGCAGCAAAACGCGGCTTGGTTGCAATTACCTGCCTTCCGCAAACGGCTTACCTTTTTCACGGACGATGCTGAAAATGTTTACCGTTTACTGCTAGAGATTCGTGATCCTAAACGTCACATATTGCAGCTCTGCTTCCGAAATCTCGACTGTTGTTTTGCAGTTCATCCATTGTTTGCGGAATAGTTTTATAAAACCTTGTTTTAAACTGCTTTATGAAATAACAGACTTTCTGTTGAAACAGAAGCATACTGTTGACAATAACCGACAACCGTTTTATCAGTCATATGCACTTCCTTGATTGACACCTAACGGAGCTCTTTTCTGTCGACGCAGGTCTTAAATATGAACGAGGAAGATAAAATGTGTTTATTGTAGTACTCAGAACTATGGTGCTGCCGCAATATTTCATTACATATAGAAAATGCCCGCCTTGAAGATAAATTGAGCAATTAAAATTTTTACAGTGGTTTTAACATAACAGCCTATTATAAAATAAACGGAAACAAACAGATAACAATGTAAAATTGGTGGACAGTGGCACATTTATATTTCTTTAAAGTAACATTTTTAATCATAGCAGATTGAAATTCAGCAATATTTCTCTCCTTTTTTCATTCATAATGTTAATTGTAAACATGGAGCACGATGTAAATGCATCATGTTCCATTTAGCCTGTCTCGCTGAACATAACTCATCGAATATTCAGGACATCACACCAAGATTCCTCTTATTTATCCTGCAAACTTTATTCTTGTATATCTGCGTTCAAATTTGATTTTGAAGCTTTTGGATGTTGTGCTATAGCTGAAGGATTTGAAAACTCTCGGTACAAAGAACTGTTTTCTTATTTCGCTTCTCGTGTTTCTTTCTACTTATAAAAGTTTCCATCTACCGTTTGTGGTTTTAACCTTTATGTTTTCTTCCATTTCTCATTTCAGCTTACATCCTTCGGTCCAAGTATTATCGTTGTCTTTCCTTATACCGTAACTTTCAACTTCCTTTGTTTTTCTGTCCTGGTTTCTTTAAAGCAGAATGCTATTTTCCCCTGGCTTTCTCTTCCTACCTTTTTTATTTTGCATTTCCATCGCAATTTTTGCTTGGATGGATGGATAGATAGAATGAAGATAAATGATGAAATGGAAGGTATTATCGTGTCATAAAAATACTAACCCGGTATTTGCCCTTTTTTTTTAAATAAACATAGGAAAACCATGATAAATCTTAGTCAGTTTAGCCGGCCGCAGAATTTGAACCAAGGAACCCCAGAATACGAGTCACAACCGTTACTGCTTGAGCCAACGCTCGGTAAAATCTCTCTTTATCTGCGTTTAAAATTCAGATATTTTATATGGTTCAATCTCGATCTCCTTTGGCAAAAGCTGAGCGAGCAGCAGGTACCACATTTTTGTGGTCAAATAATATTTTTTTTTTATTTTCCAGGCAATTAATTTTAAGACATATTTCACTTTTTAAAGGAAAAAATTTTAAAAACAGCAAATGTATTAAAACTTTTTTTTAAGCGTGAGCTTGAGGAAATGTTCAGTTATTCTTTAGATATAAAAAATTGACAACAGCAAATACATTTTCAATTATACCTTAAAACGTTTAAAAATGTTTATAACTATTTTGGATAGAATAATGCCAATCTTGGCCAGGGGGTGAATCCAGTTTCAGCCTTCTATTGAATACTTTGAAAAAAAAATTCTCTTCAATCCTTCCACAATAATAAATAATGTATGGAGCAAAATTTTGTATTTTAAAGAATAAAAAACTCTTTCATTGGATATTGCCAAATAAAGAGAAATAGCTGGAGCTTGATAGAAAAATGAATAAAGACTTACTGAGCAATATTTTTCCAAAATGCAAAATTCTATTAAAAGAGTGTGCTAAAATTATGTTTAGCAATATTATCGCGGTCAAATAATGTGCTACCCGCTTATTTCTCGTTCATCATTAAGCGACCGGATACGGGGCGAGTTATATACTGAACATTCCTACTCAAAGTCAAATGAAAAACATGAAATAATAGGCCTAGGTAATATCTAAACACACAAACACTCTTAAATTCAACCATATAATTTTAATAAATTAATTAATAATTACTTAAAGTCGTTTTACCCGTCGTTAAGATGACGCTAATGGTGAAGGGTCCTCATTTCTCTGACCTTCCAAGTTAGTAGACTCACCAAAAATCTGCTGAAGCACAAAGCATGCGCAGAGCTTCATTTCCCCTCATTTTAAACATGCAACTTTCACATGGAACACCGAACTACCGCCTATTCTACGTGTCACAATATGTACATCATACTACACTGTCATCTCTCCCCCGTATTATCAATAATATTTAATAAGTAACCCTTCCAAGTGTCACAGTAATCATAAACACAGTCAATAAAATGCTGATTTAAGTGAAGTCGATTTACGTTCACTAATTGTTCAGCTTATCAGCAGATAAATTACTTGATTGCTATATTCCGATAAGACATGAAATACTATAACCTCCTCCGAATTTTCAGTAATACTGAACACATTTTCTTCTTCCCCTCCCCCTCCTGAATTCGTCGTGCCTCATCCCAAGTGAGCATCTATTTCCTAACCAGGCAGGCAAATTTCTTCTCTTGGGAATGAAGGTAGGACTATGCAGTAAAATTTACGATGCTGATGAGATACAATGCGGAATATCAAATGAGGCGCCCATAATGAAAGCAGAGGCAACCGTCGCACAGATTCTCATTTCTTCTCTTAAAAGTAAAGACAGGGAGCAAAGTTTATAGCTTGAGGCTTTGTTTGTTTAGAATTAGGTTGCTCTATCGCACACAAAGCTGCAATAGGTTACTTGTGTGCAGTAAAAGTGTTATGCCTTGTCTCATTAATATCTTGAAAATCGATAAATAAAAACTTGAAAAATAACTCAAATGTATGTGTTTCCTGAAAAAAATTGCAGGGATGTTGCGCGTTATCACATCACAAACTAGTCAAGTATTTCTTCTGGGGGAAGTGTGTTAACCCCAGGCCTTGAATTCCGAATGGAGTGCGCAAAGGGCTAAGTGGTTACACAAATATACATAAAGGTTTGTTCAACAACGAACAGACATTTGTTGTTTAAATTTTAAATTATTTAACTTGCCTTTGTCATAAATGATCATTCAGAAAACTTACGAAAGAAATAAAAAAAAAAAAAATTTTTTTTCCATCTAGCTTTATATAACTGTAGTTTACAATAGAGGGAATATGTTATGGACTTTCCCAAAGACAGGCTGTTTGAACACATGCTCAGCTTTCCAAGACATAATACATTTACACAAATAAATAACTGGGTCATATTATACTAAACTGCCACGGGTGGCCGAGATCGTTAAGGCGGGACTCGTGAGCGGGAGGACTGGGGTTCAAATCCTGCCAGGACCGTCCTCCTTGACTGAGGTTTTTTTTCCAGGTTTTCCTCAGTCCTCATAAATGGCAAATGCAAATGCAAGGAACGTTTCCTTCCGTAAAAATAATTCTTTCCCAATTTATAAGTATCTCATATATCATCGGTGCCCACCATCTGTGGTGCCTCAGTAGTAAAAACGTTAGCACCATTCAATATTTATACCACTTCCTTGGTCTAGTGATTAGTGTTCCTGACTGCTGGCCGGGAGGTCCGCGTTCCATTCCCAGTGCGTACTTAGGAATTTTTCTAAGATAGTAAGGTCTGGAACGGGGTCCACCAAACCTCGAGAGACAATTGGGAAGCTGCCTGATGAGAGATGGAGATCTCCAATCTAGTAAGGCGCGATATAACGATTAGCGGGATGCTGTGTGCTGATCACGTGCCCCCTGCAATACTGCACTCTACCAATGATGTCATATGATAGAGGTATCGTCGCGGTAAAGCTCAGGCCCACATGGGCTGTAAAAAGGCTTCACAGATGGATGATATACCATTATACTAAAACAGCGGTGGGCAACGCCGGGCAAAACCAGAAGTTTGCTACCCGCATTGCTTCATTTTTAAGTGGCGAAGAGCAACCCAAGGTGTAATATAACACCATCGATCGATAAAGAATTGGAATTCCTGCTTTGCTTTTTGGGCATGGTATTATTCGGATTTGGCCCGGCGTGCCCGCCCCTCTGCTTAAACAACCACTTTTACATGTAAAAAAAAAAAAGGAATATAAAGCAAAACTTTCGCATTACAAACCTTAGACATAATTTAGAAGACGAAAATAAAGCCCCTTGCTAATGGATAGGAACTACATACAGAATTCGACCTGAAGAGAGTGTCGAAACAGGCACCGCAGGCCACCTCAACGGAAGGAGGAAAGGATAAGTGGAAAGAGGCTTGTGGCAGGCAAGCAGGCAGGCTTCTGCGCAAAGGGAAGAAGAAGAAAAGTTAACGAAAAATCGCCCGCTACAAACGTTGCCATAATAATAATAATAATAATAATAATAATAATAATAATAATAATAATAATAATAATGTATAAAGCAATTAACGTAACACAACAACTGTTCACGCAAAACAAATCGTGGGCTTATATTAGCCAGAGTTACGACACATTTATGTTGATAATGTGGATTTTGAAAACAGAACATGGCGTACCCACACACCAACAAAGCACTGGTAGAGAATCTGATTTTGCATTAGCTTATAACATGAGGTATTAACTTCCTATAATCCCTTTGAGGTGAGTTACCATAAATATTGTTGAGATTTTGCAATAAACTTCCAAAATATAATTACCATAGTCAACATTCTGTTCGGACCTTTGGTTTAAGTAATTTCACCCCTTAATATTTTCTTATATGCTTGACATTGAATATTGAGCAATCCAATTTACATCTCGTTTAATTTCAACAAACCATGACATCAATTGACATTGCAGTGTTGTCGAACTGGAAGTATATATTCACCAATATTCCTGATCCATAGACCTACGCGGAGAATGTACAGGCAAAGACAAAATCACTTTGATGGAAAATTAAAATGATTTTGTGAAGCGATCCAGCGAGAAATGAATCAAATTATTATTATTATTATTATTATTATTATTATTATTATTATTATTATTAAAACGAAACTCCCAAGTCAATTCCTAAAAGCAAAGCAACTTTGTTTTCACAGTTATGTAAAGAACGAAGACACAAAATTTTAATCGATACAATCTGAATTCTATAGCAAAAATGATTCAAGGGAAACCTAAAAGGAACTCCGCCGTACACTTAACCCGTTTTCACACGTCAAATATAAACTGCCAGTAACGAAAGTAATTCAAAAAGAAAACATTTTCAACAAATACTAGAAAAAAAAGTTTTACTCCACTTAAAATTGATAAATACCGAGGGTGCCAAAAAATGTATACACACTTTCACAGTAGATATCTATTTAATATATTTCAAATTTGGACCGAAAAACATCAGTAATGTGTATTATGATGTTCTGTAGCAGATGTGACTCACATTAAGTTATGCTAACGTTGCTACAACAAAATTGAGCCAAGATTATCGTTTGAACAGCGGAAAGTGGTATTGGAAAACCGAGAATGTTGTTGAAGTTCAAAGGCAATGGAAATGTTTGTGCTCAACAGGACCGCCAACGGGAGTAACAAATGCACGCATTCGAGACAAATTTGAAAATCACGATACCGCATGCGATGTCCACAAGGGCATATTTGGGAGTACAGCAACAAGCCCGCGCACTGGATCCAAGACACTATCCTAGGCATTATCCAAGGCACTGGATAGGACGAAGAGGTCCGATTGAGTTTCCGCCGCGTTCTCCGAATGTAACTCCGTTGGACTTTTACCTATGGGGAACTCTTAAGGATGCTGTATGCCGTAGAAAACCAGCTACACTGGCAGCACTTCGGGAAGAAATTGAAACGGCATGAGCTGCAATAGCTGAGGACACTTTCGCAAACGTTACTCAATCAGTAGTTCAACGTACTCAGAAATGTATTGACGCCGATGTTGGGTATTTTGAGCAACTGTTGTAACTGTAAAAGTCTAAGATGATTACTGCTTATCATTTTATGTTTTGTTATGTAAACACATTTTTTTCTTTGCTTGAAGTGTGTATACATTTTTGGCACCCTCTGTATAATATTTTTATAGATAGATGTGATGATAATATTCCTATTGGTTTACAGATAAAATTCTTTCATATACCATCATTTAAATTGGCGTGGGGTTTTGAGGGAAGAAACAAGGTTTATATAATAGATCCTACCATTAGATTTGTAAAACATATTAGTCGAACTTAAGAAGTAAATAAAGGAAAGAAAATAATACCTTTAACACTATTATACCATACTTAAAACTAAATATAAATTTCAGAGCTTAAAAGTCATTGGCCTCATGGTGGGTACTTTCCTATATATGTATTCCCCACTAGGAAAAGGTTAATTTACCACAAAAAAAGATAAAAGAGATAATAATATCCATCCTATGTGGGTTTTCATTTCTACTTCGCCATCATCAGGACAGTAAATAAAAATTCTCTCAGGATAAAATTAAATAAGCGATCCTTTTCATAATTCACTTTCTTTTATTCGTATTTGTTTTCTATTTTCTTTGTTACGTTCGTTCTCATTTTATTTAATTATTTGTTTCTAAACCTATTTATGTACAATGCTATGTTTTGTTCATTGTAGTAACCTACAATTACAGGGCATTACAGGGCGGCATTATTAATGGTTTGTCAATAAATATATGTAAAGCTAGATTCCAAATTTTCAAGAGTAAATTAAAAGATATGGTACACCTAATGGTACACTTGCATATTCACTTAAAAATTGTGCCGTTTTTTGCGCGCATTTCCTTCTTGCCTGACATATTCTCTCCTCCCCTTACTTATCCTGTTCACGAAACCACGGTTCGCCAGCTTATGATTGGTTCCTCGCTTATCGCAAGCTCTATCGTGCTATGGCGTAACCTTATTGGTGGGCTGATAAGCTCTCACCTTTCTCCCGCACCGAGAGTCTTCTCCCGACTTTCTCTTCAACATTGTTAGGTCCGGTAACCTCTTACTGTGACCCCGGTACCATATAAAGTTGTCTTTTATAATCCTATTAATGATTTGTAGGTCAATTAATATAATTTAACTGTCGGCAGCATTCAAACGTTTTATCTGTTATTTAAGAAGAAAGTTTTATTAAATTCTTGTGCCCATGCATTGTTGTATCAAATATTTTATAAAATTTGATTTTTATTGAAATAATGTTTGGAGAGCTTTTGAAATAGACATTGCTGATTTATATGTTATGTAACTTTGCTATTTTCAACTTCAAATTTAGTCGTTGTGTATTATACTTATATTTATTATAGTTCAATAAATCATTTTCGAATTGTAAACCCCTCTCCTCCCATATTGTAAAGCTATCTTTCTATTCTAGGGAGGAGGGGCTTTATTCTAGTACATTTTCAAGGCTAAAACTTGAACTTGCATTAATGGAGGGTGTCATATCTTGTTTATTGGATTACAAAACCAACATGCTTACCAACATGTCAAGGCTGGGACAGTGCAAACCCAGATACATTTTCTGTAAGACAATAGAGTCTGTCTGACTCCCCAACCTTACTTGTCTCAAAAAAATCCTTTAGTAGTAGGGTAACTTTATTATTATAAACACATTACAAATACTTTTTATGTATGACCCCCTTGGGCTATTACTTTATTGTAAAACAGATTCCCAACCCTATTTATATTTAGTATGTTTATATTTATTACTGAATCTGATATGTCCATAGGAATGTATATATTTTTTTTATTAATGTACCAGTATCGTGAAGAAATTAGGTCATTCTGCGGTGTGATATTAATAAACAAACAAATTAAATAATATTAGAGTATAATGATATTTATTTTATTTTATTAAAATTGTTTACTAATATTACTATGTTTTCTGCCAATGGTCTTAGAAAATACCACTTATTCTTTCATCTTAATGTTTAATTCTTTGACAATTATAGACAAGATGAAACTCACTCGTGATGTTACTTATGATACTGTCACAAAGTTAAATTTTGGTTCAGAATTGAATTTGGTCAGTAGTAAGAACTCAGAAACTTCGTTTATCCGAATGGCCTGTTTTCTATTTCCTGATACTAATTGTAAATTCTTAAAGAAGCATTTAAAAAAAAGTTCATATTATGTATAAAAAGTCTGACAACATGTAATACTAATTGTTTATGTCATTAGTAGTTTTATTTGGCGGTTTGTCCGTTTATTTAATTATTTAGTGGTTACAGCTATGCAACGCACTGAAGACGCTGGTGAATTATGACGAATTGTTAGAATTTCCAGGAAGAGAGACTACAACCGGGAATTTTATTTTCTGAAGAAAACGAATAGAAATGTGTAGCTATAGATAATAAAGTTGAACTGCTACATACAGAAATCTAATAAGAAGCTCTTCTTGACAAATACCTAGATATGCTGTACCTAGTTTATTACGTTCTATTCATAAATGCATCGCTACACGACTGCGACGATAAATAGAACCTTGATTTTCCAATAAAGAATATCAGAGAAGCGATCTTTTCATAACAAGGCACACATCCTTCGCAAACTCTCTTCTAAATGTGAAATATATAAATATATATACTCTAATTCTTCCTCTTTCTTGCGCGGCTAAGATGCAGAAAGCATTTACGTTCAACAAGGGAAAAGTTTTAATTCGAATAGGAATGTCTTATTATACACTGACTTGTCTTGTGGTGCTGATAAGCCATTCGACCATGTAACAATTGTCACACACCATATAGGCAATTGTTTTTTCCTTCACAAACCTATGAGCATCTTCTGCTGTGAGTGAAACAGAAGGGAGAGTCGTAATAGGCAAATTAGGGCAAAAAAGCATAGCAGCCTTCGAAAGAGCATTCCATGGACGATAACCATGTACCCAAATAACTGCAAAGCTTCTGCAGCAAAATACAGGAGCAAACTGATTGTCGAATGCAAATTGATGGCTAATGTTTCGATTCTGGATTTCTCACGAAGGTTCAAACATAATCTGCCATTCTTCTTGCATTATGTAAAGAAATAGATGCCCAAAGGTTGACACATTTCGATGTTTTTGGTGGTATGATCATATTCAACGTCTTTGCCATTATGTAACTCATGCAGCGGTTTTTATTAGTGGAAGGGTGTTAATTTTGTAGTTAAAAATGAAGAGGGAAAGGTTTTAGAAGGAATTATTTTATTGTTGCGGATTCTCAGGGGTAATGTTATTTCTTCCTCTCCGACGATTGGTATTCGCTAACTTATATTTTGCCTCGACTGTTGAGACTCTCCTGCTGAATACTTTTATGGTCCTGTGATCATAGGGGAAGGAGTCTTGGAGATTGATAAGATTTCTAGTTATGGAAGATGAAGCTTAATTTATTGTACATATTCCTGGAGAATATGTGCCACTTCGCACTAACTATGACGGTCATTCAGATGTTAACGCTCTTTAGCAACTCTAATACTCTGCTCTTGAACTCCACTATTCAACTAATTCTTAGATACAACTGCTTATTCTTCACTGATAGTTTTCCACAAACGATACTCCTCTACTGAACTAAACTAAAGCAGATAATTGAACTGCTAGTGTCTACTCTGTCACACTGACTTAGAATCGAACGGAGAATGACTTTCCTTCCAACCAACTGAACGAAGAATTGAATGGAGAGTGTCCCTCGGCAGTAAAATGGCAAGACTAAGTAAACATAATAGTCTGTCGGTCTCACGAAGTCACCTTTATTCTTTCAAATATGCTTTTAGAAAAATCTAGAATATTTTCTCCTATCTTCGTTTCTCTATTGGGTAATCTGTTCCCTCCGATATATTTTTTTTTATTGGTCAAAATACGTACGTGGCTACTTGCATGTCACCTACATATCTTACGTATTAAATGGAACCGCTAGGTTATTCCCATGTCTTTCACCCCTGTAGTTGCATTATGTTTTATTATGCCTTCCTTGTTTAATTAAATAACAGAAAAACTTGCAAACAATACAAAGAAACATCTTTTCCATGGACACGGCTTAAGAATTTCTCCATAAATTATCGGTTTGCCGTTTGCCTGGGTCTTCTATAGAAAATTTTTACAATAGGCAAGAGAAATTTCCAGAACTGATTTTATAGCTGGAGGTAGCTTTCTGCACGCTGAAAAAAATAACCTTACACACTAATTCAACACTTGTACAGTAAATATAATAACATTACACTCATGACTTTAATAAGGAAGTTACATAAAATTGATTACTATAATCACTCTAATTAAATATGGGTATGGAAACTGATAAACACTGTCTCACTCATCAATTTAATGTCCTTGTGAACACTCCATGAATTACAGATAAAAATATTATTCAGATTGATTGCGAGCTTTTCACAAAACATACCATCAACATACACGCCAATTACCGACCGCAGAAACAATTCAGACGTTCTTACCTTTCTTTGAAACTTTAACGCTCTCTTAACAGACAAACGATCCTTTACACCGTCGATTATTTGCAATCCTCTTCAGCGTTGTAAAGTAAGTCCAGGTACAATTTTGTTCATAAAAAATTCCTGTTGAAACACAAGCCGTGTTGTTGTAAGTATCCAGTTCTACAGGCCATATGCCCAATATGGGGAGATGAAAACAGAATTCACGTTTTGATTGAATGTAGAGGAGCTGATGAGTGAAGAAAAAGATTAATAGGATAGTAAGGCTAGAAAAACGTTCCCAGATGAGGAATTCATAGAGTGTGCAGATTAAATGGAAGTGGTCAGTGATAATGAGCGAATAGGATTTTATATCGTAAAAATATTTGTAATTTTGGTCTTTATTGAAAATGTAGATTTTGCACGATTGTGAGTCACGAAGAATCGATGGTATTAAACCCTGTAGGATCTGTGCCAAAGCCTGTGGATTTCTTAATGGATGTTGCTTAACACTAGGGTAATAGTTTGATTAAAGAACATTAGGAATATATTAAAGAAGTTAAATACGTTTATTATCTAGGTTAAGAAAAGGGTTATTGCTACTAAAAATTTTATAAGGGAAAGCCATGTTCCTAGTTTAAGTATTAAAATTAAGTGGTTGTTACATTGAACATTCCAGTAGAAATCTGCTGAACCAGAGACAAAAGTTTAGTATGATAAGTTGCAGCAAACCAGAGGATTTTTTATTCTTTGAATTGTAATAAATAGCTTGTAACTTGTTGAGAATATTATGATTGCAATGTACTGATTGAAGCTATGGTGGCCACAACTAAAAATGAACACTGCATTCATCATTTATATTGTTATTTCTTTTTGGTTTAGTTCAGTTCAGTTACGTATGAACTTATTTCTACCATTGCGATATGTTTGCGCATATAGGAGATGTCTTATTTGGGATTTTTTCTCCAGCTATGAAGTAAGTTCTGCTGACCTACTCTCGTTTTAGATGTTTGCAACTGAAAATAAAATAAAATATAATTTGCTACATCTCCCTTGGAGAAATCTCATGACCCTTAATGTAATCGTTTATATTCAAGAGTTGCAAAATGTAAATCTAGGGAAGAGAACGTGAAAAAGATGAAAAATCTAAAATACTAAAGCGTAGATTGGAATGACAACCTTCATTAAGAAAACTTCTCTAAATTGTTTCTCGCATTTCTCTCTTAATTTCCTGTATGCCTTCTACTTGTGATTCATCCAGTATATCTTTATTCAATGGAATATGTTTCGCGATATGGATATTACTAGAAATTTTAAAGTTCTTAGAGCCTAAATGTGTTCATAACAAAGCGATATAATTTTTTTTTTTTTTTCATGAATGTCTATATTAAAAACTGAAGTTAAAAGATCAGATGTGAATACATGGTTGCAAACAATCGTCATATGGAAGTATAACTGACACTTTCAAAGAAACATTCTGATTGGGATATCTCTTAAAAATCTCTCACTGTGAACGAAGATAATATATAGATATATAATGCATTGATATCCCCTCAAAATACATAATAAAACATACGAAAAGTATATCATTCAGGTAAACTGTAAAAAATGATAAAAAATACATAAACTTATTTAAATTTCTCTGAAACCAAATTCTTCATATGGTATATAGAGTCGTTTTCGATCTGTGGTAACAAGTTTAAAAGTTCACAATAACGCCACACTTAAACCTACGAATCAAATCCAACTTTGACAATATGATATGGATAAGCTGTCCTGCCTGCCGCCGAATTATTCTGAAAAGTATATATAATACTGCTCTCTTTCTTCTTCTCCGAGGTTATCAAGCAGTGTTTCACAATCTCTAAAAAGGGCATGTCATATTTGCTGAAGAAAAAAAGGCAAGAGGTGAATAGAACATTATTACTTAGGGCAAGAAACAGGCAAATCCACGATTAGTCAGGCGTAACCCCGAGATAATTCGAAGGTTAAGGTCTTTTATCGGGCTCGAATGTGACAACACAGAGAGATACCTTCTATTGAAATTGAAAATCTCGGTTACAGTTGTGAAACCATCTTCAAGCCCCGCCGTTTTATGAGGATATGGAGAGAGAAACGGGAATAGGTCCATCCTTTAGAATGACATCCCTGTTGAATCACCTGGTGCTAATATATTTCTGTGCATTTGGGTTATTTAGAGGCAAAAGACGACGAACTGTGGATGGTCCGTGGAAAGTTACTGTAAATCGCACCAGTTTGCTGCTGTGGAAATCTGTATATGGGGATGTCGTTTCTGATGCCGATGTGCACTCAGATTATTAAATATAATTAAAACATTATATATAATTACATTCACGATATTATGGTAAAGTGCCGTGCATTATTTATATCATCATGTAATTTTATAGCATGCAAGTCAAATTTGTTGCATCCTGCAGAAAGTTTTATAAATTAGACGTTACTTATGTTCCTTTCCTTTAATCTCCTCTACTATGTGATAAACTACAAAACTAATATCCAATCAATGGAGGAATATTAATTATGTTTTATTTTCTCCTTTTCTTTTGAGTAAACCATTTATACAATGGCAGTTAGTAAAACAAAGGGAACAGTTTGAAACTTGGATTACATTACAATATCCGTGTATTGGATAGTGTAATGTAATTGTGATATATTCATTTTACGTGTCATGTTATGTATGTAAAAATTTTACATTGTCCCTAATGGCAGTACTGACCAAGAAGGTAAATTAGTCAGTCAAGAAGAGGCATAATGGAAAGGCAGATATAAGATTATATGTATCTCCATGTACTGTACTTGGAGGATTGAAATGGAATAAAGAATCTGAACAAGCAAGTTATCAGTAGGGTGAATAGTGTTTAACCCCTGGTTTTACTGCTGAGGCACCACAGGCGGTAGACGTTGATGATACATGAGATGAAATGATATGATATATTGGGAAAGGATTTTTTCATTTTAGGAAGGAAACGTTCCAGGCCTAAGTTTAGGATACCTCCCCTTTATTATTTATGAGGACTGAGGAAAACCTGAAAAAAAAAACTCAGGGAGGGAGGACGGTCCTGGCGGGATTCGAACCCCAGACCTCCCGCTCACGAATCCGCGCCTTAACGACCTCGGCCACCCTTCATTCGTTAATGCCATGTCATCATCAGAATTTTTAGGACTTCCTATAATTATAAAATATTTGTATTCGCTGCAAAGCTAAAGTGGCTTGGACCGATCAAAGTTAATCGCGCTAAAGCTTGAAAGTTTGTTCAAAAAAGTGCAGGAAGCCCCGCGTTAGCGAAATTTCCAAAGTATTGCCTAATAGAATTTAAAACACGACGGAAAACCCTTGAAAACTTACAGAAAGCCCCGTACAGATATATTTCCAATTTATTAGACAAGAAAATAAGAAAGTAAATTATGAAGTTTAATAATTCACATATATGAACGCCGAATATGAATGTTGGTTGTTATAGGAAGCAACTACATTTTAGTAACATTGACGAGTTTTAATGTGTGTTAAAGTACTTGAATATGTACGGTAGTTGGGAGGCGCACGGGGCTCTTGCACTGAGCTGTGACTTTCTGGTGGACTGGAGGCTCTTGGGTGCTCTCTGCTTACGGCTTTTGAATTTCATCGATGGTGATCTTTTCGGCGAAGACTCTAAATTCTCATATTTCGTTATGAAGTTCTTGGCAACAGTATACGGGTATAATTATATTTCCTTGCATTGAGAATATTTTATTTCCGACTCGAAAACAACACGATCGGCGGTCGCTTTACTTGCTAGTGAAAATTAAAATTTAATAAAGAACGTTAAGCTAAATTGCGTGTGCTAATTGTTTTAACTTCTTCTCCGTCACCCAGAACCAGATCCAAGGAGTTCTGGGTGAGGTGAATGTTGAGAGAGGAGGGAGGCGGTGCCTTACGAAGGTATCACTAAGACGTTTGTGGCTAGTCACGGGCATTGATTTGAAACTCTTCGTCAATTTGGCAAGGATACTGACGGCTTCAAAATTTGAAAGAAAATATATTTATGAAGTGACTGTAGCAGATGTCAAATAATGACGGTTATTAATTCAGCTGCTGCTTTTACTCGACACTGGCAGGATAATTGATAAATGTCAATTAGATTCGCAAACAAAGAATATAATTACTGTTGAAAAAATTGGTTAATATAAGATATAAATGTGAAATTTACATGAATATATTTATAAAGATCATATAGAAAGATCATATAATATGGAAAATAAAAAACATATCAATAGATATATAATACACAGTTTTATACAAATATAGACAGGAATAGATACATGTAAGTGGTAAAGTAAAAGTACATAAGAAATGTACTGGTCACCAGTGCAGTTTCTACCGGATACCGGTGAATAGTTTAGAGTTAAACATTAAGTGAAGTATTAGAAGTAATAACTGGTTTCCAGCAATTAGGAAGTAGCTGAAGGGAATGTAATTTCGTTATTTATCAAATTTGTTATTTTTATTATTTTAGTAAATTTCTAATTGTAACCTAGGTATAAGTATCGTCTGGAAAATAATAATGTAAGAATGTAATTTGGTAATTTACAAATAAAGTGTAAGAGTTTGCAATACACGTCTCGATGTAGTAAACAAAGTGCCGCGGTGGAGTATTTCAGATTTTTATTTATTTATTTATGACTCAACACTTACTGTGAGTTTATTATTACAAAAATTGTTCTGCATACGTAGAGTTCTCTCAGATCCAGAATTGCTATCAAAGTAAGGCACAGAATCCCTTCGAGAGTCTCAAATTCATTATGAGGCGACGTCCTAAGTAATCAGCTTTGCTTCTCTTAAAAGTGATGATAGTCGTTTCCCTTGATTCTGCAGTAATGTTTAATGACGGAAATTTAGGTAGACTGGCCGTTATGGACAAGTAGACATTTATTTCCGAGTGTTTATGAGCCAGTCTCTAAAGCTAATCAAAAAGGGCTACCCTGCTGATACAGGTAATGAAATATTTCAGCCAAGGGAATAATAAGTAAGTGATAAATCGCAGTTTTGTGGAAGTTTTGCTAAATAGTTAATACAAATTCCTGCTGCATGATTTTAATCCTAAATTCTATACCCGATTTAAAAACGTTTATTTTTTCAAAGATATATATATATATATATACACACACATTTCAGAAATTAACTGAGATACATTCTTCAATCTGATTAGTTTTTATTTATTTATTTATTTATTTAGATAGCAACAAAAGTTACTAAGTTTAGGGTACCTCCCCGGCATTTACCAGTTATGAAGACTGAGGAAAACCTGGAAAAAACCTCAGTCAGGGAGGACAGTCCTGGCGGGATTCCAACCCCAGACCTCCCGCTCACGAGTCCGCTCCTTAACGACCTCAGCCTCCCGTGACGTAAAAAAATCCATTTTGAGAAATTATTTTTAAGTATTATGAATATTTAACGATAGAGTAAATTTCTCATGAGAAATAGCTCTTGTTATATGTGAAGATAAAATTTGTAAATTTTCATTTATATATTTTCATTTTAAACGCCAAATGAGAATTATTGGAAATCAGTATTTGCCACTTCTTTTTTGTAGAAAAAAGATACATTTAAATCATATAATGTATAAATATATTTTAATGACTGTAATAATTTAAAGACAGTTCTAAGTGCACTTAAAGAATTATTTAAAAAACTATAATTGTAGCTATAGCCTGAATTTGTAAAAAAAAAAAAAAAAAAAAGCCTTTATTTAAGGCACCATATGATGTCCATAATGGTTTTTTTTTTTTTTTTTTTTATTTATTTAAAGCTGACCAAATCTCTTCGGACTAGTGATAGTATAACTGATTAACTTTAATAAACAATTAAAAGTATTTCATCATGATAAGAAGTGTAACAAACGTTTTATGCACCCTTAGCAATGTAAAGCGTCACCCATGTGACTGAGGTCTCCGGCCCCGTCAAATTCAGGCACTTCTTCACAGCCTAACGAGGGTAGTATTTCCATCTCCTGACTGTCTGGGTTACAGCGTGCCTCCGGCTAGTGTCGCAACTTCTCATCTCCGTAAACCGGAAACGTGTGCCCGCCGGAGTCGCGCTCGCGCTCTTGTAACCGGAAATGGGTCCCGCGTCGTCTTGTCGTCTCCTCGACAACGACCCGAGGGGCGAGAGGAGGAGGGTTGAAGCACTAGAAACTTCAACGAAAGGTTATTGAAATTCCTCTCGGCTCTCCCAGGCAAGTCCACAACCGGATGCTTACTTTAAAGCATGGGTTTTCTCGAGACATTTTTTGCAAGTTTCTTAAAATAGAAGCTGGCATTTTATATAACCACTCCCTGGCAAAGCGTTGCTGTCCTGTTATATGTATTTTGTTTAGTTATTCTGTTTCTCTCTCCGACAGAACTGTTACTATAATTTAAAAAGTTAATTTCATAGTGGTGACTAAATTAAATAATAATTCCCATTTTATTCAAGTGGTAGGTTCCGATGTAACCAAAAAGATGCTACGATTTTTCTTTACAGTAACTCCGTCAGCATTGAGTTACTGCAATCATGTAAACAGCTCATGCAGCTACCAAGCGAAGAACAATCGGAAAAACGGGAGTCTTAAACACAATGATAATTATTGTAGCTTGCTTGTTAATACTTATAACATTTAATGTAACGAAAAAAAAGTATCTATTAATTCAGCTGATCCATTCAGTAGTAAGAACAGCGAAAAAGTATTTAAAGTAACTTAGACAACATATTTATACGCGCAGTAATACAGATTTGGAGGATTTATATATTACTACGATCAGGCTGTCTTGCTAACTTGTTTATTTATCTTGTCATAAGGGCAATAACAATGGAACAGCCATGGGTGACCTAGTTTGTTAAGGCGTGAACTCGTGAGCGGGATGTCTGGGGTCCGAATCCCACCAGGACCGTCCTCCCTGATTGAGGTGATTTCCAGGTTTTGCTCAGTCCTTTGAGATAGTATTTATGACCTGCCACCCCCATACTTAATTAGAGTAATTATAACAAGTAATTTTATGTAACTTCCTTATAATCATGACTGTAACGTCATTTTATTTCCTGTACAAGTGTTGAACTATTGTGTGTAAAATGTTATTTTATTGCCAGGGGGCAGAAGGCTACCCCAGCCATAAAATTTGACCTGGGAATTTCTGTTGCCTATTGTAACAATATTTGTAAAGATGAGGCAAGCAAACCGCTGTTTTCTGGAAACATTTACAAAGGAGAGTACTTGAGTAAGATGTTTATTGGTAAATGTTAGAGAATGTAAAGCAGGGTAGGAACAATAAAACGTATGGCAGGCAACTACAGGGATGAAAAGGCAGGTCGATAACTTCTTCAAGGGAAGAAGCGCCTCTTCAGTTGATATCTACATGTAAAATGTCACGTGGACCATGTTTATTTAGTCTTGTAACTTTGCGGCCCCCAGTCAGTTTTGGGAGAGTGGGGCATTATCAGTGGAAGGGCTTCCTCAGTTCAGTTCAGCTAGTGGAAAGCTGTAGTCAGTTTTGTAAGAGTATTCAGTGTGGGGGTTATCAGTGTGGAAGATAGGCACGATAGTTCAGTTCCGTTCCGTTCAGTGGAAGAGCTTTATTAGTTGAGTTCAGTTGCGTTTCAGGATTAGTTGATTTCAGGATCAGTCTTTATCAAATTAAGATACGTCAGAATGATCGTCATAGTTAGTGCGAAATTGGCACAAATTCTCCATAAAATAACGCCAGTACATTTTATGTGGAATAGTTTATGAACAATAAATTGTGTTTCATCTCCCATGACGAAAAATCTTATCAATCTCCACATACTCCCTCCCCTATGGTCATTAAAGTATCCAGCAGCAGAGTCTCAAAAGCCGTGGCAAAGATATAAGTCAACGGACATCATCGGAGAGGAGAGAAAGACATCTACATTTACCCCTGAGAGTACAATTGTTAATCCAACCATCAAACGTTAATCTAAACAATTGATAGAATCCAATTAATCAAACTTTCCCTCCAATCTAAATATTTGATCATTTCCTTACCGCCTCGTTAATACTGCTGCACTTCATAAACGGCAAATGTCAGGGAGGTGCCCTAAACTTAGGCCTTGAAGTTTCCTTCCTTAAAAAAAAATCCTTCCCCAATTTATCATTTCATGTCGTGTTTCATCAATGTCCACCGCCTGTGGTAAAACAGATGTTAAACACTATTAAAATGACAATGGTGCAAGGAATTTAACTTTTCATTTAACCCAATAAAGTAGCAGATACCAAAATGAAAGCATGAAAAAGATTGCTCTTTCTCTCTAAGCAATTTCAATACGAGCAGGACTACTGTAATAAAATTCATTGGATATCACATTAAAAGTGTGCGCGCTTAAAATATAGACATGCTGATTGATGCAGTCTCTTTTCAGTATGTAATTAAACTAAATAGTCCTCACTCGTTAAATTTTATAACTTTATCTATAATTTTAAATTCAAATATTATGTAAATATAAATATAGGACATTCTTTACATTTAAGAAAGGTTTTTTTAATTAGTTGTACTGCTTTAAATGTTAATTTACATTTAATTGGAAAATCTTAATCAACTGCTCTTAATTGGAAAGTAAGTGAAAGCTTGTGTTTGTTTTCATGCTTAGCGAGTACACAAGAATGACTCATTTGACAAAAAACAATATTTTCATTTCGTAAATAGAACAGAAAGCTAATAAACCTAAAGAAGTAATGCTTGGATACTTGATAGGTGCTTGTAAAAGAATCTCTAATAACGGGAAATAAATTAAAACTGTCTAGGTTTTATTAAAGGGCTCTCTTAAAGCCAAAAAATTGTTATTCTGGAAGAGGAATGAAATAAATATTCTCCGAAACATTAAAAAGTTCAAATATCTTAAATTATTATTAAAATGAAAGTTTCTTTATATAACTCCTTTCTTAAATTCAGTCTTATTTGATGTTGACAAAAGCGAAACAACTCTAATATAATATTTTCACTCAAAATAGGCGAATCAA
Source organism: Metallyticus violacea (assembly GCA_030762175.1). Classification (NCBI taxonomy): domain Eukaryota; kingdom Metazoa; phylum Arthropoda; class Insecta; order Mantodea; family Metallyticidae; genus Metallyticus; species Metallyticus violacea. The sequence continues at coordinate 81,685,699 of CM060838.1, forward strand.
GGTCACAGAATCTTCCGTATCCCTTCCGCCCCTGCAAGTGCTAAGTACGAGGGTATGTCAATAAGTTTCCGGTTTCGCCGATAAGGATTATTGTCTTCACAAAACCCTTATGTAATTGTCATGCCTTATTTGTTCAGTAAATAATTGCAGCTGTAACTTCCTCTCCACTGTGTTAAGTTGTTCAGATATAGTTGGATAAAGAAAGCTATGTGTAGAACATTGTGACATGTTCAAAATAGAGTATCGAGTTATTATCAAGTTCTTCACAAAAGAAGGACTTGCTCCAAATGAAATTAAACAACCATTGGACAGTGTAAATGGGGAAGCGTCCCCCTCATACTCTACCGTAAAAGAATGGGCCAAACCTTTTCGAATGAGACGAGAAAGCACTGAAGAATTGCAGGTCGGCCATTGGAGATACTCATTCCTGAAAACATCGCTCCTGTGGAAGGAAAAATTATGGAAGACCGGCGGCTCATAGTTACAGAAATAGCAGCAACGTTGGACTTTTCTAAAATAGCAGTCCTTCGAATTATTCAGGAACATTTAAACATGAATAAGGTTAGTGCAAGATGGGTACTTAGACTTCTTTCTTCAGTCCAAAATCAGCGAGTCGTTTGTTATCAGACATTTTTGGAGCTCTGTCGTGGCAACGAAAGAAAGAGAAGTTCTGCAAACCATTGTTACAGCAGATGAAACTGTAGTCCTGCACTATGATCCCTTCCAAATGAGAATCAATGGAGTGAGTAGCGTAAACCTGGCGAAGCACCGCCTCTAAAGGCCAAGGTCACTCAGTCAACCAAGAAGATCATGGCCTCAATCTTTTGGGGCTCTGAAGAAATACTCTTCATTGACTTCAACGAGAGGAACACCACATTAAATGAGGAGTACTATGCTGGCTGGCCAACTGCACAGACTACGTGCTTCCATCAAAGAGAAAAGGCGAGGAAAGCTGAGTGGTGGTGTGCGCCTTCTTCACGACAACGCGCATGTACACACAGCTCTCATTGCAAAGGAAGCTGAAATGTGACTTCAAGGAGATCGACCTTCCACCCTAAACCCCAGATCTACTTCCCAGTGACTATTTCCTCTTCTTTAAACTCAAGAAGGACCTTCGAGGAAGGAAATTTAAGTGTAATGAAGAAGTGATGGATGCTGTTTATGCCCATTTTTCAGACAAGACTTCTGATTACTTTGGGGGGGGGATTAAAAACGTTAATTCAAAGATGTGAGAAATGTATTGCAATAAATATTGAAAAGTGAAATATATTTTTGGTCTATATCTTATCTAAAAAATGGTAAGGCCGGAAACTTATGGACCTACCCTCGTAGTCTTCTTCTATTATAAACAATTTTATGCCTACTATGTGTTTTCTATTGCCACCTCTTGCTAGAATAGTATTGCGAACACAGGCATCGAGTAAAACAGCCTAGTGCATTTCTAACGTGCGGACTGCATTATGCTGATTGATGATGAAGGTGAAGATGATGATGGAGCAATAATGGAATGAGTGATAGGGGAAACCGGAGTATCCGGAGTAAACCTTTCAAGGCGCCACTTCTCCGTCACTAATTCCACTCACGGCCTCTGGGATTGAACCGGGGACGCCATTATTTGTGTGTGTTTGGTAATATTACACGCCATAATTCCTATTTAACCATGTAAAACTTAAAAAAACCAGAGTATTTTTAGCTATAAAAACACTGAGAAATATGCTTCTATAATATATCGATATTACTTGATTTCTGCTTTGTCTTTTTGAAGGAAACAGAACGAAAGTAACTTCTTCTCATTAACTTCTGAATGAACTGTTTTGCTCAGTTACGGCAAGAGACACTGTTTGTAAACATATTCATATAATGTTGCCTTGTCTAATGGTAAATATTAAACTGATTTATAAGATTTATTTACATAAGTAACCACAATGGCAGCCTTGTATCCATGGCAGAATGAAAGAAAATCAATGACAGCTGATTCCAGAGTGTACTGAAGTACATATAATAATTATTATAATTTTTTACAGCGAGGAAATCACGTTTTTAACAATCATTTGGTTTAAATATAAATAAAATGTAATTTGTAATTTTACCAGGCAAATAATTTTAAACTCGCTTCAATATTCATAAATTTGCATAACGTTTCTTCCATGTTCCGCTTAATGGGAAATGGACGAAGTAGTCTTTAAAACGTGGAACGTGTAGAAATTACTGGAATACACTTAATTACTGATTTATTAATAAATATTAAGGGTTTCCTAAGATTGGTGTTAAAGACACGTTAAAAGTGATTTTATTTTATGGCTAGGATGTATGGTCATTTGAACACTTGCATCGTAAATAACTGTATTTCGTTTATGAATTTTGTTTACTTTTATGGAAAATAATACATACATCTTTTTAAAATAAAGTTGGTTTTAATGGAAAGTGAGATGTTCAAATACCCATCACATGGCGCAGGAACAAGGGGAAAGAAGATGGATTTTGTGGGCGTGATGAATCCTTTGAGAAGCTGCTCCGTAGGCGTCTGACAGTGACAGACACATTGACAGGCTGGTGACAGTAAGTGGCTTGAAGGTGAGAACAGCATCCCTCGAGTAGCACAGACTCATATCATCTGCTACTTATGCTATTTTCTGTCTTCACTGTCACTTTCCCTTGTTGCACAATAATTATTTATAGTTTACACTTAGTGGTTTAGCCTACATGAGAGAGAGAGAGAGAGAGAGAGAGAGAGAGAGAGAAATGCGTTTATGTTATCAAATGCAAATCGTGAATAACTGAATTATTAATAAATACAGTGAGTACCTTTAATTGTGTAAAACTAGACGAGGAATAAATTGTTTAGACATTTCCACAGTTCAATGATTCAATCAACTATAGAGTGTAAGATTTATTATTACTAATATAATTATTATTTTTAGTTTTAAAGAAACACAATGCTATATTACAATTAAGCAAACAAAATTAGATTAAATTTTAAGTGACCAGAAAGTTCTGTCAGTTTTGCACTGGCCATTTCAAAGCATTATGTTTTGAACAAAATAAAATCTCTGATATAAATAAAGTCAGCATCCTATTGAGAATATTCCGCCACCAAGTAGGAAGACTATAAATTCCATTGTGATAAAAAAAATTAGGGCAAAGTTCATCCAATGCAGCTACCAGCGGTAAAGGTTCGATATTTCTGTCCTCCTAAGTGATTACCCAAAGAAAGGAAAAGAAAATCTGGTGGTGCACGAGGATATAATTAAAACAAAACAAGATTTCACAAGCCACCTTTGAGTTATCATGCAAAAGAATGATACCTTTGCGATTCACAGTACAGGTAACTTATTTTCAGCTTTTCATGGAGGTTACCTAATGAAGTTGATGGATTGGCTGACTGACAGCAAATCAGGACGTACAGTTAATAAAACACATAGCACAATCTTATTTCGGGGAAATAGAGGTTTCGGTTGTTTAAGGATAGATTTATGAATTGCCAACCATTAATGATGACGTCTTGGAGTATTGTACAGGATCCATTTTTCATCGCATGTCAGCAATGTGTCTTTCTTCTGACTTGACAACAATACAAAACAGTCGGCAGTTCCTGTCGCCTTCGGAGCCATTATCAACTCATGTGAAGCCCAATAAACAAGTTTATATATTCTTCTCAGCTGATGGAGATGAGCCGCATTGGTGTGCAGTGTCCTCACAGGTCTGGCTGTTATTCGCTCCATTAGTCGCTCGTTAGCATTGCTGTCTATTGGTGTCCTGTCAGTGACTCATCCTCGAGGTTTCTTTGCCTTCTTGGAACTTCGCTGAACGATCTTTGCACCGTAAATTCGTTCACAGATTTGCACTGAAGGCCTGGCATGTTTCTCGCTGCTGCAGTTGTATTGTACTCCAGTTTGAAATAACAGGGAATGTATACAAGCTGTGTAATCATATTCAGCGTGTCTGCTCTCTTAACATTAGAAGCAACCAGCATAAAATCTAAGTCTTGGCAACAATTCGCTCCCTCCTTAACTTTACTTCTTGCGCATTTAATTTTTGCCAATGCTTGGTTTGATTTATTTATGGACGCTCTTTAACATCTAAGGTCATCAGCGTGCCAATGCTTGGAATTTGAACATCGCAGAAATAGCAGAATTTTTGGACAACTGTATATAAGACATGAATCGCATGTCTTTTGACAACTGTTTCTATACAGATTGATAAGTTCAGTATTTTTTCCATTTTAATCTTCTTACGCGTATTGGATGAGATATTTATAAGGAATTTGTTTGTTAAAAGGGAATTAACATGACCAATATGTTTTCTGCAGTATTTGGTAAGAATTTTGATAAGTTCAGAAACTTGAAATCTCCCTGAAGCATAGAGTTACTGAAAAACAATGGTTCTTCAATGAGCAACTGTTTTGTATGATCTGTACTCTCTTTATGTGTGAATTAGCTGCAGAACCCCATAATTATGCTACATGAATAAGTTTAAATTGGTCTAAAAATTAAAAAATACATCAACTTCTTGAGAGGTAATGATAGTGATGAAATGCTTTTAGGGAATAAAGAATCAGACTAGAAAAATTCATGTCAAGGCCTGGATTCGAACTATGGGTCTTCAACCTTCCGGACTGGCGCTCTATCTAACTGAGCTGCCTTTTCCTTCTTCAAGCACGAAACCACGAACCTGATTCTATATTACCCGGAGATCTCCTTACGGTTTCTCTATTACTAGAAGTAGTAGTAGTAGTAGTAGTAGTAGTAGTAGTAGTAGTAGTAGTAGTAGTAGTACTAATAGTAGTAGTAGTAGTAATAGTAGTAGTAGTAGTAGTAGTAATAGTAATAGTAGTAGTAGTAGTAGTAGTAGTAGTAGTAGTAGTAGTAGTAGTAGTAGTAGTAGTAGTAGTAGTAGTACCTTTATTTGTATAAAATTCTATATATACATTACAAATATGTAGTAGTAGTAGTACCTTTATTTGTATAAAATTCTATATATACATTACAAATATATTTTATTCATGGGTTGTAGACCATAGCCGCTTTGTATTATTATTATTATTATTATTATTATTATTATTATTATTATTATTATTATTATTATTTAACGCCCGTTTTTACAACTGAGGCACCACAGGCAGTGGACACACTGATGATACACGAAATGAAAAGGTAAATTGTGAAAGGATTTCCCCCCCCCCCTTTTTAAGGAAGGATGCGTTTCCCACACCAAGTTTAGGGTATCTCGCCGGCATTTGCCATTTATGAGGACTGAGGAAAACCTGGAAAAAAACCTTAATCAATTTTAGCGGTCCTGGTGAGATTCGAACCCCAGACATCTAGCTCACGAGTCCACGCCTTAACGACCTCGATCACGTGTGGCGGTGTACGTGCTTAAGTATGATACACAGTTAGAAAGAGGAACAAATAATAATGAAAATAAAACAAATTTAATAATAATAAATAAAATTAAAATGGGAAGAACGATATTTGAAGATATATGAATGGAAGTTTTTACATAATATTTATAATTATACTAGTTATTACCTGAAAATAAATAGCTTCTAGCTTTGGTTACGAAAATGCCTACATTCAACAGTTAGTGCGGTTTGCATGCCAATCGTCCCTTAATTGCCTTTAAAAAGTTTCAGAAAACAGTGTTTTTCTCATGTGTTCCCAGTGGGTAGTCATTCCTCCTCCCCTCCACAAAATGGGCAGTTTCTCCTGAGAGTACTGTACGTTATTCTGCGAGCCTTGCAACTTTCCAGTGTAAACCAGATCATTCCTGGTCTCGCCTTTCTCCCTAGAAAGAGCTTATATACCTGTATAACGGAGATTTATTTCATTTCATTCTATAGGCTCAAGCAGACTTTCCTGTTACATTCTGCCTCGATTTCCCCCTTGCTGATACCTCTAGCCTTGTTCTAACCTTTTTCTATACGTTTTTATTATTTGCATTGACACGTAACATTGAACTCAGGACTCGTAATGCTATGAATACTGTGACCCAGGCTTCTACGACTAATTATATAGGAACCTGGGTTATAAATATTGTTTCATTACAATCGCCTCTTAAGGAATAAATATCTCAGTAGTGTAGAAATCTCGGCATACAAGATGAGAGTGGTTCATAGTTACGTGCTTGGAGGACGACACAGTAGTTCAGAAGTTATCGGCGTCTCAGTCCGTGTTTCGAGTCCAGGCCGCAACCCAAATTTTTCAAGTTTAATTTTTCATTTCCAAAAACAAGGTTAGTGTGAAAGAAAACTATCTAAATATGGAGTGCTTTTAATTAGATATTTAATATAAAGATTTATATTTCTTATATTTTTAATTTATAGATTGATGTGATCATTCCAATAAAATTGTAAATAAATACGTCTATATCTTAGTAGTTTAATATATCGGTAGATACAGTGCAGAAGATACTTTTTTTTTTTTCCAAAGGAAATCTTCAATGAAGAAAGTAGGGCAACTAAAATTATCTCTTTTCTTGGAACATAATTCTTGTTTCCAGGGACATGCTATTTCGTTGCAATAAAGTTTGTATACTCTGTAGAAATATGTAACTTTTTGGAAATAAATGTTGGGAATAGAGAAAAATGCTCACCTTTTCGTTTTTCTTGGGCCGATCGGTTTGTTGCCGCTGACGATAAGGAATCCGTTTCTGTCCCTTATACTTTTACGCATGTAAACTTTTGCAAAGAGTGATCTCGTTAGTCAAAAGTTTGCTCATTTTACTGAGCAAGTAGGGCAAATGTTTCCGAAAGAAAGGGGAACTTTGTAATGCTCTTTCTTCCAGTTTGCGCTGTTCCCGCCCCCAAAACCCACGAACCTTTCCCCTTCCCACATTACGTTTCTCTATCCACAACCAGGAACAAAGTTGCATGCAAGGAGAGTTAAAAATGCTTCGTAATTTCCTGGACACAAAATCGAATCAATTTCTTGTCTTTACTGTGGATGGCTCCATCAGCTGCGCCTACTAATGTGCGGAGGAGGCAACTTTAAAAATAGTTTCCCTAATGGGTTTTTAACTGCGTTTCTTATTTAATGTCATATTGTGTCGCATTAGCCCATCGCTTAGTGAGGAATTTAAAAGATTTGGCAGGGTCATTTGCCTTTTTTTTTTTCGTTTCTGTTCAGTAGAGTTGAATTCCATTAACAGTCCCGATTCATTTATGATTCTGATGATTGCAGTGGTGTTTCTATTGCGACAAATACTAAAGTGTTTACAGATATTCTGTTATGTCTATTGATATAAAATTAATATATATATATATATATATATATATATATATTATAAGAATTTTGTTGTTGAGAGAGATAGTCTGGATATGCCAGATCAGGTAGAGTCGGGCGCTGGAAGAATTAGCAAATTATCACCTTACGTCCTAAAGCAGAAAACCTGTACAACTTTCAGCAAGTAATGTCTAAGCTTCAAAGCATCCGCATTGTCTGATATCACACTCGCATTATACACGGGCTTAGTTCCCACTTTCATTTCTTATTCTTATTGCTTTGATATCATTTGAGACATAAGAACCTTTAACTAATTAATGAATTTTAGAATGCTTTTAGAATAATCGTTATGCATTTTTGTTAAAGATGACTGAAAAGACTAATATATATACACAATTTTAAGTGCACTTTAGTATTCATATTAAAGTAAATAATTTCATATAAGAAACGATATACAGTCCATATTAAAAGTAATTTAAAATATCTCTTATTTATTTTTAACAACCCGCTTTATTTAAGTTATTTTTCATTTTAAGGGCTGTTTTCCACCTTGGGATTTAAATGCTACTTAATATCCTTCACATGTTAAATTTAATAACTACTACTAAAACTATTACTAAGTTAAACATGCTGTTTCAACTTGTATTTCAAAGGAATAGGAGTGGAGTCTTACATATTAATTCTTTCCTTGTATATTTACTACCTTTAGTACGAGCTAAACTAAAATATAATTTAAAGAGAAAGTACAAGATACGAGGGTAGGTCCATAAGTTGCCGGCCTCGCCGATAAGAATTATCGCCTTCACAAAACCCTTATCTGGCTTTATAACCTACCTATTAAGTAATAATTGCAGTTGTAACTTCCGCTCCGCTGTGTTCAATTGTTCAGATATAGTTGCATAAAGAAGACTATGTGTAGAAGATTGTGATACGTTCAAAATGGAGTTTCGAGCTGTTATTAAATTCTTCACCAAAAGTTCTTTATTCTAAATTAAATTAAGCAGTGATTGGGCGGTGTATATGGGGCGGCATCCCCCTCATATTCTACTTTAAAAGAATAGGCCAAACTTTTTCGATTGGGTCGAGAAAGCATTGAAGGCAATGTATAGGTCGGGCCTTGGAGATTCTCACTTCTGAAAACATCGCTCTTGTGGAAGGAGAAATTAAGGAAGACCAGCGGCTCAAAGTTACAGAAATAGCAGCAAGGCTGGGCTTTCTAAAACAACAGTCCTTAGAATTATTCATGAACATTTAAACATGAATAAGGTTAGTGCCTAGACTTCTTTCCTCGGTCCAAAAGCAGCAACGAGTCTTCTGTTGTCAGGCATTTTCGGAGCTCTGCCGTGGCAACGAGAGAAAAGTTCTGCAGGAGATGAAACTATGTTCCTCTACTATGAGCCCTTGTCCAAAAGACAATCAATGGAATGGCGTAAACCTGGCGAAGCACCGCCTCTAAAGGCCAAGGTCACTCAGTTAACCAAGAAGATCATGGTTACAATCTTTTGAGACTGTGAAGGAATTCTCTACATTGTCTTCAAAGAGAGGAACACCACAGTAAAGTACTATGCCGGCCTACTGCACGGACTACGTGCTTCCTTCAAGGAGAAAAGGTGAGGAAAGCTGAGTGGTGGTGTGCGCCTTCTTCACGGCAACGCGCCTGTGTACGCAGCAGTTGTTGCAAAGGAAGCTGTGAAGAAATGTGGCTTCAAGGAGATCGACCATCCACCCTACAGCCCAGGTTTAGCTCCCAGTGACTATTTCCTCTTCTCAAAACCCAGGAAGGAAGGAAATTCAAGTGTAACAAAGAAGTGATGAATGCTGTTTATGCCCCTTTTGCAAACAATACTTCCGACTATTTGGGGGGGGGGGTTGAAATATTAATTGAAAGATTAGAGAAGTGTATTGCAATGAAGGGTAACTATATTGAAAAGTGAAGTATAGTTTTTGTCTTTATCATAACTAGAAAATGGTTAGGCAGGAAACTTATAGATCTACTCTCGAATGGAACAATAAAAGCACTTAGTTTGATGATGTATGTTTAGCTAAAACGGAAAGTTGGAAAAAAGTAAAATAAGATAAGAATAGTGTACAAATTGGAGAAGAAGATAAAAGTCATAAAATGAATTAATTGATTTTGCTTAGAATACAAAAACGGACACATGCATTGCATAGATTTGTAGGAAACTGTTTTTTTTTTTATTAAATATTTAATTTTGAAGCGCTCAAAGTTCTCATTAATTGGGGACGCTATTAATGAAAATTTGAAACAAAATAATTAATTCAAGCCAACTCAATATGAACTATAATTCAAAGTGAGACCAAGTTAATTGCCAACTCCAGTTATTATAGAGTTCCGTATCCAGTGAACCCAATGCTAGTACCACCACCCTTTCCACAGTCCCAGTTCCTTAGAGTTGGATATCTCCACTTGAGACTCACATTCTGAAGTTTCATACTCAAATTTCTTAGGGCCGGCCACATCAAAGTCGGTTTTTCGTGTTTTCCCCTGGTCACTTAGGCGAAAGCTGGGATGGATCTTTTCATTCCACCAACTTTCTGCTCATTCATTGACTCTGTTACAGGTTCGAAAGTGTAGGACGAAGTGGACTGGTGCGGTGTGACAGTGACTTGCGCTTTGGAAAGTTTTCTACTTCGGCGTTTGGTATGAAAGCAGCTCCTTTGAGGGGCTCGAACTCTTTGGAAAGGACAGGGATGCGCTGACGTCCAGCTGTATCTGGAAACATAATTAGGAACCTCGTCTATGTTCGTGCTCGTCGTCTCTGGATCCTGGTCGCCCGGCGTTTCCTTCTCCCCACCCCTTCTTCTCGGATGATCCCGAATTAGTAGAGTAGGCAGAAATAACGTTTCTTGAGCATGGCTGAAGAACCGAAACAACCTCCTCCGACCCTAGCAATTCAATCTAATCCAGATTTCGTATCTAGGCATGGATGACAGACATCCAGAACACTACATATAACCTGCACATAATGTTAATAAGTACAAGATTGCTAAATTATATAGTAAGAGAGAGTGATAGGAAACCATGTGTGTCGATGAAGTCGGGAAACGGGAGAACCCCAGGCAAAAAACTTCAATTTCCATTGAAGCACCACGGGTCCGTAGCCTTGGCATCCCATTTCTCTTGTCAATTGTATTATTGTGACTGCGTATACCTTTTAACGGAGCGGAGTACAGGTTTCTTTTGAAATACTCTACTGCAACCAAATATTTTATGCCAATTAACCAGCAAAAGACATTTTATGCGAAGAGTTAAAAAGGTAGTAAAAGTTCCATAGGATTTTGTGCTAACGTTCACTTAAAGTCGTTAAATTACCAGTATCTGGTATATACCCTTGCCCAATAATACACAAGCAGTTTGTTGTGATTCAATAAACATGATAACTGCTACACTATAGCGAAATCTATGTTACAGTTCTTCTCTCGAAGCAAACAGGAAAGGGGTAAAATCACTGCAGCAAATATTGGTCTTCCCATGCACGTATTAAAATAGAATTAACGGAGTATATACATATGTAGGAAGCTTTGTTCCTCGGAAATAGAATTTCAGCATGTGTTAGGTTTCAATATGCGAAACCAACTAATAGCGGATAAACTTGTTGAAATTGGTGTTTTAACTGCCTCAGTCTATTGGCGCATATGCGAGTCGAAACTGTAGAGAACAAACGAAATTAAATATCAGCATTTACCTGGGCAATTTTCATCTTTGGATCACGATATGAATACTCAATTTGTACTGCAGAGGAACAAAGCGAAGTTCACAAGAGTCAGTACTATTGTTATTGATTTTGCTCGCTAATAAAATCCACTGGAAATCACAAGTTACGTTTGATTCGTACAAGTCCTCCCCCCCCCTCTTTCTCTCTCTCTGTATGTGTGTGCGTGTGTAATCATTTTATAGTCAGTATACACAGTTCTTCTTTAAAGTGGGGAGAAAACCTTCCTTACGGTACCTAACAACTAACAAATATTTCAGGTATTTTTAAAAACATTTTCTTCAATTTTATTCACTGCAAAAATAAGATACATACCCCCTGTTATTAATTGCATGATCTATTTACGGGCAGTAAAGGTAGCTGCAGAAGCCCAGTAAAGTGAATTAAATTATTTGTGCAGTTTTCTTCTTTGTTCCCTAACTTTCTATTTTTCCCTTTCCCTGGAGTAAAAAAGTTCTAATGTTTGCAGTTTGGTCCGCTTTAGTGCTCCAAAATGGTATTTACAGCCTGTTTGCTGACTCTTAATGGCTAAGCGATTTATTGAACATGTGTTATTTGATCTAACTTGTGTATTAAGTAATAAAACTGAAACGGCGGCTCCATGAATAGGAGAGTAGCAGGTAAAGTGCTGGGTGAACTATGCAGTTAACAGTAATCTTGAAGGAAGGCTAAAGCAAATTTACACAGCTATCCCTTGTTCCTATTCGAAACACTTATGTGGGCTTATACAATGCACCCATCTCTTAGAAGAGAGGCCAGAATAATCTTATATCTCACTTTTGAAGACTAAATAACAAAAATTCCTTCTTTGGACTGTGTAAAATAAAATTAGTAAACACATATATCTTTTTTGTATGTACATGGGGTCGCTATTGATTTTTTTTATAATTTGAAGAAACTATTAAGAGATTTTTTTTCTGTTGGCAGTTTCTTGATTAGCGTTTCTTGATTAGTAACCATAGCGAAAGTTTTCGCGCGCACCCATTGTTACAGCTGTGGCAAAATGTTCATTTTGTGATCGTGCGATTATTTTCTGATGGAACTGATACAAGTTTCGAACTGTCATACTTTCCGACTAAAAGGACCAAGAATGCTTGGTGAATTTCAGAGAGACTTTGCTCCTTCAAATACAAACGTCTGCATGATTTAGACGCAAAAGAACAATCTTGAAAGCTGAGGGGCACATTGGGCTTTAGAAACAGTAGTCACAAATGTAAAAATATCGCTCCTGTAGAAGCCACAGTGATGAACGATTCGCAAAAACCTTAAAGGGAGATACAGTTATTCACCTCAGGTGTCAGAAATTCTGCATAAATATTTTCATGTGAGGAAGCTATGCTATCATTAGTTAACCCAAAAGGCAACAAGAGTGCAATCATTCCATTTCAAAAACAATAAAATAACCATTATGCCAACCGGTACACCACAATTTGGCTCCCCAGGGTCTTCAGAACGGTAACAGAACAAAGATCAAACGAAGGCTGTGTTAAGAGGATTTCTGCTTCACTCTGCGCATTGTATTGATGAACCATTCTCCGTACAGCCCAATTCTGTCTCCTGTGACTCTTTCCTCTTTCCAACTAAAACAGAGGGAATCGTTGTTTTGGGAGCCAAGAAGAACCATCTCTAAAGAAGCATGGTTTGGTTGCTTATATGATTGGGTTCCGCAATATGCAAGTTTGTATCGAGGGGAAAACTATTTCGAAAATAAAACTTGATTTTGGTGAGTTTTGATCTTTTATTTAGTAGAATCCCAAAAATGAAATTGCTCTAATAAATGTTTTCATACCTCTACGACATTTAGATGCTGAAACTCCATTACATTTAGATGCTGAAACTTCATTTAAAATAGATAGGTAATTAATACAAAGTTTTGCAAATATCACAGGCATTTATTTAAGGTTTTGCCCTAATATTTCCTTAATAGCTAGGGAACATGGAGTCGTGATATATAATAAATCGAATATTCATGCAGAGTAAATAGATTTTTATAAAATCCTTTGGACTTGCATTCATAATTTTCAACCCAAAACAAAACTTCATGGAGCGCCTTTACATAAACGATTCAGGAATGTGTGAGCAGGATAAACCATAATCATTGACTACGTTTGTAGAGGAATAATTGTTAAAAGTTTAAATTAAAAAAAAAAACGCCCTGCTGCTTGATTTACAACTTTGAAAACGCTAATTGTATCTCATCTTGTCAAAAGAAAAAACATTATATAAGAATTGTCGCTCCAGCGCAATAACGTTCAACTTTATACAATAGGCGTATAATTGTGTTACAATCTCATTCCATCCATCTTACTACCCAATCTGGCACCTTCAGACAATATGTCGCTGTTGGTTGTAATTCCTTAGTAGTTACTAAGAAAAATGAGCAGAACCTTCAGGGTATCCATCACACAGAAATAACCCGAAAACTTTGGAAGTAGCAGTGTTCAAGCTTCTAACGTAAACCAGCAACATCAAAAGACGGGGAAGGAAGGTTATCGTTGCAATGTTTATCAAGTAAGTGAAAATAAACACGTCAGTGGCAATGAATAGTATCTACAAATCAATAGTTTCGATCTCAAAAGAATAACATTGTTCCCTGCTACGTGCGGGTGTGAATAAAGCTTTGCGCGATGGCGTGACCGAGTTGCTCTATCACTTCATCTGGAGATATCGCAGGGATCACGCCATAATCTCGACGCCAGGTCCGGAATGTAAACATCCTAATCTCCCCTGGAACCGTCACTCATTCGGACCACACCATCGTCTTGGGTCAATACTTGTAAGTGTATCCTGAGTTTTTACACGAAGCCCATACGGAGCAGTAAAATATACATCGACCCAAATGGAAGCATTTATTCAGGGAACTGCATTGGGACTTTGGGATCTACACAGGAGTCACACCAACGAAGGTCCCTGCGGGTCAGATTATGTGATGATGACCTTAATGGAGGTGGGCATTAGGGACCTTCTCGAATCCAGTAAATTCTGTTCCATAGATCCTTAAGGCTCCATGCTCCAGATTAGATTCCAGAGCTGTAAACAGGGCTAATGAAGCATTGCAACTAGAGATTACGTCAAGACGTTAACGGATTTGCCTCAAGTGGTTTGTAGAATTTAAAAATACTAAAACACATCTGCACTAGAAATGTCAAGACCTATAGAATATTTGCTGATTCAAGAAAATTGTGCATGCCCTTAGTGAAAAGATTACCGACATTTCAGCTAGCTTTGACGACATTATTCCTAATGTGTTTGAATATGTAATCTATTAAACTACTCTATGACAGTAGCAAATTGGAGATATAAGAATAATCCATGTTAATACATGGTACTTTAGAAAATATGTGTTACTAGTTTTCATCTATATGCACATTCTATAACTTTGTTCATTTATTTCTAGTATCCGCAAATTTTATCTTATATTTTTGATTCCTTTGAGAATCAATTTCTATAACCCGCATTAGTTTGTAGCTTCTACTGCATTGCTTTATTTTCAATTTCGACACACACACACGCACACACACACATATAATTGTTAAATTGTTTCCTTCTTCTTTTATTTTAAATTTCGCTGCAAATATAAAGTAGTTGTTTTCGTTTTTTGTTTATCCATGTTTTCTATATATTATAATTTATCATTTTATAGCGTTTTCTTCTATTATAATTTTTTGTATTATTCTATATTTGCCAAAATATGTCATTACTGTCTTTTGCTTGTAGAGAATAATTGAAAAAATGTTCAAACCAATATCTTTTCATAAGAATCGCGACCACTTAAAAATCGATCCCCATGGACGTAACACCATTCGCAATGACGTATATTTATTACGAGTAAATTAACCAAGTGTTTTACAACCCCAGAAAATTTAGATCTAAGTTCTACTACCATGTAATAATAATGAACTTGGAATTAAGTGCATTAAATTTGGGTAGATTTAAGTATAAAATTTGACACACATTTGACACATTACACAGTAGTTTCAATAAATTATTTACATAATATATAGTATTTGAGAACAACATTCAACAAATAAATGCTATAGTTTCATTTATACATATTTAATTTAAGAATAAAATTTGACACATTTCAGGCCTTTAGTTTCATTGAAATATATTTGTTTAAAATATGTAGCATTTATGTCTGGTTGATGACTTTCATACTTCATGATACAATAGGTAACTTGTGTACTTAAATTTTTGAATCCCATTTTAACTATCATTTACTAACAAGATTTTTATTGAGCTACACCCGCACACGAGTTTGTTCACTCGAAGTATTATCTATTACTTAAAATAAAAGTATTAAAAAGAAAATAAATTACTACAACTGCAGAAAATCATTCAGTAAATTAAATTATTCTAATTAAAAATTTGACTTTCTTTAGATTACACTATTCATAAAAATGCCGGTCTTTCATTTTATCGATTCTAGAGGTAGGGCTCCGTATGCAATACCCTACTCGGAGATATTCATGCAAATAGCATTACCTTAGGGGTCCAATATCGGGGTAAAGGTGAGAGAGAGAAATCTTGCAAGAAGGTTAACGTGGAAGGGGTGATCCTATTAAGTCGTAAGACCCGTGTGCTAGCGCAGCTCATTTGTTGCAGGAAATGCGGCCATTCATTTGAACACATGCGGTTCGCGTCAACCGGGAATTGCTTGTAAAGTAGTTTGTGTAGCCAAGTCGTATTGAACTTTCAATTGAAGTATAAGGCTTGTTTTATGAGCATATATACCAGGCGGGACACAGCTAAATTAGGTAACACGAGGTCCAAAGTACCCCTGCCGTCTTTAAATTTCCGGCTACTGCCGACCTAAGTGGCGCCAGTGTGACGGAGCTTCTGCCTAGATCCAGCGTTGACAAAATTAAATTTTGTTCGATCCAGCAAAAAAATGTTCCCTTATTGTTATGCTAAACCCCAAAAATATATATACTGTAAAATTAATTACATTGTTGCGGATCAATATTAGTTCATTTGCGCTTGTATATATAAGCGCAATTTAACTGAATGAGTGCTTTGAAAACAGTCTTTTTTAAATGGAACTAGTTCATGATTTATATTTTAATATAGATATCTTCAGTGTTAGAAAATAAAATATGTTTTATTAATGTATAAGCAAATACATGATGTATCCTTGTTTCAAATTTAGATTTAATTTCTAAAAAACTTTTAGATTGATTTTCTTTAATTGTTTTCCATGGTAATTATTTTAATTTTATTATACTTTGACATATAATATGTAAATTATTTTATAACAATGTGTTGTCAAGTAGTAAAAAGGGTTAAATACAGTGAAGTAAAAAAAAAAAAAAGAAATGTTTCATGCATCCATCTATTAGAAACTGTAGTCATATTACTGAATTATTTGAGTGCGCTTTAAGCTCTTCATTAATAAATAAGGTTTTTATAATGAACGTGGATTTTATTGTGTAGCACAGAGAAAAAAAATGAATATTGAAAAAGCACTGCAATTAATTATCATGTGTTTCTAAGAAAAGGATACAGGAAAAAGTCTCTAGGATTAAAGCATTATTTTCAAATCTTTTCTTTACAAAATATTATTAAAATAATAATATAAAGTAGCTATAAATTTTGGGCATGTTTACTGTATCTAAGAATGAAAATTTGATATCTTATGTTAGTAGGCCACTCAAGCTTTTATAAGAGTGATTTTCAATAAGCAACCGTTAAAATGCATTTACTGAAAATTTACTAGGTAATAATTTGTCAATCAGTTGTTTTAAATGAAAGGCGCTGTTATAATTTCAAGGTAAAATGTGATTAGTTCTTCTTATGTAAATAAATTAATTTTTATTGAATTATTGAATAATATATTTTCTACATTTCATGTAGACTAAACCGTGCTGTAGTTTTTTGGTACAAATATTACATTTATGGTTTACATAGGCAAGATATTGTTTATACACTGAATTGAAATATTATTTTAGGTCTATTTATTAATCTTAGCTAATGGCATCACATCAAAATGGAAACAGAAGAGGAAATTGATCTTAAAATGCATTAGAGAAAACAGTGAAAGCTGTTTCATTAAAAAGGATGTATAAAGCAATGGATCAATTTGGTATTCCCTAAACAACAATATGAAGATCTATCATGCCAGGACATATTGCTAAAGCAAGGTGTAACGTATATTTATGTTTTCTGTACATCAATTAGGATAATCCTTTTCTCCAATCATCAAATTAGCCAATAAACATCAAGTTATTTATTCACCATAAGAAAATCTTAATTATAAGTCAAAATAAGAAAGTTGTCCCCCCAAAACTACACCAGCTGAGAGAACAAGAAAATTTTGAACAAGTAAAACTCGAAATCTGAAGAAATCCTACTATTGCTGTATTTGTCAAGAAGACAGAACTATTGACATGCTTAGATGCAACATTTCTGAAACGTCATCCATGAAGCATGTATTGGACTCACTCGGAAAGATAAATTCATGAGGCCACGTTGTTTATAAGAAACCAGACTATATTTAAATTTGTAAATTTACAAAAATAACATATTGTATTTATTTGTATTGTTGCAAAATAGACTGTCGAAGTTTCAATTTAATTACTTTGAGATTTGATTATCTCATTGGTTCATTCTTTTAATATAAAAACAAATCGTATTGATTACACACTATAACCAATATGGCTAAATTTTATTTTTAATATAAAAGTGCTTGCCTTTAATATAAAACTTTGGAGAAACTTTGCAATTTTGTTCTGCACAGAATTCTCTCTTTTCAATTCAATTTTTTCTCTATAAAGAAAAACAGTAAATGTAAAAAAAAATTACGTACATCAAGACAATATCTAATAATATTACGTCCAAAGTGTAAAAATATCTAGAAATATATTCAATATTTTGAAATATTTCAAAATATGAAATGCATATGCACCCTGTCCTCTAGGAAGTAGTCTTTGTTTGAGTACATGAAAAACCTTGCAAGTATAACATTGTTTTTGTTTATGTTATAAATGAATTTGATTTGAAAAAATACATTAGAATAATTTAAAGATTTATAAATAATGTAATAGATTACCATCTAATAATCTTTCTATTTCTTTACACTTAATTATTTGAATGGTGGATATATCCTAACTCATAACTAAGCTTTGCCGTTGAGGTACACTTGCTACTTAATTCAACCTGCTTTAGCAATGAAAAATTAAGACACTTTATATTTTGTATTTCTTCTTCTCTAAGGTTTACAGGGAAAGATCCTCCCGGACATTTTTAAAGCGGAATACTGCGTCCTGATCATGTTTATTTTTCATCTTCTGCCAGTTGTTTCCCGAAGAAGCGTTGTTGTTACAAGCAGCAGTGAGAGCTACCCTTAGGGAAATAGTGAGGCATACAACAGGAAATCTCTGCACTATGTGTGTTTTTCACAAGAATGTTTATGTTATGCAAAGATAATTGAGAATAATTTAGTAAAATCTCTACATTATCGACACACTAGAATGCTGTAAATGTGATCGAAACATGCACAGCATTGCTGGCGTACCTCGAAAAGTGTACTTTTTAATAAAACATAATAATACCAGCGCTATGAATATAAAAGTATACAGTTTAGAAATAACAACAACATGCTAAGACACTTAAAAGGAAAAACTTGAAGTTATTACAAAAATTACATATTTATGTACGCTTCTTCATACAAGAAATAAAGGAAAATAAAAATTCTGAGCATTTTTTTTTTTTACAAATTCATAGACAAATTCATGTCTACACTTTCAGATATACTTTTTATGAGTAATTCCGCATGTAACAAAACGGTAGGCCAAACTTTCAGGACACATTCCCCACGCTTAGAAGAAAATGAATTATATGAACACGGGTACGGAAACGCTTTATTTCCATGTTAGAACTCATTTTCTACAACTCTTCATAGTACATTAATCATGGGAAACACATCGGAGCAAAACGCACCAGCATGCCACATGCCCGCTTAGTTTAAGTTTGGTTAAGTTGTTAACCGTCACTGTTTTTGTTCCATTTGAACGAAGGTAATGTTGACATGCGTCTCACTTTATTACTATTTGGGGGGAGGGCATTTGAAAGCTCTCATGTACGAACTCCAGTACATGATACAAAGAATCTTCGTGTCCATTGTGGAAGACTACATAACAATACGCAATTCTCCAGGGATGCATTCAATTCGACGGTGTTTTGCATGCATGTATCAATACTAGCGCAGGGCTTTTTGAACACTCCGTGTAAGAAAAAGTTTCATGTGGTACGCTCTGTTAATGTGTGTTTCCCATAATTAATATACTAAGAGGAGTTGTAAAAAATCAGTTCTAATATGGAAATAATGTTTCCGGACCCATGTCCATATATGAGAGTAGGTCCATAAGTTTCCGGCTTCAACGATAAGGATTATCGCCTTCACAAAACCCGTATCTAGTGTCATACCTTATCTGTTCAGTAAATAATTGCGGATGTAACTTCCGCTCCGCTGTGTTCAGTTGTTCAGATATAGTGCATAAACAAGACTATGTGTAGAACATTGTGACATGTTCAAAATGGAGTTTCAAGCCGTTATTAAGTTCTTCATAAAAGAAGGACATACTCCAAATGAAATTAAATTTGATTGGGCGGTGTTTATGGGGAAACATCCCCCTCGTATTCTACCTTAAAATAATGGGCCAAACTTTTTCGAATGGGATGAGAAAGCATTGAAGACGAAGAGCGTGCAGATCGGCCCTTGAAGGTGCTCACTCCTGAAATCATCGCTCTTGTAGAAGGAGAAATTATGAAAGACCGGCGGCTCAAAGTTACAGAAATAGCAGCAACGCTGGGCCTTTCTGAAACAACAACCATTCGAATTATTCATGAACATTTAAACATGAATAAGGTTGGTGCACGATGGGCGTCTAGACTTCTTTCCTCGGTCCATAATCAGCAACGAGTCATCTGTTGTCAGGCATTTTTGGAGCTCTGCCATGACAATGAGAGAGAAGTTCGGCAAACCGTTATTACAGGAGATGAAACTATGATCCCCTACAATGATCCCTTGTCCAAAAGTGATTTAACGGAGTGGAGTGAACCTGGTGAAGCACCGCCTCTAAAGACCAAGGTCAGTCAGTCAACCAAGAAGATCATGGCCACAATCTTTGGGACTGTGAAGGAATATTCTTCATTGACTTCAAGGAGAGGAACACCACAGTAAAATGGGAGTACTGTGCTGGCTTACTGCACACAAACTACGTGCCTCCATCAAAGGGAAAAGGCGAGGAAAGCTGAGTAGTGGTGTGCGTCTTCTTCACGACAACGCGCCTGTGCACACAGCTGTTGTTGCAAAGGAAGCTGTGAAGAAATGTGGCTTCAAGGAAATCGACCATCCACCCTACAGCCCAGATATAACTCCCAGTGACTATTTTATGCCCATTTTGCAGACAAGACTTCTGACTATTTGGGGGGGGGGTTGAAATGTTAATTCAAAGATATGAGAAGTGTATTGCAATAAAGGGTAACCATATTGAAAAGTGAAATATAGTTTTTGTTTTTTTATTATACCTATAAAATAGACCGGAAACCTATGGACCTACCCTAGTAGCATATTTTCTACTTCGTGTGAGGAATGTGTCCTGAAAGTGCCCGGTATACAACTTAAATAAAAATCAAGTAGAAGGCCTTCCCAAAACGCCCGGACCCTTAAAAGCTTACATCCAAGAAAATGTATAGAAAATAAAATATTTTGGTACTACCGTTCTACGATCTATACCGGTAACATTGCACATTGCATTCGCATCATCTTAAAGAGAAAATATTTCAGCATTGTAATGCAATATTTAATTTGTTTTACGCAAGAGTGTGATTCTATGAACAGTTCCTAAATTCCAGTGAGCTCTTTCATGAGATACTTAGGATAATAAAAATAATACATTGTGACATTAGTTTAAAAATTTTTACTTTATTGCAATAATAAAATGGTTAAGAAACGGGCGAAATGAGTTGCATAATTTTACAAATGTAACCATTGTAAAACAATATAAACGACTTTCATACGCTATTTTTGTATACCAGCGTTGTTTAAGGATATTAAAACCACATTAATATTAATGTTTATTTTATAATGAAATACAATGACGTCATAAATATAAAGAAATAAAACATTGTCTGCCTAGTATCGACATTAATAGTAATTGTTGTTTTAATATCCTTTTACAAAACTAGTATACAAAAAATAGCATTTGTAACTACTAATCTGGAGGATTGGTCAGAACAAGCTTTCTGAGTAAGATAATTTTCGCAGTTTTACTTATTCTGAAAGGTGAATGATAGTTTTACACAGTCAAGAACTCCGAGTTCATTTACGCTATTTAAATTACTGCACTTGGGTACCCATAGGTTTAAGAGCACTTCTGGTGCACCGTAACCATATTATTTTCATTTGTACTAGCTACACCCTATGTGCGTCCCGGCCTCAAAAGTCCGCAGTAAACAGCCTGCCAAGGGAGAATTTGCACACATTTATGAGATCAATAACATAAGATGAAAACACTTAAAATGTCATTAATATCGAAGAAGTATCATCATAAAGAATGCGACAGGTCCGTTTATTAAATGATATTCTTAATATTTCATAAACTTTAGTGTTGGCACATATTTCAGAACAGATGATTGGCATTACTAGAATCGGTTCTTTTTTATTATTATTATTATTATTATTATTATTATTATTAGATAAACTCTTAAGCAAATACCTTTATCACTTAAAGTGAATCTCAGTACATAATTTATGAAAAGTTCTGGAAGGTTTCTGTATTCTTATTTCCCTTTTCTTTGTTCCAAATTAGACCGTACATCATCAATAGTGTCTGTCCTAGAAATTCTCTCTTTCTCTCTCTGGTCTCTCTCTCTCTATCCCCACTTCTACTTTATCGTTGTAAACTTGATTGCATTTGGAGCGCTATACCATATATTTTAATAAAGTGCTATTTAATCTGTTAATGTCATAAGCTCATTACATATTCTTTGGTGGAATTCGAGTATTTTAAATGTGCCCAGTTTTAAAAATAAAATATCAAGAGTGATATTATAACTAGTAGGAATATACCAAAAGACACAGCTCTCAGTTTAAATAATATTTTAATTTCTGCTGAAAATGTCTGGCATAAGAAAGCAAAGGCTTAAGTTTAACTGTACTTTAGCTCGATTACTGAGAAACCAATTAAGAAAATCATTAATTGGAAATCTAAGAGCACTAAACAGATCAAATGAAATATTTGCATACAGTAAATAGCACTGACTACTGCAAACAAACGTGATCTTCAAAAGTCGTTTATAAATACTTGAACAATCGAACAGAAAGTATATATTGCGGACAAGAAAGAGAATATAAAGAACAAGAAGTAACCATAATAAAATCGGAGAAACAATTAACCTTGAAAGTATTCTTATTTTAGAATGTTGCGAAATACAGAGGGTCCCAAAAAAGTATACACACTTCAAGCAAAGAAAAACATGTGTAAACATAACAAAACTGAATTCACACAAACAGAAAACGATGAGCACTAATCATCTTATACTTTTACAGTTACAATAGTTGCTCAAAATACCCACCATCGGCGTCGATACACTTCTGAGTACGTTGAGCTACTGACGTCGGTCCTAGTGGTGTAGTGGGTACCATACTTGCCTCGTACACCCAAGAACGCGGGTTCGAACCCGGCCAGGACCGATGGATTTTTTCGGGCGTAAAAATCCTAAGTATGGCTTCCTTCTGTAGGGAAGTAAAGCCATGGGTCCCGTGTCGTACATTTACGTCACGAAAAAGAACCTCAAGCCTGAAAGAGAGGCCTCTGAGCAAAATTTGTAGGCCGTTTCACGCCCTGAGTTGAATGGGACGCTGATGACCTGAGATGTTAAAGAGCGTCCGTAAATAAATCAATCAAAAAAAAAAAAAAAAAAGAACTACTAATTGAGCAACGTTTGCGAAAGTGTCCTCAGAGATTGCAGCACGTGCCGTTTCAATTTCTTCCCGAAATGTTGCCAGTGTAGCTGATTTTCTACGGTATACAACATCCTTAAGAGTTCCCCTAGGTAGAAGTACAACAGAGTTAGATTCGGAGAACGCGGTTGAAACTCAATCGAGCCTCTTCGTCCTATTTACTGTCTTGGAAGATTGTCTTAAAGGTAAGCACATACATCTCGGTGGAAATGTGTGGTGCACCATCCTGTTGGAAGTAAATTCTGAATGTATGAATGGCGGATAAAACGGAATTTTAACTCGCCTTGGCGGTTCTGTTCTGTACATACGTTTGCATTGCCTTTGGACTTCAACAACATTCTCGGTTTTCCATTAGCACTTCATAATTGCTTTCCGCTGTTCAAACGATAATCTTGGCTACATTTTGTTGTAATAATGTGAGTCATATCTGTTTCCAGAACACCATACGATAGCTTTGACTTCATTTGTTCATTGTTGATTTACGACAATCTTGGCTTCATTTGTTCATTGTTGATTTACGACAATCTTGGCTTCATTGGTTCATTCTTGATTTACGATAATCTTGACTTCGTTTGTCCATTGTTGATTTACGATAATCTTGACTTGATTTGTTCATTGTTGATTTACGATAATCTTGACTTCATTTGTTCATTGTTGATTTACGATAATCTTGGCTTCATTTGTTCATTGTTGATTTACGATAATCTTGACTTCGTTTGTCCATTGTTGATTTACGATAATCTTGGCTTCATTTGTTCATTGTTGATTTACGATAATCTGGCTTCATTTGTTCATTGTTGATTTACGATAATCTGGCTTCATTTGTTCATTGTTGATTTACGATAATCTTGACTTCGTTTGTCCATTGTTGATTTACCTGTCACATAGCAACGCTAGCATAACGTAATGTTAGTCACATCTGTATACAGAACATCATACTCCACATTATTAAATAGATATCTACTGTGTATACATTTTTGGCACCCTTGGTATATTGATTCTAAATTTATAATTCATAATAGGGCTTACTGCCTTCCAGCTATACTGTGGTTTATTTCTTGAAGGCATGTAACAATGATCATCCAGGTGTGGCTTAGGAGTTTATCTCTCTGCTTGTTGAAGCAACAACTTTTTGTAAGAAAAAAAAATATATAACAGTTATTGTCTGTTGTAGTGTACACAGAACCTTTGGGGGGTCAAATGTAACGTTAATGCTAACAACGACATGTTTGTGAACTGCTGTACACAGGTGATGCATACAAATGCGATGAAGTTCTCTCAGGACGTCAGAGTTAGGTTTCTTACTGTATAGACATGGAAGTTGTGGACTTACAGAAGAAAAGAAAGATTCCCTGGTGTCATTTTTGCCCATTATGACGATAAAAATAATATTTTGAGGTTCAGGATGTCAGATATAGCGGCCAAGGAAATCGAGGACTGTAGGATCGATTCTCAGGAGTTTCGAAATAGAACGTGTCATTTTATTCCTATATCCAGTTTCACCATTCCTATTTTCACAGTATATTTCTTGTGTTACAGAATACATAAAAAAGAAAAACGTTTATATTTTGCCATACGCCAGTTTCAAAAATAGCAAATAAGTAAACCCATGTTGTATATGTTTCCTGCTTAAGTTTATGCCGAAACAGATTAAAATATTTTCAGACAACTCATACTAAAAGTAGTTCTTTTAACACAAAACACTCAAACTAGAGCTGCATTATATAACACTCAGTTCCATAAAAACTGAAAATACTCTAATGTTACTACTTTTGGTTTAATACTGAATGTAATTGTTATTAATCTACTTTAGCGGAAACACATGACATGTTTACAATGAGTTACAGTATTTTTATTCATTATGTTTTCAAAATGAGGCTATAGAGCATAAGTGGCATTAGGTAATTTTGTTTCTAGGGTGTTTTCCTAAGGAGCCATGTCAGACTGGAAAAAAATCAATAACAGCTGATCCCATATTGTGAATGCCTTAATGCATACTATAGCTTCATTCTGCGCAGGAAAGTTACGTTTTAAAAATAAATGTTGTAAATTGTGTAAAGAAAATATAACAACGTTTAATTGGTAATCTTTCCCAAAATACGTTTACAATCGTAATTACCAATATTACCACTGCTGCAATATTGGTGGCATTATTCAGAGATTTAGGTAACATTTCCTCAGTGCTCCTCCTAGTGAGAAATGCGCAAATTATTTCTATGACACAAGAACATTTCGGAATAATTAGATTTCATTTATAAATATCGAGGACTGTTTATAAATAATACATGATACACGTGTAAAAAGTGATTACATTTTGTGAGTTGTAACAGTTTCCACGGGCCACTCCCACTGAAATGTAAATATAATATACATTTTGCAAACCTAATCATATTTTGTGCATTGTAATAAGTAATATAAATATTATGTATATATATATAACATAAGGTTTAACTTCAATGTATAAATTTCATGTCATCAGAAGAGAACGTACTCTGGTATAGCTGCTTACCGGAACCCGGAACGCTGAGGAGGCCATAAAACCGCTAAACAATGGGAATAGTAAACCCAAGGGGACAAGTTTTATGCCAATTTTTTAAAGGCGTTCCATTGACGAGGTTTAAAAGAGCCTTTTAAATACATTAGGGGAATGACCCCGCTAGTGGGTTATACAGTCAACTTTAAGCCAACCAATGTAAATAAATGTTTTAAATTTTCAAATAATAGCTGGTGACATACGTTGGCAGGTGATTTTGAACCAGCAAATAGTAGATGTATATTTTGAACTTGTAAAGTAAGGCGCGATATTTGCGCGACCCCTGTGAGCCTGGTGAAGCCAATATCTAGTTAATTTGGATCCAATATATAAGGAGGCTTTGCTCGGCTGAGGCACGCATTTGAATATCTACGTTCGGCTCTGGCACTCATATGTAAGTTGTACAAGCGGCGAGACATACTCAGTTCTAGTTCTAAGTCACGTCACAAGACGCAGTTTACTTTTGCCCTGCTAGGACATCAATTTTAGATCAGTTAATCAGTTCGTCAGTTTAGCAGTTCAGCTCAGTTCAGATAGTCAGATAATCAGATAATCAGATTTAGTTCGTCTCCTTTGAAATTTCTTCAGCTAAATTTATATTGACGTGGCTAAGGGCTATCGTACGCCGAACACCAGAGAACGCGAAAGATCTTGCGAATAATAAATTTTCATATATATTATGTCGCATGGCGCGATTATTTACACAGTTGATATCCCTCTCAGTCTTGTTGAGTACAAATCACAAAATAGCAGAAAATCCCTGAGATATTGTTGTCATTAAAACGTGGGCAACAACACCGAAGCGATCAATAATCAATCAATGAAGCAACTTCAAAATTGGCATAACAATGTGAGGGCCATCCAAATCGCTTCAGAGTAGATCAGAGGTTTAAATTTTGTAACAGTATAAAATACTGAATACTTGTATCATGAACAACTATTTCCCTAATAAAGTTAACTCTTTTAGCTGTAACTCTTTAGAAGCACCTGTCTATTGTAGGGTCCAAAACAGAAATACATTAACTCGTAACTAACATATAACTCAAGGTCAGTATTTTCACCATAGATATTCTAGGTTGATAAATAATTCCATTAAATAAATATGAAGTTTCCTAATCTTTTACTTAATTATTGTCATAAAATATATTTTCAAGCAAATGTCTTTACAAAAAAATAGTAAATTTAATTTAAGGTATTGGTAATTTATGTAATATGTGCTGTTATCTTTAAATATTCGCTATTGTAACAACTGTGAAAAGGCAAGAGCTTAATCTAATTCATGATTATAACTTTAAGAGAAAGCAAAAGTAAATAGGACTAGCAAAAGTTTCCCATCCTACTGTTTTCTCGGTTGGAATTGTAACAATAGCAGTAACTCTAACAACAACAGTAATAATAATCTTTTGGCTTTAAAGTCGTTCAGGGAAACGTGAAAATCACTGAGCAACATATGCCTACCATCGAACATATCTCTAAAGCACAAGTCGATTGTTTACTCTTCATGCTTCCGCCAAACTTTTCCAATAAGAGCACAAAGCGAGAGTAGGAAGTAAATTGAGTACACCTTCCTAACTAGTTTAAAACTCGGCTTCACTAATGGTAGAATCAGCAAAGAACAACAATGAAAACAAAACTATAACAATGGTCCAAGTCAAGCCCTGTAGGTAAGGATTGTAAACTCACTTCGACACTGTGCACCATGAACTTGTTCTAACTCCAGTACCTCGGGGCTAGAGAGGCAGAGAGGTAAGGTCTTGCCTGTGGGACTTGCCCAAGTATCTGACCATCCTCCAACCGACAAAGTTTTTACCGTGTGAGGGTCCGAAAGTTGGGGAAAGGGAGGGGAAAATAAAGGCTAGAATAGCTGCACTACTGCTGAGATTTACTGTGTTACCTCAGCAAAATGTAAAAGGGAAAAATGTGTTAGTACTGTGATTATTATCACATGCTTTGTTACACCGTTTTATAAAGGAAGTATAACGCTTCCCTAGTACTTATGAAGTTCAAATACGAGTAAAAGTGAATCTAATTGCACTACAATAAAATATAGTTAAAATCTGGGGCCAAAATATCAATGAAAATATAATGAATTCATAAAATGCAATAATGATTAGGCCAAAAAGAATATAAAACATAAAGCTGATTTCATTTATGTTTCCACTAAGATCTTTATGAAATATTGTTAAAGCGATGAAAAATGCACCCCAAAGTTTTGGTAATGGAACGGTATTTGTACCGCAGAGAAGAATAAGGTTCTGATGTAACAATCTTCAATAAATTAAAAATTTAATAAATGCATTCCTTCAGGAATTGCCTAGAATTGAAGTTCAATAATGGGAACATTGAAATTGTGATTACAATAAACAAGCAGGAAACATATTTCTTGACACATTGTAAATTCAACATATGAAATCCAAAAACATAATAGATTTGAAATGGCTTGTGCAAGAACAACCATATAAAACTACACTGATAGTTAGCCTACAATATACAATTGTGCAACAAATATATCCTCAATACTTGATACCGCATAATAATAATAATAATAATAATAATAATAATAATAATAATAATAATAATAATATCTCAACCTGAAGTATGCTAAAGGATTTTTTCATGGTTTACTTTCTTAAACCACAATGTACAAGCTGAAAAAGCATATGATAAGAATTTTCTAGGAATTTAACATAGCTAGAAAAAATAATCCTTTATTTTAATTTATTAATTTATTAAAAATAAAATAAAATAAACAGTGCAAAATAATACTTGAATTCACAATAGTATACTAAAGGATATCCCGTAACAAAAATAATTCATTTACTATCTTAAAAGAAACCTGATTAAAAACAATTTAAACAGAGACAGCCCATCGATTACTCCATTTATAAAAATACTGACTGGAATAAATAAATACCTAGATCATTAATGGTAAATACAAAACAGTAGTGCGATGCATGGTTGACAATAGTCAACCTAAAGCACCCTAACATCCAAGCTAGAAGTCAAAAAGCTGTTCTCCAATAGGTATCACGCAACCAGCTCATCAATGTCTCAAAAACGAGCTTGAAAACAACTAAATAAACGGGATGACGCCACATGTTCCGACCAATCAATAACGAATACCGCAGCATGTTCCGACCAATGAACTGCTTTAGAGAACAGTCAAAAGGAAATTGACGCCATACAAGCGTGAAAAGAAAGGGCGTGTGTGACATATAATACCACAAAGTTTATATGTATTTTCTGCAATTTAGGAGTACTGATAAACTAGCTCCAGAACGATGCATAATGAGTCGACAGTATGGAGAAAGTGTTGTTAGGAAAAGACATTATAATTATCACTTCTTTTGTTAATTTGTTCACATTCTATTTCAATTAAGTAGTACAGTGATATGAACGTTGAATCCACTTCTGCGAATATTGCTCTGGCATTAAGCAATGTTGTCAATTTTATATTACTAGTATGATACTAACTAATGTCATAGCGGTCCAAATGTGTAGAGCCTACCGGTTAAATATTATTTTGTAATCATGGAACGGACAATTAGCGTAGCTGCAACACTATCCAGAAGAATTCTACTAATCCCAAATAAAATCAAGAGAGTAATGAACCAAGGTATGCTATACAACCATAAACATTTAAAGCATAACTTTATTACCGTGTATAAAGTTGCTAGGTACTCGACGGGTCCGAGGTGATATTTCGGTGGGACCGAAGGTGTAACATTCTCTCTCTTCTGACTTCTACACTCTAATTCCTCTTAAGACCACTAAACAGCTTCTTCATATTGCTCATGCGCAGACTCTAATTTAGCTTACGTATTCATTCCCAACTGTCATTTATAATTCCCAACACCGCAGCGCTACAATAACTTTCCCCACACATAGTTGATCTCCCTATATGCCGCAATATTGTATATATTTTTCTGAATAACAATATGTATTTCATGTTATTGAAACTATACTACTTATTTTCCGTAATTTTATTTTAGTTTGTTAAATAATAATTAGTACAAAGGAAACATTTTTGTAATTTTAAAACCTAAACTTTTTTTATAAAGGAGCGTACTATTATGATTAAAAATACAGAAGTTAATGTCCTTCCGTTAAATGTTTCTTCCATATATGAATGATATGCTGAAAATTATAAAATCTATTAATTTTACAAAAAACTAAGAAAGAATACGTTAAGTTTAGCAATTCAAGAGAGATTAAAGATTCACTATTAAGCTTGAATGAATAAGAAAAGCATACCAAGTATTTGTATAAGTTTGAAACATTTAAAACAATATCTTGTTCGTATTTATAATCATTCCGTTTCAAGCATATGTATTTTAAATAAAAATATGTTAATTAGAGAGAGTAAGGCACAAATTACACATTCACAGCTGCCAATACTTGAATATACGAGTTGTCACGCATGAAGTAACAAAATACCGTATGTATGTGGGAGGAATTGGCAACTATGGCGTTCTACCTCGTTGATGTTATCAGCAACTGCTCACGTTTCTTGCAATTATTGTGTAAATGAACTACACGTTAGTTTCAAAGAAAAGTTAGTACATACATGATGTACAGAATTTCTATAATTGACTTAGAGCAGAACTTCCCTGGTGTTCAATTGCCGAGATATCAAGCAATGCAAAATTTAAACAAATAGTTGACCAAACAGTATCTTTCATAGAGTTACCCTGAAGCAGTCAACTACTAACTGCAATAATGGGAACAAAGTCGTTACTCAAATTTACTCTAATACGTCGAGAGAAATACGTCTCTCTAATTGGAGATTAATCATTACAATTTTAGAAGCCTGTTACACGATCTGAAACTGAAACTTCATTGTCATTCGGAATTCTGCGACTGGTTATAAGCGGCAGACCATTTTTTGAGTCAATGAACCCTGTTTTAAGTCGAATGAAGCGATTTAATGTCGACGTCAAGTATCTGTGCGTCAATTTTTGAAAGGATTTGTTGTCGAGCCTTATGTTATGGTGTCAATTTTGAAGAGGTTTGAATGATCGCTTCTGTGTTGTTGCCCACGCTTCAGTGACAACAATTTCTCAGGGTGAATTGTCATATTTTGTTGATTCGTATTCAACATGACTGGGAGAAAGAGTTCGGTAGTATAAATAAGCACACGATGCGACATAAAATGTATATTGGTACTTTATTATGTACAAAATTATATTATATTATGTAAATTTAGCTGCCATGTCTTTCAAGGATATGAATTGAATCTGAAAAATGTGTTTAAAAAGACCTTATTACAAATGCATTTATTGCGTGGGTATAGATGGAGCATACATACACGTGTGGCTGTCGAAACCTAATTCTGAAATATAACTATTAATATGGCATGACTTCGTGAATTGCTAATAAAGTTTCCTAAATAAGATATTAACTTTGCAGTTTTTATATTAATTCAATACCACGATTCTTATATGCATTACTTCATTGAGAATTACAAATATCTAATATAAGATGCTGTAGTTTTAATTCGTTTGTTCGTTTCATCAGTTAATTTTTTAATGTACTTGGAATTAGTAACATTAACTTGCGAGCATATGTTTCGTTTAAGATCAATAACACTTCAAAAATCACTAACAGAGTGAAATAAGTTGAAAAATGAAAAAGTATTTTAATTCAATTTCTTGTGCTTTTCTAGCAATTTATTAATTTAACAATCACAGAAATGGTTTGCAACTGAACACATATAACGATATCTAAATATGTTCTAATTATTGCGGAAGTAAGACAAAAATTGTGCTAATGGAATTTATAAAGTTTAGGTTGCCAAACTGTAAAAGAGTAATAGACGATTATATAATTAGGAAATCAGAACTTCCAAGGTAAAATGTTAAGCGTAGATAAATTATAGCCTATTCATATATTATTTGTCGTGTAATGCTTTAAACTATAATTCCACAAATAGCTATCTTTGTTGCTGACAAGAAGATAGGCATCGACTCGCAGGTTTGAACCTTGTTTGTGTTAATCTGCCCAAAGGAAGTTTATTCCGGTGTTTTCCTTCGCCTTAAAAAGGTGAGTGCCAAATAACCTCATAGGCTAAAGTACTGCCGGTACCTTTGCGTTATCGTTGATCTAATCATTTTAAAGGTTACAAAAGTTCTTCGAAGAATAAACCTTAAGCACAACTAGAAGTGTGAAGAGGTATTGAAGGAAGGCAATCATTTCGATATAGGGTTAGCCACTATATTAGATTCTCTTTGGTTGAATATAATTAATAAATCTGTTTAAACAAACAAAAACCAAAATAAAAAAAAGAAAGGAAAGGGTAAAGAAAAATAAAAAAAAATTTTTTTTGTTAAGAACCTCAAGGACACACTGGTTTCTTTCCGTCTTTCTTTCTTCCTTCTTTTATTCCCCTGTCCGTATGATTAATTTTTCATTACACAGGGTGTTTAAAACGGTGATATCTCTATAGCAAAAGATAAAGAGAAAAGTTTAGTGAATATAATAGGTATACCCCAAAGGAAATAATCGAATGGGTTACCACAGGATGATACCAATGCATTGTCACATATCCTTCAACCTTGCTTCACATCCACACGGGTGGCCGAGGATTCGTCAGTGCGAGGTCTGGTGTTCCATTTCCGTTCGAATCATCTCCCTTGACTGAGGCTTTTTTCCAGGCTTTCCTCAATCCTCATAAACAGTAAATGCCAGAGAAGTAGCATAACCTAGGCCTAGGAATGCACCCTTAAACAAACACCATTAAAAATATAAATCACCGTTTCACACAAAACTTTTTTTTGCTTTCTGGATAACTAACAAGCATTAAATGCACGCTTCTGCACAATGGATGTCGATTCAGCTAAGTCTTTAGCTAGAATCTACAGACTTGAAGTTTACTGGATCTTTCTAGACAAACGCTTTTGCTCACTCGATGTCTCGAGCCAGGATTGACATGCACACAAACAGGGAGGCAGTCCATTGTGCATGAACCATTTCCATTGTTACCTCCTCTAATATGGCAGGTAATTAGTTTAATGATACACATCTACTCTCTGTTCGGTAGAACATAACGTTCCCCAAGCTGTTATCTGCCGTTTCTGCCATAAAATGACAGAATATCCATGAAAAATCTCAGTCCTGCTGTTCTGGAATAGTATTAGTACTTTTTATTTTGACAATAAAGACCGGCTTAAAAGCAAGTGTTTGTGTTAGGATCTACTTTCAATATGCTATTCTTTCTCTGCCGTTAACAACATAAACATCCTGTGTAAAATCACCATGTAAAAATTAGGTAGACATCAATTTTAAAAATGCCACTCATAGAAGTATAATGAGCTCTTTATCTCAATATGGCTACCTCTTTACTGAAGCGAGTGGCGGTGTTTCTGTGTTAAGGGAAACCACGGTGTAGAACCTTTTTATAGAAAAAGAACGAAAGAGCAGTCTTCTATTATATACTAAAATTTTGCAGCTATTAACGCGAAAAGGAATCAACAGAAATAGGCCATCAGCTTTTAGTGCGTCTCACCATATTGTAAGGCGAAGTTTGAAGCTAAATAAGTGCTTTGGTGTAGATCTTGGTAGTCGTAAAGGTTCTTCACTCTTGGCTCGAATCCCGGACATGAATCTCATATGTTAGTGACTTTCATGCGATGGTTTTATATTTATTGTGGTCGTAAACACAGGCTCTATTCACATAGCTTTACAGTTTTTCAGCTATCTTCTAGCATCAGAATACATTTAGACTGGCTAATGCAAGCTCCATTTACAAGATGGTGACCTGCTTCGTGAGTTTAAAGACTTCGTAAAGTTAGTGAATGATCTTACCTCTTTCCTAAGGTCGAAAGTTCAAGAAACTTAAATGTTAAGCCTTTATCCTTTTTATATCTTTATACGATATGACAATTTTTGTAAATCGTATGAACTTTTTCAGTGTAGCATAAACGATGTAAAGTTTTGAACTTGTATACTGTGGCTAATATGGGAAAAGTTTCAACATATTTTGTTTATATGTGCATTCATTCCAGTACTTAATTTTAATGTCTTTTAAATACCTAATATTGCATATTTTCAGATTGCCATGCACTGAATTAATATTTTATAACAAAGCGATAATGATATCAGATACATAAATACTTATTGCTTTTTTATTTCCCATATACTTCTTAATATGGAATTCTTTAAAGAACATTATTTTCTACGTCATTTTTTGAAAATTAAACTATGCAAGTTCAAAAAAGTACTGTAGGCGAGCCACTTAGACTGAGAGGAGGTTTTGGTTCGAAGTGTAGTGTAGGCCAGCTGTAGTCCTCTCTTACACGTTAAGTACTCTTTGACCATCTCTTTGCGCCCAGACTTCTTGAAAAAATCTTGAAAGACGCAAGTTTCTACTAAAGATAAGTAAACATAAACAAAAATAAGGGAATGAAAAGGGAGAAAGTGGATAAAGTAGACACAGTCAAACCTCAATTATGTCTGCTACATGATTTTCAACAACATAGCAGAATTAGTAGCAACGTTGTCCCACTTTGACCAATACATTATTATATTTTTGCCACGTATTATTTTAAAAATGTCGTTTGCAACTACAGTATGCTTTCCTAATAGGAACAGATGACGAATGAGAGTCCCAAGTAAGCGGAAACACGAAAATAAAATTCAAATTTGACCATCGTACATTTAAATTAAAACATTTGAATTTTAATAAAAGCCCGTATATATGTAATGTAATACCAATGCAGAAATACAATAGGTATAAAATAAATAGTAATGGAATATATTTAAAAAGCGTCGTTATGTTTGGGTAAGGTCTATCACATATACCAGTAAACTGGTCAGTGATAAAATTATTGGGTAAGTAATGTATAGTGGCATTCTTTCTATCGCGCACTTATTGTTTACAATTTGGCTATGTACGAGAGTAGGCCCATAAGTTTCCGCTCTGACTATTTTCTAGGGATATATATTTCACTTTTAAATATAGTTAAACGTTTACGCTTTATTGCAATTCTCACATCTTTGAATTAACATTTCAATCCTCCCCTTGCAAAATAGAAGTATTATCTGCAAAATAGGCATAAACGGCATCCATCACTTCTTCGTCACACTAAAATTTCCTTCCTCGAAGGTCCTTCTTGGGTTTTCAGAAAAGGAAATAGTCGCTGGGAGCTAGATCTGGGCTGTAGAAGTCGCTAGCCTTGAAGCCACAGTTCTTCACAACTTACTTTGCAACAAGAGCTGTGTGCACAGGTGCGTTGTCGTGAAGAAGGCGCACACCACACTCAGCCTTTTCTCTTTAATGGAAGCACGTACTCTGTGCAGTAAGCCAGCATAGTACTCCCCATTTACTATGGTGTCCCCCCCTTGAAGTCAATGAAGAATATTCCCTCACAGTCCCAAAAGATTGTGCTTATGATCTTCTTGGTTGACTGGCTGATCTTGGCCTTTAGAGGCGGTGCTTCGCCAGGTTTACGCTTGCCACTCCATTGATTTTCTTTTGGACAAGGGATCATAGTCGAGGAGCATTGTTTCATCTCCTATAACAATGGTTTGTAGAACTTCTCTCTCGTTGGCACGACAGAGCTCCAAAAATGCCTGACAACAGATGACTGAGTAAAGAAGTCTAGACACCCATTTTGCACTAACCTTATTCATGTTTAAATGTTCGTGAAGGATTGTTGTTTTAGAAAGGCCCAACCTTGCTACTATTTGTATAACTTTGAGCCGCCAGTCTTTCATAATTTCTCCTTCCACAAGGGCGATGTTCTCAGGAGTGAGCACCTCCAAGGGCCGACCTGCACGCTCTTCGTCTTCAATGCTTTTTCGACCCTTTCGAAAAAGTTTGATCCGTTCTTTTACGGTAGAATATGAGGGAGATGCTTACCCATATACACCCCCCAATCACTGTTTAGTTTCATTTGGATTGAGCCCTTCTTTTGTGAAGAACTTAATAACAGCTCGATACTCCATTTTGAACATGTGACAATCTTCTACACATAGCCTTCTTTGTGCAACTACATCTGAACAACTGGACACAGCGGAGTGGAAGTTACAACTGCAATTAATTACCTAACAGATAAGGTTATGACACCAGATAAAGGCTTTTGTGAAGGCGATAATCCTTATCGGCGAGGTCGGAAACTTTTGGACCTAACTTCGTATGTTAATGGCACATATACATTTAGAAGAATTTGGTTTAGGGCTCTGAATAATAAACATAAGTAATTTTTCATTTATTTCATTGATTAACAGTAGCACGTTTGAAATTATCTTACAGATACTGTAGAACATCCATATTGATAAGGAAGTAGTAAGGAGGAAGAAGTGAGAGAGGGAGATTGTTGACTTAGTTGCCACCAAGATGCCTGCTATGCACTTCTGATTGGATCCTTTAAGTCAGGAAATATGTAATCTGTCTACATTGTCTATACTAAATACCGGTTACATGAGTGAGACAGCAGGTCAGGATACCGTCACTGCCAGCAGAAAGACCTATTGGCACTTGACTGATGGTTCCAAGAAGCCCTCATGAGCACTGCACAAGTTCATATCTAACTTGGGTAAAAGAAACAGTTTACCATGGCTTTAAACAAATATGGTGCCTGATTGTGACAAATTTCTAGGTTAAATACAGAAAGTATTCTCACGTAAGCCATTTGTAGGACCATAGTCGGAAAGAAAGAAAGAATCAGACTTGAAAAAATCGGGTCACTGCCGGAACTCCGGCCTTTCCAACTAACGCCCTTCACGATTAGTATGAAACAATTATTTCTGTATATAAATTAATCCCTATATAGATGCTGGTTCAACTAGATGTCTGAGTCTTAAGCACTCGTAGCATTGTGAATCACCTCTTAAAGAACTAAATCTCTCAACGTGGAGAAAACCTAGGGAGGTTTCCGGGGTTGCCCAGCTCTCTCAGAAGAAAACCTGAAGGAAGACAAATTTAATGGTTCCGAAATTCGAAAACTGTTCATTAAAATGTACAATGGGTATAAAAGAAAATACAGTATGGAAATCCTGCACTGAAGTTATAACAAAATCTTAACAGGAAGTCTCCAGATTATGAAAAATTTGGGGAAAATCCCTAAACACACACAGGAACGTGGCTGCAAAATGAGTCTAAGATACCACATGTTATATTAACACCTTGACTACTATCTCAAAAATTTGGGAAAAGAAAAAGGTAAAAGGTTTCACAACGGGTTAACAGAATTTGAGATGAGATATCAGGAAGAATAGGACATCAGTATATTTGCTGGCTATCTTTGGATACCCAAGCGGGAAGATGCAGAAATCTTACATAAAAGTAAAGACTGCAGAAGAAGTTTTACAACGAAAAACCGGCGATTACTTTGTTATTGATGGCACAATGCAAAATGAAACAATAATACATAATTAAATGTGTAAATTACCAAAATATAAGAACAATTACATGTAAAATAAGATTATGCTTAATATTTGTGAACTGTATGGATGTTATTCAATCACATATTTCAGCACCTTTTGTTTTATTTCACCCTCATTATATTTGGAGGCTTGTGTTCAGAAATAATGTACTACTTTTTTTGGATGGAATCACATAAAATTGGATTACATCATTAGTGATAATTTACTAAAAAGCCACATATTATAGCACTAAACAAGATTTTGCACACCAATTTCATCGTAATTCACTCTTTTTGGTTCAGGCAATAATCATAAAGTGAAATTTCAGGCTAGTATTGTTAAAATAAAGCATATAGTGTTTGTTTTTTGTCATTTATCACCAAAATTCGAAATAAAATATTTTAAAATTGATCTAAGCTCTCTACATAACCTAACTTTTTCGTTTCCCATTAAAATAATAATAAAGTTATAATTATTTATTATGTTGTTCACACAAGATTGTAATTATATCTTTTATATTGCCCATGCGTCATGTTGGTAACTAACTTTTAAATATAATAAACAAGTTAATCTCCTGTTGAAATCTTGCTTGATATAGGTGAAGGCGGCTTTATTGTTTGTTAATTCATGCATTTAAAAATATGCATGTTATCCTATATTTGAGCTATTCCGTCGGTTTTCACAAGCGCAAGCTATGCGTAGTTCTTGACCGCGTAGATTTTAACCGCAGGCATGTCAATTTGACTGTTTCACATTTATTAGAATTCAATGTATTTTTAAAGCTAGGCTATATGCAGCACTGCTTAGCATTTGTTTAACTCTAGCCGACATATTGTCACTTTTTAAGGTTAAGTAACGCACCGAAACGGCATAAAATTTAGGGTCAAAGAAGAATAAAAGAGTTGGACTTCAGAAATTCAATCAAAAAAAAAAAAAACACTGCACAATCCAATGATAATCGAAGAAACCATCCAAAATAAAACATGTCTTGTTATTTCAATTTTTAATGGTAATAGTATAATCTTGGAAACTTGGTTTGTCTATTTTTCAAGTATTGCTATTATATTTATTTTTCATAATTAAAGGAATGTATTAGAGCTATAGAATTAGCATCCGCAAAGAGAAATCATTAACAAAAGTTTCAAAACATTGGCTTATCACATCCTTACAGCTTTTAAGCCTTAAGCATTAACCATAAACCATAATATCAGAAAGAAAGTTGGTAAACTTTCTGCTACTAAAATCTGAATTGGCATGCAGCAGTTTTAATCCTTTTATTTAAGTATAGCCCTGGAAAGATGAATATATTTACATTAATTTTAAATGATAATTCAGAATTTCTGCTAACACTGTGATCAATAAAATGTATTAAAAAGCATATCTCGTCCATTATAACTGTATAATTTATTTAAAGCATATTTTTGTTCATTGATATAGTTTAATCTTATTAATACTTTACTTTCATTGCTGCTGTTTGCTAAATGATTCTGCATAACTTTTCGTTGTTAAATTTATTACTGAAATGCATGATCTAAAATTAGTGCCATCTGTTTTGTGGTGGTTTCCGCGGCAACGGAATTTAAATTACGATTGTCATTTGGTCTAGATATGTGAGCAAAATTGGGTGATTGAAACCCAAGTATTTTATTTGTTTATTTTATGTAAGTGCCTGTTTGTTCAAATTTTCGGCCTTCAAAATTATTTCCGAGTTTAAGAAGATTACAGTTCGCTTTAAAACTTAAAGGTTAGTGCGTTGTTTATATTCTGACATATTTTTTCATGGATACATAGCTTTCGTAAGCATGTTTTCTTAGAGTGAAAGAGAAAGCTCTTACTATTTAAATGAATGTTCGTATTCAATTTTTATTTAATTTACAGAAGTAGTAAAGTAAAGAATATGAATTATTATTGTAGTCAAATTAGATTAATGCAAAATCGTTCAAGAAAACTGTTTTCAAGTTTATTTTATATGAAGTACTACAGTAGAAAAGTAAATTCAAACAGCTCTGAATGTTTACTTTATCACACTATTCTGATATAGAGTGAGAGTA
This sequence comes from Metallyticus violacea, assembly GCA_030762175.1. Taxonomy (NCBI): domain Eukaryota; kingdom Metazoa; phylum Arthropoda; class Insecta; order Mantodea; family Metallyticidae; genus Metallyticus; species Metallyticus violacea. Next base: position 81,724,566 of record CM060838.1, read on the forward strand.
CAACAATTCAAATAAGATAGGAAATATATTGAACGTGTATTATGTTGGTGCATCATAAATCGAGCCAAGGCTGGTTTCCCAGTTATATGTTTATTCGATTACTGTAAGATGCGGAAAATTACTTTAACATTCGAAACGTACATATGATGAAAAAAATGGATATGCGTGTATGTTATTCCGTCATAATAAGTGAATTTGAACAAAAAAATTAACAGATTGATGAAAATATTTCTATCAAACAATGATTTGTAATCCATTAATAGACTTTTTAAATCGCCTCTGAAATATTTCAAGTTTTAAGGAAGTTTTACTTATTTATTGATTTTTACTTTAAAATTGTTATATTTCATTGCATATGTTTGCGTGTTTTGTGCTTTGTTTTTTCTTTTTTAATTGAATGTGGCAATATCTTTGCAGGGCGAACAAATATTTCAGGTTCACGAACTTATTGCTTTAGTATTTATGAACGCGGTTAAATATAATTGTGTTCTTTGAAAATGTCTGCTGTTTTGCTACAGATAATTAATTATAGCTAACAAATATGAATTTTGAAATTTAGCATACAAATGTCTATTTTAAATTGTGTAATATTTAAATACCAACATTTTTATAACAAACATTTCTTAAAATTCAGAGAAATTTCCATAAAATGAATTTTCTAAAAGTTATTTTTAATATAAAGTACATAAATGCTATAATAGTATTTAATTGTTGTTTTTGAGTCACGAAGTTCATTCAAACGACTTATGAATTTACTGAAATATTATAAAAGAAAGATTACTCATTGCTTTTTAAGTAACTGAAAATACGTTTTCATATTCTAAAACTGATAATTTAACCTCAATTTTCAGCTATCATTTTCTAAGAGCATATTTGTAATGATACAGTAGGAAAAAGTTTTTCCAGGAATTAAAGAAGGAGCCTTGTACATACAACATATATAAGCTAATTTTTAAATTATTCAAAATTTGAACACAGGAAGTAAAAAAATAAATATGGAGCATTCTTGATCTTTAACCTTCGTGTTAAACATTAAACATAAAATTAAACGTACATATAGCGTGCTGTATGATAATAAAATCTGCTTGCTGCTCGTCAAGTTGATATAGTTGACGTTGTTGGTGACGAGTTTGTGTTTTATTTTTTCTTTTTTAATTGAATGTGGCAATATCTTTGCAGGGCGAACAAATATTTCAGGTTCACGAACTTATTGCTTTAGTATTTATGAACGCGGTTAAATATAATTGTGTTCTTTGAAAATGTCTGCTGTTTTGCTACAGATAATTAATTATAGCTAACAAATATGAATTTTGAAATTTAGCATACAAATGTCTATTTTAAATTGTGTAATATTTAAATACCAACATTTTTATAACAAACATTTCTTAAAATTCAGAGAAATTTCCATAAAATGAATTTTCTAAAAGTTATTTTTAATATAAAGTACATAAATGCTATAATAGTATTTAATTGTTGTTTTTGAGTCACGAAGTTCATTCAAACGACTTATGAATTTACTGAAATATTATAAAAGAAAGATTACTCATTGCTTTTTAAGTAACTGAAAATACGTTTTCATATTCTAAAACTGATAATTTAACCTCAATTTTCAGCTATCATTTTCTAAGAGCATATTTGTAATGATACAGTAGGAAAAAGTTTTTCCAGGAATTAAAGAAGGAGCCTTGTACATACAACATATATAAGCTAATTTTTAAATTATTCAAAATTTGAACACAGGAAGTAAAAAAATAAATATGGAGCATTCTTGATCTTTAACCTTCGTGTTAAACATTAAACATAAAATTAAACGTACATATAGCGTGCTGTATGATAATAAAATCTGCTTGCTGCTCGTCAAGTTGATATAGTTGACGTTGTTGGTGACGAGTTTGTGTTTTATTTTTGTTCTCGACTAGCCGCAGACGACTTCATGACACCTCTGTGTGACACCGCCGTCCTCTCGCGCCGAACTCTATCTGCGCTACCTTCCTGAAAGTGCGTTGGTAGTTTGGGAGAAAAATGATGGTTAAAGGTTTGGATCTTAGGGTTCCGAGAAGCAGATTCAGCAATCAACAAATGGCCTGCGTTTCTTAATTTTGTTTGTTATTACTCTGTGTATAACCGTTTATTTGGTGTGATGAGCAACCGTCAGCCATGATGTTTTAGAACACAAATAAAAATATTCTGAATACCGGAATATCTGACTATGCACGTATTACCGCCGAACATTCGTTCTATACGCACTATGGCGAAGAAATACAAGGGATAAGTCATAAGTCATGGCAATTATTTTTTATTTTTCTCTCACACAAGAGACACACTAAAAACCTAAGATGGGCGATTGAAAGTCCATAACATTTACTTCCGAATGGGCCACGAACGAAAGATTGCATGTAGGTGGCCCTCGTAGGGAAGAAGCAAAACGCAGGGAATTGTTATCGCATGAGTAAAATTTACACACAAGAGTGCAAACCGTCAACAAGATCGGTCTCCCAGGTAATTCGCAGTGTTTAGCAGCCTTCGAAGTAATCTCAAAGATCATCTGCAGTTGTCAGCTATGGTAACGTCTCTGTCCAGCTCGCCACTGTTCGATAGGGCAGAGCACGCGCAGAAGCACCCAGTGCTTCCCGTAGCTGTAGGGCATTTTCTTACATTCCTGCCGCCGTGGAGAATGCTATTTTCACATATGAACGTGACCTTCATTCCTGACCACTGAACTTCGGGACGTACTAAGACTCACAGCTCTGTTCACATACACCACCTGGCGGTTTTATTCTAAAGTACATTCCTCACACTTTCATTCATATATCTTAGATTGTTCATGTAGTCCCTTGTTTGCGAGAAAAAGAAATAGTTACCATGACTTATGACTTGGCCCTCTTAGCAAAGTTCCGTCACCCAAGTGGTTACAGAAGAGTCACTAATGAAGTCCCCGAAACATTACCTAACCTTCCGCGAACTTCTAAACCTCCTTATTTATTATATTAATTTCATACACGCCACTAAAACTCATGATCTCGCATAACTGTAGTTTCCTATTAAACATTTCCCACTTTTTCGTTAGTTGGTTCAAGCGTTCATTCCAGGGGTTCACTTCCAAGAGTTCCGAAATGTTCTCACTGTTTAAGCGTCATTATGCTGAGATTTTATTGGGTAATAAATTGGGAATATTGCTACTAAGGGGCTTCCTATGTGGTTAACGATTTCCTATCTTTAGCGTATTCTTTTTCAAATTTTATTCGTTGATGGTATTTTAAGAACAAATGTAATAACATAAATTTCCAAATGCTCTAAAATGTCATCCCGCTGCACTGCAAAAAGGCACAGTTGTGATTTCCTACAATATTTTGCGTAAATAAATGTGTTTCACTGAGCTTTGTTTCTTTCTTTTACACATTCATCCCGCTAACGGCTTTACTAGTGCAGGTTCTTTATTCTACCGAAAACTTGTTCATCTTTTCTTGTATTTTTACCAAAGTCTCTTAAACACAATATCTGTAGGTATATAGGAATGTCTTGAGAGCTACCCTTGCATCTGCGTTTTCACAATTCCTGAGTTTCTTGTACCTTAATGATCTCCGATTTATCTTTTTATCTCGTATGCTGTCATTTAGGAACCAGTTTAAATTTTAACATACATAACATTACAGCATTAAATTATTTACATATCATCATATTACACAAATAATATATATATAGGAAAGGGGGAAAATATAGAATGGGGGGGGGGTGCTAACGTGGAATACCAAGGGTTTTGGTCTTTTTGGTGTTGCACTCTGATGAAGATAAATGAGATGATTATGAGCCATTTCAATCTGTTCTTTTGTTGTTACTTTACAATCTGAAGTAATTTTATTTTTTTGAAAGGTAAAAAATATTTGAGAGTAAATAGGTTTTGCGGTGTTCCATGCTGTTTGTTAATTTTATAGAAATGACACACTTTCGTTTCCATGTTTTGAGGTTAGAATTTCAAAATTGAAATGTCACAAATGTGGAGGACTAGTAATCACCTTCCAAGGATTAGACGCGATGCAGAAGGCAATAAAACAAGTAAGAAAAATAAAGATGTACTTCCTTAAAGCTTGGCAAAAATTTTAAAGTGCTAAAAAGATACTGTTGGCAAATTAAAAATGTCAGCAAATGAAACTGCTCAACTAAAATTGAGCCAAAAACACTGGTAGCTCCTGAAATGCAATAATACGTTCTTACAATGGAGAACAACTTACAAGAAGGGACTTGTGGGCCATGTCGTTCCAGTTAGCGAAAAGAAACAGCCCCTTGTCATTTGTACGAGTAAGTGAGAGAGCAGGAAGGGTGGGCTGCGGTTTTAATGAAGAAAACTGGATAGGAGTCTTTCAGGAAAACGCATAGGCACTTCTTTCCGATTTACCAGGGAAAACGTGACCAAGCTCTTGTGTTAAATGCACAAGTTGTGACGATCACACGCTGATTGTGATTACTGAAAATGAAGGGAGACAAGAGTACATTTTTGTGTTTATTTGTTTCCTTGTTAGATTCACAAGAAAAAGTTTCACTTCTTCATTTTAATAAATATGTTTAATTAAACTAAACTATACAATCAACAAATTTTATACTTGCACCCCACTTTTCTAAACCTTGGAAATGCACTTTGTATAAAAAGATATGTATTTTCTACATTTTCAGTCATTTTACGCAATTCATATCCCATAGACTCTTTAAAATCTTGATTTAGATACATTTTGTGTAGTATTTCATAAATTCTTAGTTACTTTGATAGTAGCAGCCGAAAACTAAATCGTATTCCACATGTGTACCTCTTCCTCTACATTATATATAATCGGGTAGTCAGTTGATGATTTCACGCAGCAATGTGGGTGTAAGTTGTCTGGATGAACGAGTATAAAAATGCTGCTAAAACCACAAAAATACATTTGTTTACTTGTGAACATTGCTAGAGCGACTTTTGCCTGGAGAGCAGAACATTGTGTTCAACGGATGGACGCCAGTTACATCAGATTCGATTCGATTGTCTCGGTCGATCTTAGTTTGTGTATCGTTGACCGATATACCACTCTTTGACAATTTGTTCCAAGTAGGTGCCTGCCGGGCTACTTCATCTCATGAATGAAGAAAGAAAAGTCATAAGATATAGCTAAGTAAACGCTTCTTTTGAGACAAACTGGTCACCTGCTCTTTTCATGGGGGGTGCCAACGTATGCACACATTTGTCAGATAACTTTCTCAAAATGGGGTTAAAAACAATTTAATTCATGAAACAGGGTCTTATAGTAAGTTATTTTAATTTGAATACCGAATGTAAATACAATTAGATCGTTTTACAATTATATTTCAAAAGATAAGCTGTTAGTACAGTGTGGACCAGCCAAAAGTTTAGACATGATTCACTGATGAGAGTGAGAGGCGTGAGTGCGCCGACTGTTTCTCAGTCCTAGGATATCATTAACTCTACATCTCCCTCTCGGCAATATTAGAAGATGTTTCACGCTCTGTGTCTGCAACCCCATGTCAGCAGGAAATGTAAGCGTATGCTGGTTAGAAGTGTGTTATTGACGAACGTATCATTATTAAGGATAAATAATAATGTCTAAACATATAATTCATCAAAGTGTTCATTTTTGAGGGCTACCCCTTAAAGAAGAAGCCATTTTATAGACGTGTTTCGGAGTATTCACTATCATCACAGTGGTGCACCATTGATTTGTTTAAAAAATGGCAAGAAATGTGCGTCTTCTTTAAAAAATAAAAACAAGTACGTTGTTGCAAACCTTCCGCGTGTGCTAGTTTCCCAAGATAAAACAAAATGAATTGTGTCAGTAGCCTCATCTAGCGTTAGCAGTTCCTCAGTCCGTTAGTGAACTCTTTGTTACGCCACTCTGCATTGTTGAGAAATAAGTTCATTTGAAAAGAGGAAAATTAAACACACGTCGTCTCAAACACCAGAATTAATAAATTTAACTATTTTATTGCTTAATGCTCATTTATTTGTACGTCCAACGTGCATTGCTTGCTCTTTCTAAAGTTATTCAATATCCACAACCTTCAGTTGAAGGCTTAGAAAGGTACATAGCTTACATGCTTGTTGATTTTTTGAAGCCAACCCTCCAGTAATTAAAGACCAGTGTAGTGGAATTTATTGGAATCCGATCTCCGTTCTAATTTCATCGTCAAAGCCATTAATTTTGTTTTTCATATGCCATCTAGCGCAGCCCGGTCGAAACTGCTTTCCTTGCTTCATATTTATGTAGTTTTCCTCCCACGCTAGAATCATAAACAGAGCACTATCCGAAATCTGGGGAAGCACGTTGTTGTTGTAGTTAGGAACAAATTTCTTGGTTATTTTAAACTAAATGTTATCCTACCTTTGCGCTCATTTGCAATTTTGTTTTGTATCTCCCGAAATGTTCTTTAAATGAGACATATCATTAAAGAAGAACAGAATTTCTAGATTACTATGCCAATATATTTGTATAGGGTTTTAGTATTCAAAATCATACATATCGAGCATCAAACACAATATTACAATACTTAAAGAAATAACATTTCTGATTTATTCATTATATCTCAGTCTCTTAGCGCGTTCAGAGTCCAGCTCAAAATATCGTTTGTTTTTAATGGTTTAGTTTAGTCTTAACTTCAGTGTTAACTTTTTATATTGGAACTTTTCTGTGCCGTTTATGTATTTTATGCCTTTAGAGGACTTTTTTGTTCTATTGATAGAGTTTTATATATATATATATATATATATATATATATATATCCACCATTTAATCTATAAATATTACTATTTTTAAGAGAGATCCTTAATTGACATGATATACAATATTTTTAATGGTGTTTAACGCCCGTTTTTACTACAGAGACACCACAGATGATGAACATTAATGATACATGATATGAAATTATATATTGAGAAAGGATTTTTTAAGGAAGGGATCGTTCCAGGCCTAAGTTTAGGATGCCTCCCCGACATTTGCCATTTATGAGGACTCAATCAGGGAGAACGGTCCTAGCGGGATTCGAACCCCAGACCTCCCGCTGACGAGTCCGGGCCTTAACGACCTCGGCCACTCGTGGAGGTTTTCTTAAATTATAAAATTTCTTCTTTTGTTTAGTGGCGTAAGAAATGTTAAAATTTTTGGAGGATAAAAGCTTTAGAGTTTCAAAACCACTGCGTATCTCGTTAATGTCCCATCTTGAAGGCACGGTTAACCATTAAATAATATCTGTTTTGCTTTTAAAACATCCTGTACTGCAGTCATTTTGCTCATATTAATTCATAAAAATAATAATCATAATTCCATTGCTTTTATATGTCATGATCCGTAAATATAAGCGTTACACATTCCTTAGGTACTGAAATTAAACGAAAATCACCAAAATGCAATAGCAATAGCATTTTTAAATGTTTAACAACAAAGTTATTGCTTCCATTATATTTTGTAAGAAAGTGTATTTCCGAATCACTCAGAAGTATAATAATTTTATTTCATTATAAACATGTATGTTTTTATAAGTATGCATTATTACTTGCTGATGTATTTAGAATTCTTAATGAAATAGCCAGCGTGCATACATGTTATAGACCTATTTATGGACATTATACAGTTGGAGTCAGTCAAGAGTTTATATAAGTTTCACGGCTAGAATGAGAACATGCTAGCGCTTAATGAGCCATCTCTTTCCTATTCCCTTTTCCACTTCTTCCCGAACTCTCTTGAGAATATTCAAAAGATATTTATAGGATTATTTTATTAAAGAATGATGTCATTAGCGTCCCATTCTATTCAGGGCTTGAAACTGCCGATAAAAAATTGACTGCAATTATATGTCAATAGAAAATACAAGCTAATTCTTGCTGTAAGTGCCTATAGGTGGAAATTTTAAAGTGTGGGTTATAAATTTACCACGGAGCATTGACTGCTGAAACACATCTCTTAAAGGAGAAGCCCTATAACAAACGTGTGTGTAAAATTTATATACATTTTACTAAATCTACTCAAAGCTGCAGTTTGTTTAGAAATAAGTAGATTTCGCTTAAAACAAAATAAGGTTTTTAGGCAGTAAGAAAGTTTTATACATATAGGAAACACTTGGCGTTGTGCAAGCTGTTTGGTGATAGAGTGATCAATAAGCTTGGTGCCTAAGACTTTATTTGTGCAAAAATGTATAATAAAAGATCTGCAGGAACAATTCATGAGCGAAATCAGGACAGAGATCAGCACATATCAGAAGTCGGTATAAAACCAACGTAGCAAACTTATCTTCATGTGTGCTTGAACGAAAATGCATATTGCTTTTATCATTTGTTGTGATTTATAGATCAATATATTATTAACAAATTTATGCTAAACTGTTAACCGTCTAAATAATTCATATAAGTTATTTTTTCCGAAAGTGCTACTCCACCAAGGGAAAACAAAATGGTAATGGAATAGTTAAGTCAGGCCGCTAACACGTTCCTCACTCTATCCGTGAAAACTTTTGACTGGTTTACTCTGTATAACAATATTTCTCTTTATTCTCTCTGCCGTATTCCAGTATAGTATTCCCGGTGAAACATTCAGAATATTATTGTTCTTTATTTTTCTTGAGAGCTCTTGGAATACATTATTTTTCTTTGCCTCCGGTGCAACTGAGAAGTAGAAATGTATAAACCATAATTGAATTATATGCATTTATTTCAACTAATGTTTAATTACTATTTTTCCGTATCACCTTTGAGTCTCATCGTTCCTCTGAAAACTTACATTCTGAAGTATGAGATTATATATATAGCCATTATAACCTTTGTGTATTTCCTCTTAGATCAGCGGTTAATAGGCTTGGGGCAAAAGTTTGATAGTTGGGAGATGTACATTTATTATTACATATCCAAACAAGGCAAAACTAAGGTTAAAATCCTACAATTTTATTATTTGTATGTTATTGTACATAGAATACATACCTATAGGGCAAACACTTTATGTGGTTATATTACTAATGAAAAATACTCACATGTTGCATAAGATTGTTTACAAATACAACTAAGTTTGAGTTTAAAATATTTCAAAAGAGTTATTACTGAGAACATGCCTATACACTCTACTTTGAACCTAAAGTTTCTGTACATTCAGATAAAAATCCCCCGATGAAAGTGCCAAAATATATTCTTGCAAAACAAACCCCAATTAATTATAGATTATTTTCCGTGCGTTAATAGTACTTTTTTACCTGTTAAAAATCCTTCTTTACAACAACAAACGAAGCTATGCACTTCGCTTGAGAGTTTCTGGTTTCTTTAAAATAACAAATGTCTGATCAAACTTTAAAATAGCGCAATTTTTCAAAATTTAGAGAGAACGTGTGAGGCGTTTTCTAACCAAATAATTCCGTACTGCAGCGATTCTCAAACATTCCTAGTCCAGTGACCGGATTTAAATGTTTCCGGCTGTCACGAACTCTTTTAAAGTTTTCCATCACTGATTTACAAAACTAAAAGGTATAAACGAACAGCATATATTTTAATATATTTTGCTGCCGAATATGTCTGTAGCCAGAGAAACTACCATGGTATGTTTTGAGTGTTCTTTCCAGCCTCTAATTTTCAGCTTACCTATTTGAAAACTCCCTCCTAATTCATTTTTGTGTCTATACATTTAAGAATTAAAATTCAGTTAAAGTAGAACCGTGTAAATACACAGTTTGAGAGCCACTGCCCTAATATATATAAAAGTGAATGAGCTTAAATCTTGATTTTTCATATAAAGTGCGCATCAATCATCCAGTCTTAAAATGCTTCTGGATACTGAGAGATGGTTCTGAAATTGAAACGCTTTTCAATGTGGAGAGTATTTTTGTAATATATGGGGTTATTCAAAAGGAAGGAACAAATTTCTAACATTTGTTTCTTCCAAACTACAAAAGATATAAACACAATTCCAACTTTCCTGGAAAGAGAAAAGTTCAATTTTCACTTTTTAGGCATTCAATATGAGCACCATGTGTTACACGACAAATATCAAAACGGTGGCTCATTTCTTGTCACACACGAATCAGCTGGTCTCTAGTTATCGAATTCACAGCTTCAACAATTCGATATAGCAGGCTTTCAAGAGTGTCAGGCATAGGGAGAATAAAAACACGGTCTTTTACGTAACCCCACAGATAAAAGTCACAAGGAGTGAGGTCTGGAGACCTGGGAAACCACCGGCGATGAAGTTTATCTTCTGCTCCTCCTCTTCCAATCCAACGTCCTGGAATGGTGTCATTCAGGTAACGTCGGGCGTGCTTAGAGAAATGAGGTGGAGCACCATCTTGTATGAAGATGAAGTCATCTGAATCATCTTCAAGTTGAGGAAATAACCAGTTTTGAAGCATTTGTAGATAGGTTAGTCCTGTCACAGTGTTCTCCATGAAGAAGAAAGGTCCATAAACTTTGTTTACAGATATGGCACAGAAGACGTTAATCTTCGGTGAATCTCTTTCAATAACTGACATAGGATTTTTACTTGCCCAAATTCTAACGTTATGCCAATTAACTTTACCGGAAAGATGAAAAGTGGATTCATCGAAAAAAATTCATCGTTCAGAAAAATTATTTTCTTCCATATCATCTAGAATGCTAATGCAAGATTCGTACCTTTTGTTGTGATCGTCAGGATACAATGCTTAATAATAACTGCAGTTTGTACGGCTTCAGGTGCAGAAAGTGTTTCAGAACTCGCCATACCGTTTGTTGAGGAATTAAGTTCCTTACTTGCTCGTACTGTGGATTTTTTGGGCTCCTTTCGTAAACTGTACGGATACGCTGAACATTTTCATTCGATGTGCGTGGACGTCCCGTGCTTTTCCGTCTGCAGATGGAACATCTTCTACGAATTTTCGATGCCACTGGTAAATCTGCTTATGCGCAAGTAGTTGTTTAATAAACTGACTGCGAAAACCACGTTGAACTCCAATAATGGACTCTAGAGTTGCTAATTGCAGCACACAAAATGCTTTTTCCTTTAGTGTCGCCATTTTACTACAGACAATCAAAATGGCAAACAACAGCGCAAATGCGGCCGTGATTGAAACTTCTATCTAGAAAGTTCAAATTTTAAATTTTTGTCTGTCCAGGAACGTTGGAATTTGAAAGAAAGAAATGTTTGAAATTTGTTCCTTCTTTTTGAATAGCCCTGTAATATAATCCTGCAGAGGAGATTCCCCTCAATCTATCTTTAAGTTATATATCTAACAATATAAACTTAAAGGCTCTTAATAATTATGTAGCAAAGTGCAAATAGAGCATATAGGAATTAAGAAATGGAAATATTCACAGCTATACTAACTTCAATATTCTGAAACAAATATTTTAAAATGCCAGATATTATAAAAAACTTATTTTAGAGCAGGTTACTGTATGAAGTGGGATATTAGATAGGCTATGGTCAAAGTTTATTGATTACACACGATTGTTAAACTCCCGAAAGGGAGTGATAAACAACTATTAGAAAAATTATGGAGGTAAAAAATGATATTTTTGGAGAAAAATAGTTGAAAAGCAATAAAAAAAAACAGCACCAAATCGAAAATAATGTTGATTTGGGTTCCTGAGAGGAAAAGAGGAAACGGCAAGTCTAAGGAATAGTAGATAAATGGAGCACGAAGAAATATGCAAAGAAAGGCATACATAGAATAAAAAAGTAAATCAGTTAAACTTCTCATACTAACGGATAACTATTTTATAGCGGATAAATGCTGAACCAAAATATTTATTTGGAAAAGTAAAGAATAAATTATTATACTGAAATAATAAGGAAAACTATTTTAAAATGTCAGTCATTGTGGTGTGGTGGTAACCATTACTTGCCTCTTAAACCCAAGATCGCGGGTTCAAACCCGGCCAGGATCGATGCATTTTTCGCAAAAATCCTAAATATGGCTTCCTTCGGAAATGAAGTAAAGCCGTGGGTCCCGTGTCGTACATTTACGGCACGAAAAAGAGGCCTCTGAGCAAAATTTGTCGGCCGTTTCACTCCCTGAATTGAATGGGACGCTGATGACCTGAGATGTTAAAGAGCGTCCGTAAATAAAGCTATTGAAAAAAAAACAAAAGCACAAAATCTAAATATGCCACAGAAAAATGCAGCGCAATTTCCTGACAATAACTTCAAAAGACAAAATGTCTACAGCAGTAATAAACCAGCTAACTCAGACATCTGACATCATACAAATAGCTACCAGAAGCAAATGGCGATGGGGCGGTCACGTTGCAAAAATGCAGGACAATAGATAGACCGACAAGATCTCCACATGGGACCTCTTCAGACAGACCTCTTCAAAGAACATGCAGGTCCAGATTGGTCAAGAGTAGCAAGAGGAAGAGAAAAATGGAAATCTCTCGAGAAACAGCTGGTGCAGTTAGAAATGAAGTAATCAAAGAACAAATCAGTCAAGAGTCTTAAACAGCACACGAACAACTAACGTGGAATAACTCACCATATTAGGAAAAAACGAAATTTCCGCACTTGTTAGGAGGCGTTGCCCTTAAGGGACACAATAGGCTATCTTTAGTTTTAGTTTTATCTTAATAGTAAAATTGCATAAAATGTTTCAAATGTTAATACAAATCTAAGACAGAAGCTGTTGCCTTGAACCGTGGTCTTAAATAGTAAAAAATTAAAACATAAACACATTATTTAGTACTCCAATTCAAAGGTTATTGCAATGAATCAGATCTCCTGTTACGAATAATGTTAAAAACAAGTATAATTGAAGTTAAAAACTTGTTTGACTTATAGACGTATAATTTAAGGCTGAAATAGGTGATGACATATTACATTCTTTAATTAATATAAAGGGAAGAAATATTTGGAAAGTAGCCTACAGGTTATGGGTAAAATAAATACAAAGTTATTCTTTGCTCTTCACGACTTGCTTATTCTCGCCAATAATATGGAGCGTGTTGCGCAGAAAATATAAAATAATACACTGTTGTTTTATCTAGATCAGTTTCGTTTCTACGTAAAGCCGTAAGGAATAAGGCTTCTGCTGATCCTATCGCAATAGAATTTATGTCTTGAAATGTCGAGTATTTGTAAAGGAAAAGAGCTTAGGCCGTTAGACGGAAGCGATATCATGGGCTGGACAGCAATAAATCCGTTATAGCAACTCCAGTTGCCTGACTTTATCTTACTGTTACGTCCTGCTTTCTTGTTGCTGGTGTTTCATTGAAATAAAATTGAAGTTTCTACCATTCCTCCTTATCTACGTCAAAGCAAGTAATGCTTTTTCAAGCTCCATCTCTCTTCAAAGAACGATATTTTGTTTATGTCACATAACCAAATTATATATTCACAGTCGTCACGTTCTAACTTTTATTATCACAATCATCCCGATTATCATAAAGGATGGTGATGTTAGTTTCATTTTAGTTCCTTTGTTGTAAAGTATGTTGTGTATTTATCAACGAACCGAGAGTGGCAAAAAATGTATACACACATACACAGTAGATATCTATTTAATATATTCCAAAGTTGAACCGAAAAACAACAGTAATGTGTAGTATTGATCGATTGATTTGATTTATTTACGGACGCTCTTTAATATCTCAGGTCATCAGAGTGCCATTCAATTCAGGGCGTAAAACGGCCGACAAATTTTGCTCAGAGGCCTCTTTTTCGTGCCGTAAATGTACGATACGGGACCCACGGCTTTACTTACCTTCCGAAGGAAGCCATACTTAGGATTTTTAAATATGTAGTATGATGTTCTGTATACATATGTGACTAACGTACATTATGATAGCGTTGCTACAACAAAAAGGAGCCAAGATTATCGCTTCAATAGCGGAAAGCAATTTTGAAGTGGTATTGGAAAAAACCGAGAATGTTGTTGAAGTTCAAAAGCAATGGAGACGTGTGTAGAGAACAGAACAGCCAAACCGAATAACAGTTGCACGCATTCGAGACAAATTTCATACTTATGGTACCGTATGCGATGTTCTCAAGGGCAGATCTGGGAGACCTCGCACAACAACAAATTGAAACGGTATATGCTGCAATCGCTGAGGACACTTTCGCAAACTTTGCTCAATCAGTAGTTCAACGTACTCAGAAGTGTATCGATGCTGATGGTGGGCATTTTGAGCAACTGTTGTAACTGTAAAAGTATAAAATGATTAGTGCTCATCACTTTCTGTTTATGTGAGTTCAGGTTTGTTATGTTAACACAGTTTTTTCTTTGCTTCAGGTGTGTGTGGCATTTTGGCATCCTTTGTTTATGAATTTCTGCGTATAATAATTAAATATTTCCAACTTAAAATCAGGCAGACTTAGAGATGTTTGTTGTTGGCATTTCGGCATATATATTTATTTATTTATTTTAGCGACAACACCACAAGGTTAATCAATACGCTTGAATGAAAGGAATCAAAAACAGTAAATAAGAAGTACCTGATTTTTTTATGCAATTAGGCATTTGATACAGTCCGTGTTTGAAGGTTACACACTGACTGCGGGTCGGTTCTGGTGGTGTTGGGGTAACCATACTTGCCTTCTAAACCCACGCGGGTTCGATCCCGGTCAGGACTGGTGGATTTTTAGGGCATAAAAATCCTAAGTATGGCTTCCTTCGGAAGGGAAGTAAAGCCTGGGTCCCGTGTCGTACATTTATGGCACGATAAAGAACCTCAAGCCTGAAAGAAGAGACCTCCTGCCAAAATTCACTCCCTGAAATGAATGGGACGCTGATAATCTGAGATGTTAAAGAGCGTCCAAAAATAAAACAAATCAACAACAAAAGTTATGGCGTAATTCGGAATCACTGAGTACAGACTTTTAGATACATGTTAAAGTTCTAGTGCTGCACTGATTGGGGGAGGGGCTTATTTGCCATGACTTGTAAAATTATTCTAATATTTGTTATTTTTTCAGTTTTATTGCTATAAGGCAAATAATTGGCAAATAGCAAAGAAAACATCTATTCTGCATTTTACAGTGATTTAATGTATTTTCTTTAGCCAAAGTTGACCTCAGGAAAAATAAGGTGTGTCGTCAACTATATTTGAAATGTGTAATAACATAAAATTTAAATAACTTTAAAATAAAACATATTATTTTTTTGCTAACGATCAGGCAGTTTTTGTACTATGTGAATATACATATAATTTTCTATGTTGCTGCTAAAAGTGCTGCAGTGTAATGTTTGGGAAAGAACAAGTAAATAGCACATCTCTGAGGTGGATTATAGGAGGAAACTGAGCGAATTGACATAGAAAAATGGTTAATATGAGTTATAAATATGTGTAGTAAAAACAGATTGCTTTACGGATAATATTTTTAGAATTTCATAAAACTTCAGCTGTGTTATGGCTTCAGGGGACAAAACCTTGACCAAAACGTTGAAACGTTTCTAAGGAACTGAGAATTAACTGAATTGTTCATTACAAAATGCTACTGGAAATAAACAAAATGCTACTGAAACTCACAATGTACATGAGATCAAACCTTTAACTACATTATCACAGTGACATGTAACACGTGAAAGGTTTATTGTACATTTATAAAAACTTTAGGTCATATAGGGACATGTGCTCTGTTAGAAGGAACGGGTAATCTTTTTGAAAGAAATAATACAGTATATTGTATAATAACAATATTTTATATAATCGTAAGATTCAATGGAGGAGGGCACATGTGCTAAACTACTTATGTAGATAGAAAGGTTTACAAATTGATATATTAAATTATGAAATGAAATGTTGCATAAATATTAGTTATGCTCTGTTTTATTAAGTAAGTTATCGCACGTAATATCACGAGAGAGTCTGAGATTCACCGATAAAATAACGAACGTAGTGAGTCTGGAAAGGTCAAACTCTGGAATGATGTTTATTAGAACTTTTCATGAATAAGAATTTAAATAAAATTCCCATAAACTGGCTAACAAAATTGTAATAATTGTATATTTGTACTTAATCTTTTGAAGCAATCTTGTGACAGAAGAATGCCGATTGTTAGCAATACCAAAAGAGAACAGTAAAATATGGGTTTAGCACTATTTCATTTTTTAATGGCGTTTAACGCCCGTTTTTACTACTCAGGTCCCACAGGCGGTGGATATTTCATGAATATAATAAAAAATAAATGTAATATATGTTTGAAATTTGCACCAGAATATTAAAATATTCTGTTCAGAAGCCGTGAGACTGAAATGGACAAAAGTCGACTATTACAGTCGCTACCGTTCCACTTTCTAATACCAACTGAGAAAAACAAAACAAAACAAATAACATACGGTGTCTCTATTTTCCTTTGTGTTCTGCGGTTTACAATTCATAATGATAAGATCAATTTGTATATTTGAAGCATTACCAAAACGCTTTGGAGAACCCTCCATTTTGCGTTATGACTGTCGATTTTTCATGCTTTTGTTGCTATCAATAGCTCCTCATCGCTATAGTGGTCAGTGATGCGTGTTCAGGAAATATGCAGTGGAGGTAAAGAGATGGCTACATTGACCATAAGACAAATGCACGTCACGTGATAAAACGCATTTGATGTTTGTTTTTTTTTTTCCCCAATAATTTCACTCCGCAATCCGGCTATGATTGATCAAAATTCAAAATTGTGTTTCGTTTCATGGTCAATTTTCAGATAACGTTACATGAGTGAAATAGTAAAACAAAATTTTGCTATAATAAACTGGTATATTTTGCCACCTTTTTAAATTGTTCAGGAAAAAGAAACATTATTTTATTTCCCCTTCTGCCAGTATATCTTTAATTAATATTTGTCTCCTCTTCACTACTGAATTGTCAGTATCATCAGCGTTAGTATTCTCTCTTTTAAAAGAGTAAAAGTGTTGTACTTTTCCTGCCATTACAGGCTCCTCTGGTATGAATGAGTTGTGAATACAGCCAAACAAACTGAGTCTGGGAACGCTTCTTCTTGTTTCGAATAATGCAAGTTCTCCAAGGATGTAGTGAGTTCTGGAGCCTCGGCTTTCATGACCGGTGTCAATTATATGAAATGAGTCGTCCGGGATGTAAGGCCATGGTCCCAATGGGATTTTTCTCGTTCATCTTCCCAAAGAAGCTCACATTACGGCAATAAGTGTCTAGTAGCTCGAAAAACTCGTGTTGTCTACCAATCCTACAAATTCTAAGCTTTTTTCAGCTGAAGAGGCCGCTTTGCACTTTTCAGAAAATAAGTTTCTACAGCTTTTTCTATTTTAAATTGATTTCATACTTGCTATATATCACCATCGTGGGTCTCTACAGTTTTGAAATCACTGAGAACTTCGATCATTAATTGGCAGATAGGAATGGTTCCTAACTGGAAATATTTGAATGATTCTATTGAACATTGTCAGAAGCTGTACCGAGAGATTTAGAAACTTAACCATGACATGGTTTTTATTTTACTCCGTGCGCACATCAGATATTAAAACTGAAAACGAAGAATCAGACTTTAAAAATACGGTTCATAGCCCATATTCGAACCACGGATCTTCATCCTCGGGCTGACGGTCTAACCAACTGAGCTACTGTGTCCTTCTCGAAGCATGGAACTAGGAACCTCTCTCAACTGATTCTTACATTCCAGAGATCTCCCTAAGATTTCTCTATTATTATAGATGTATACGTAATGCTACAAGCACTTACACCCAGGCTTCTACTTTACCCACTTGCTACACACAGACAGTAGCATTACGAGTAATAAATCTGTCACAGGGGAGAAATCTTAGGGAGTACTGCGGGGTATACAGTCACAGACGAGAGATGTTCATGATTCTGTGCTTGGAGGAAGACAGAGTAGCTCAAATGGTTAGTGTCAGCCCGGAAGGCTGATATCCGTGATTCGAATCCCAGCCCTGACCCGAATTTTTCAAGTTTGACTCTTTGTTTATATCCTACACGCGGCTAGTGTATAAAACAACTTCTATATACACTGCTCAAAAAAATTAAAGGAACACATGTTTATATCAAAACCCTAAATTAAATATTGATACAACGAAAATTTTAACAGTCAGATGTTATGTTATGAAGTAGTATTTAAAAAGAGAATAAAAATCTTCTAGCATTTGTTAGTTTTTCTCTGAATAAATTAGTGAAGTTTCAGGAACTGTTGTAACCAAAGTGAGCTTGACTTACTTTTATGAAAACAGATTTTAACAGCAATCTGTGGTAAGAAAAAATTCTTTTGTGTTCTCTGAGGCTAATACAGAGCAATGAGACATCTGAATGAAACATCAGTCACAAAAGCAGTTGTGTGGATTGAAGATTGCTTTGTCTCCAGAGTTCTTCAGCCCTTCTATCACCAATAGAGTTTGGAGGCGATACATACAGACAGATGAATACCGGACAAGGGCGTAAGAAGATAACAGTGGTACAGGATAGATATCTTGTCCTGTCAGCTTTGCGCAGAAGCAAATCTACAACACGGGTCTACAAAATGATGTACGAACATCAACTGGAGTGGTGATTTCTAATCAGACTGTAAGAAATAGACTGAGAAATGCAGGGTTGAGATCTAGAAAACCCTTTCAAGCCCTTGGTTTGGCACATTAGCACAAGGAAGCGCGGCTGAGATTTCCTCAGGATCATCTCAAATGGCAGCTCCGCCAATGGAAAGCTGCTTTCTTCACAGACGAGTGAAGATTTCGTTTGACAGGTTGTGATGGCCGTACAAGTGTATACAGACTCCTGGTGAACGCCTTGCTCCAGCCGCCATCATTGAACATGACAGATTTGGAGACAGTTGGATTATTTGTTAGGGCTGGCATTAGTATTGAGTCCCGGACAGAGCTTATTGTTGTCCCACAGCGCATGAATGCTGATGTTTACATTAATGACATCCTTCAACATGTCGTTCCTTTTGGTTATGGTATGGACTCTAATTTTCCTCTAATGCATGATAATGCTAAATCTCATACAGCGCGGAATATCAAAGTGGTTGTGTAAGAATGCCAAATTTGGACGATGGACTGGCCTGGGTGCAGTCCTGACTTCAATCCGATTGACCATCTCTGGGATAAGCTGGAAAAACTTCTTCGCGAGTGCCACAGAACCCGGGAGAACTCGCAAATGCTCTCACTGAAGAATGGGACAGAATGCCACAAATCTTTATTAGGTAGTTGCTGTGAAGCATGTCACGTGGGTGTTATGAAGTCATCGCAGCTGACGGAGGTACTGAGTGTTGAAATAACCTTGGAAACGTTGATTACTAAACAATGTAATCTTGTATTTCCGCTTTATTTTTTGTATTTATCAATTGTTTGCTCTTGCCTCTAATCCTGTGAAATAAAAGTTTGTTAGAATGGTTATTCTAATTTTACACTATTCTTTAATCTATAATTATAAACTATTAACATTTTGTTTTAATGATATTAGCATTTATTTTGCATCTTTGATTTAAATATGCGCCCCCTAATTTTTTTTCAGCTATGTATAAATGACCATGTTTTCAGATAATGGAAAAGGTGATTTTATTCTGACCTCTATGCAATGCCCTCGTGATCATGGATATTGACAAAATACCACAACTGGTGAAATAATAGTTCACCACAAAAAAAAACAGTTTCGTTCTTTATCAGAATAGCCAATCTTTCTGGCAAAAATGTCACAAAGTTCTTGCAAAAAATATGTGTAACAAGGGCTATTATTGCATAATGTGCAAATGTTTAAGGTTCAATAATCAGTAATATTAGCAGGCTTTGCTGAACCTAATACCACTAGCATTCTCTCTATAAATGGTATCTGAATCACTATATCTAAATGTTTACAGTGGTTTTTTTTTTGTTATAAACTCAATTTTTAAGAGTAATTACCGAGAGCGATTATTAGACCGATAAATTAAAGATTTTTGTACAAAATAAGACGTAACAGCGACAATGCAGGAATGAGATATAAGATTTAAAGTAACATTAATCAAAGAGGATAAGCAGCAGCCAAATGAAAAGTGTCATTGACATGTTTATAGTTTCCATAACTGTTAACATCCTATCGCACTGGGAGGCAAGGATCTCTATGGATCCCTAACACAAGTCCCTGTCCGTTTCACACCTTTGCTCACGAATGTCTCTCCTCAGGTCGCACGAGTGTGAACATCGCATGAGGAGGAAATTGAAGTGATTTCCAATCAAACCTCAGCAACTGGGAAATGGACAAGGATATTCCAACTTTTTATTTCATGGCATATCTCAGTTGCTGCAAAGTGTCTTGATAGTATCTCGCATTGATTGTGGCCCCATGCTCGCGCGTGGGCTTTCAAAGTCGAAAAACGTCATCGTCACTATTCCGGAAGTTGTGCGTACGTCTTGAATTTTTTCAGCGAGAGAGAATTCACCTGTTTTCATTGTTGGCATTGCCGTTTCCTATGGGGCTGAAAATGGTGGCACCAGCTTACGAGGATAGGTCCATAAGTTTCCGGCCTCGCCGATAAGGATTATCGCCTTCACAAAACTCTTATCTCTGTCATACCTTATCTGTTAAGTAAATAATTGCAACTGTAACTTGAGCTCCGTTGTGTTCAGTTGTTCAGATATAGTTGCATAAAGAAGACTATGTGTATAAAATTGTGGCAGTTCAAAATGGAGTATCGAACTGTTAAGTTCTTCACGAAAGAAGAGCCTACTCTAAATGAAATTAAACAGCGATTGGACGGTGTATATGGGGAAGCATCCCCCTCATATTTTACCGTAAAAGAATGGGCCAAACCTTTTTGGAATGTGTCGAGAAAGCACTCAAGACGAAGAGCGTGTAGGTCGGTCCTTGGAGGTGCTCACTCCTGAAAACATCGCCCTTGTGTAAGGAGAAATTATTGAATTACCGGCGGCTTAAAGTTACAGAAATGAGCAAGGTCGTGCCTTTCTAAAACAACGGTTCTTCGAATTATTCATGAACATTTAAACATGAATAAGGTTTATATCAGATGAGTGCCAAGACTTTTTTCCTCGGCTCAAAAGTAGCAACGCTTCATCTGTTGTCAGGCATTTTTGCAGCTCTTCCGTAGTAACAAGAGAGAAGTTGTACAAACCATCGTTACAGGGGGTGAAACTATGGTCCTCTGCTATAATTCCATGTCCAAAAGAGAATCAATGGAGTGGCGTAAACCTGTGGAAGCACCGCCACTAAAGACCAAGGTCACTCAGTCAACCAAGAACAAGATGGCCACAATCTTTTGGGACTGTGAAGGAATACTTTTCATTGACTTCAAGGAGAGGAACACCACAGTACTCGTAAAAGGGGAATACTATGCTGGCCTACTACACAGACTACGTGCTTCCTTCCATCAAAGAGAAAAGGCGAGGAAAGCTGGGTGGTGGTGTGTGCCTTCTTCACGACAACGCACCTGTGCTCACAGCTCCTGTTGCAAGGAAGCTGTAAAGAAATGTGACTTCAAGAAGATCGACCATTCACACTATAGCCCAGATCTAGCTCTCAGTGATATTTCCTATCCTCAAAACTCAAGAAGAAAGTTCGAGGAAAGAAATTTAAGGGTGACGAACAAGTAATGGATACTGTTTATGGCCATTTTGCATACAATATTTCTGACTACTTTTGGAGGAGGTGAAATGTTAGTTCAAAGATGTGAGAAGTGTATTGCAATAAAAGGAAACTATATTAAATAGTGAAACATAGTTTTTGTCTTCATATCTAGAAAATCGTTAGGCTGGAAACTTATGGACCCACCCTTGTGCATGACCCTGAGATACAGCGATTTTGTGAGACTTCCGGTCCGCCATCAGTAACACTGTGTGTTCAGTACAGCAAGTGATCTTTGAAAAGACTTGTATGGATCTATGGTTTATCCCCACCAAAATACGGATTTCTTCTCTTGTTATAACTTCTCCCACAAGCAAAGTAACTTCTGGAACTCTTATATTCTGGTCGCGAGCTAATTTGTAGTGACACATATCCATCTCGGAATCTTCTATGCCACTCCAGCACACAGGAATGTGACATGCGATGTTGGCCGTGTACAACAGACATGCGAATTTCTCGTCCTCCAATACATTTAGAAATGGAAGGAAAAAAAAAAAAAAACACTTCTCCCGCTCTTCTTTGCTACCATTAATTTCCGATATTGAATGAGTGCAGATATCTCACAGATGACAGTATCTTTAGTGAATAATAAACATTTGGGTAGTGAATGTTCTACATCTTTTACTCGATCGTATAATTCTAAATTCTGACTCGCTAAACTCGGCTCGTAAGAGTTGACCAAGTGCGCAGTCTGAGTAAGATTATGAAGTGTAAAGTAGTTTTAACGAATTTGAAACATACTAGATATCCTAGTATATTCCACACTGATGTGCTTGGCGCCCTTTATGCTCATATTGCTATTGTTAGAATGCAAAATCCACCTTGAGAATCGTAAGATGTAGATTCCTGATTTCATAGTTACTGCGCATGTCTTTTTTATTAATATTTATTTATTTTTTGATTTGATTTATTTACGGATGCTCTTTAGCATCTAAGGTCATCAGCGTCCCATTCATATCAGGGCGTGAAACGGCCGACAAATTTTGCTCAAGAGACCTCTCCTTTCAGGCTTGAAGTTCTTTATCGTGCCGCAAATCTATGACATCGGACCTACTTCCCTTCAAAGGAAGCCATACTTAGGATTTTTACGTCCGAAAAAATCCATCAATCATGGCCGGGTTTGAATCCGCGATCTTGGTCTAGGAGGCAAGTATGGTTACCACTACACTACTAGGACATTTATTTGTTTATTTTATATATTTGTTTGATTATTTATTTGTTTCAAAACGAATGATACTAGTCACAAGTTTTTATGCCTCAAATGTAGAGTATCTGTGGGAAATTATTAACTCTATAAAATGTCCTCCCTCCTGCATAAGCCATAACTCAACACGTAGTTCCATGTTACTGGCCGCTCGTTGAAGGACCGTGTTTTCAATACCATTAATGTCCTTATAATTTGAACTTCAGTCGTCCTATGTCTGGGGACGTGTGGCGTAAACTCTGTTTTTAAGTAACCCCATAAAAAGAAGTCAAATCGGTGGCTACAGGTTCTTGGAGGTAATGCGGTTGTCGAAGAAACTTTCAATTAGCGTCATGGATTTTTTTTATGTATGGCATGTACCGCCAACAATCCGGCGTTACTTTGCAGTGTCCCAAGTCCACAGTGTCTGATCAAGAAGAAAAAAAAAATGGGCATACTATTCTCTGTGCGAATATTGCACACCAAACCCTGACTTCTTTTAACTGAGTGCATACAAAGTTCATGGATTTTAGACACAGCCTAATAGCGTGAGCTCTCTTAGTTCTCATAAATGGAACCGTGTGAACCACGTGTGATGGACAATATGCCAGGATTTTCCACAATGAAGCACATGTTGAGTTATGTCTTATGTAGGAGGGAAGACTTTTCAGCGTTTTCTATAGAGATTAGTAATCTCTCAAAAATGCTCAACATTTCAGGTATAATAAGTTGTGGCTTGCATTATTCGTTTTGAAATAAATAGACAGAAATGTGTTAGTTCTAAATGTATATACCAGTTTTTCATTCATCGGTGCAGGGAAAACCCATGGCTATAAATTATCATAATCACATGTTGGGAATTCCCAGTCCAGTGTTGACCAACAGTCGTCATGCACGCGCTCATTCAAACACACACGCACATTATTTTTTGTCTACCCTAAAATACTGCAGGTAGATCATCTAATGAAATGGCGCTCGCACACGCTAGCACAATAATCTTATATCGTCACTCCACCCTCAATGAAAATACCTTTTATATTCTCCGATGTAAAAACTCACCGCAGGTTCAACTATATAATAAAACATTTTCGTGGACAATTTGTGTAATAACCTCATAACACTTGCAATGCAATATGCCCGCATGCTTTAGCAAATGTTGTTATCTCACAGGATGATAAAATGCATTCAAAGTATGTAGAGTTTCATCCAATGTTTGCCCAGTTCTGGTAATTAACAGTCAGAGATGGTCACAATAGGTTTAAGTCCTACGTGCGAAATAAATCTTTAGCATGAGCTTTTAAGATTCATATCAAATCGCAAATTTCTGCTCTCAAATGAAGCGTTTACTATTTTCTGGCCTAAGATGACTCAGAAGAAACAAATTTATGGTTCACCATAAACACAGGATGGCGTAACTGCGTAAAACGTCTGTAATAATAGGAGTAAAATAAAAAAAAAATTGTAAGTCATTAATGATCTTGTTTTGATATTCTTTTTGTTTTGTTTTGAACAAGATATTACAGAAAGCCGTCCTGGAGTTTTTTTTTTTTTCGGTTAAAGCAATAAGTTACTGCCACCTCCGACTTCGATTTTATTCTAGGTGCCTTGAAAAGACTTTTTTTTAAATTTTTCTTTTTCTCGAATTCTTTCGCTTCTCCGATTTTATTCCGCAAACATTCTCCTTAGTTTCTTTACATTTCACCTCTTATTCTTCATTTCATCTGTTTTCATGACTGTTTTTCCCATTTCATATCCAATCAGGTGAAACTGAGCTTGTTATACTTTTTCCTATGACTTTGGGAACACTTATCCGAATGCGGGTAATGGTATCTGCGACGCTTTGATCCCAAAGTACCGAAATAGGCAGAGCCAGCCGCTTCTTTTAGTTTGGCTGCCGAAGCGAAATTGATTTACTGGAGATAGCGTTATGCTTGAGGATGCTGACAGATGGGGTTAATGGCACCGTAGGGTTCATTCATCTGCACATGCGAGGATATCGCGCAGAAGAAATGGTTTAAGGTTAGCTCCCAACTATCTTAGTTGCATTCCTTTCTTTCATTGTTATCCTTATTGTCATAAATTCTTTCTGTGAGCGGTGAAATTAAGAGTACTAGAATACGAAAGTGTACTTCATGATTTTTTTTAAACGAATCAAATTGAAGGGGTTAAAATTAAAGAATTTGCTATAATATAAAGTTAGGTTTACAACAAAAGTTCTCTGTAATCTTTAATCTCTACAGCTTGTTGTAGACTGTTATTTAAGATAATGCAATGAAGTATGATAACTAGCCAGCGTTATTTTCCAATTCAGTGCACTAGCTCTTCACCAAAAGTGAAGTAATATAATTTTTTACAAATATTTGTTCAAAAGCTTATGCCCCTGCTTACGATTATTGGAGACACTTATATTTTTCTTGGAAATTGTAATGTTAAAGAATACTTATAAAGGAAAGATCATCCCTGTCTAGAAAATTAATAAATCCACAAGTCGTACACATATACCGATTTGAATGGAAGATAACGGTACCTATAGTAAAGCCTATCTTAAAAATTTTCTTTTCATTCCACTTTCAGACGCTCGGTAAACGTGCCAGCTACATTGCCGGTCCAAGAACTTTCTGCTCTTGGCCCGTTAAATCTGTTAATTGAATAAAAATGTAATCGAGTGACAGCGGGACGCGGGGCGCAGAGAGGAAAAGGAAAGGGTTTAAATAGTATAGGATTAGGCAGAAAAGAAAAACACCCACATAAGGCAAGGTGAAGGAAAAGTAGCGAGGGCGCAAAATAGACTTTGCAGCTTTTTGGGGTCGAGGTTAATTGGATTTTCACAGCAATACGACAGGATGAAACGGAAGGAGAGAGTGAGAGTAAAGCTTTGAAAGAAGAAGACTTGGAGAATGAGAAGAAAGCGTAGAAGAAGAACTTGAAGATGAAAAGAAATGGAGTCTGATTTTTTTGTTGTATATTTCTTCTTTTTTATTTTTTGTTAGACTTCCCGTATCTCTGCTTTCCTTTGCTGCTGGGTAGTGCTTTGTTTTTTGTCCCTTCTTGCTGGTTTTCTCTTTAGTCTCACCTTCATTCCTCTTGCTTTACATCCTAAGTAATTGCCTCTGACTGGCGGAAAGCAAGAAGCTTGGAGCTCATTTCCTGCCAAGGCCGACCACGATGATGGACTCTGCTAGCGCTCGTTATTTAATCTGGTTACACAAGCGCAGGCCTTCAGAGGCATTTTCATTACCTATGTCCATCTAGCATGCCATTTCATATTCATTCATTTTAGTAGGTAACAACATTTGGACGACTGTTGAAACTAAGGAAAAAAACCCCACTGATTATGGGATATTTTTAGTAACGTTTACAAAATAAGCACACTAACAATAGGATATTTTAGTAATGTTAACAAAATAAAAACACTAACTATAGGATATTTTTCCTAACGTTTACTGCGTAAATACATTAACAATAGGATATTTTAGTAACGTTTACAAAATAAAAACACTAACATTACGATATTTTTTGTAACGTTTACAAAATAAGCACACTAACAATAGGATATTTTAGTAACATTTATAAAATAAAAACACCAACTATGAGATATTTTAGTAACTTTTACAAAATAAAAACACTAATTATAGGATATGTTAGTAATGTTAACAAAATAAAAACACTAACTATGAGATATTTTAGTAACTTTTACAAAATTAAAACACTAATTATAGGATATTTTTAGTAACATTTACAAAATAAGCACACTAACAACAGGATATTTTAGTAACATTTATAAAATAAAAGCACTAACTATGAGATATTTTAGTAACTTTTACAAAATAAAAACACTAATTATAGGATATTTTAGTAATGTTAACAGAATAAAAACACTAACTATGAGATATTTTAGTAACTTTTACAAAATAAAAACACTAATTATAGGATATTTTTAGTAACATTTACAAAATAAGCACACTAACAATAGGATATTTTAGTAACATTTATTAAATAAAAGCACTAACTATGAGATATTTTAGTAACTTTTACAAAATAAAAACACTAATTATAGGATATTTTAGTAATGTTAACAAAATAAAAACACTAACTATGAGGTATTTTAGTAACTTTTACAAAATAAAAACACTAACTATAGATATTTGTAGTAACGTTTACAAAATAAGCACACTCACAATAGGATATTTTAGTAACATTTATAAAATAAAAACACCAACTATGAGATATTTTAGTAACTTTTACAAAATAAAAAGCCTAACAATAGCATATTTTAGTACTGTTAACAAAATAAAAACACTAACTATAGGATATTTTCCCTAACGTTTACTGCATAAACACATTAACAATAGGATATTTTAGTAACGTTTACAAAATAAAAACACTAACAATACGATATTTTTAGTAACGTTTACAAAATAAGCTAAGCACACTAACAATAGGATATTTTAGTAATATTTATAAAATAAAAACACCAACTATAAGATATTTTTCCTAACGTTTGCAGCATAAATACATTAACAATAGGATATTTTAGTAACGTTTACAAAATAAAAACACTAACTATAGAATATTTTTCTAACGTTTACAACAAAAAGCATTAACAATACGATATTTTAGTAACGTTTACAAAATAAAAACACTAATTATAGGATATGTTAGTAATGTTAACAAAATAAAAACACTAACTGAGATATTTTAGTAACTTTTACAAAATAAAAACACTAATTATAGGATATTTTAGTTACATTAACAAAATAAAAACGCTAACTATAGAATATTTTTCCTTACGTTTACAGCATTAAATACATTAACAATAGGATATTTTTAGTAACATTTACAAAATAAAAGCACTAACTATAGAATATTTTTCTAACGTTTACAACAAAAAGCATTAACAACTGGGTATTTTATAACGTTAACAAAATAAATTCACTAACTACAGAATGTTTTTAGTAGCATTGACAAAATAAAAATAGAGAATCGATTTCTTTTAAGTACAGGATAAATGGTATTACTACATAAGATTATTTGAGTTATGGGCCGCCTGATGCGGCTGCTAACTGGAAGTGCAGCAGGCACAACCTGAAAAAGGGAGGTAGATCACCGCGCCTAAAGTTACCATTTGTTATACTTTAGTATTTAAAATATAAAATTATACTACATTTAGAACTGATATAAGCACTTTTCTGTGTTAAGAAATGTTGAAAATGATGCCCCTCGATGGCAATATACTGCTGAATCAGTATAAGAAATTCTTGTATTTCATCTGTAAGAACACCGCGGTTTGGAATACATTTTTTGTCACTGAGACATGTTATTTCTCGTAAATGTTTAACAAATTGGCGAACATGTTTTCTATCTAGTCCTAGAATATGGTTGCCAGAATATTTTCTTGCGAATCATCTTCTCTGCAAGAAATCATTTTCACATATTTATCACACGTGGAAACCCATTCTTCAAGATTACATTTTGTAATGGCATAAAACTGATGTATACAACTGTACATATTTTCTAATCCCTTACTACATATCTCTCAAACCAGCCTGAGTTTCGTTTCATCAAGCTATAGTTTTTCAGAAATTGGTATCATAGCAAAGTTTAATATTTGCTCATTGATGAGGTACATAAAATGAATATTCTAAGAGATACAAGCAAGATAATAAATTGTTCACTTTGTAATTGGGAGAGTAAGGTTAAATCAGGGCTTTGGACCAGAAAAAATTGGTCACAAAGGAGCAATTTAGTTCCTAGAAAAAAAAATGTGACGCATGAACCATTGGTTTCTCCTTCTAATGTCCTTCTTCCGCCATTTCATAATAAGTTAGGCCTGATGAAGCAATTTGTTATTGCTCTGAATAAGGATAGTGAATATTTCAACTTTCTTGTTACAAAGTTCTCACAGACAACTGAAGCAAAGATAGCAGCAGGTATCGTGAGCTTGTGCAGGATGAGACCTTTCCTCAGTCGATGTCCGAGTTAGGGAAGTCAGCATTGTGGGCCAGTAAAAAAGTGATAGAAATCTTTGTTGGCAACAAGAAATCTGAAAACTGTAAAGAAATTGTGGAGGAAATGTTGCAACATTTTAGAAATCTAGGGTGTTTAGTTACTAAATTATGAAAATTGCGTTTTCTCTTCCATTAATGAAAGTATTTCGATCATATTTAAAGAATAGATCACAGGTAGTGCATTATAAAAATTGCATGTCATATCAATTCATTGTTAATTCAGATATTCCACAGGGCTCTAAATTAGGCCATTATTATTTTGTATTTAATGAATTATTCACCCATTGTCGTCAAAAATTCCAAAATATTAATGTTTGCAGTTAATGTTAAATTATATAAATTATTAATAGTGTTAAAGACTGCTTAGAACTGCAATATGATCTAAACTCCTTATATACATGGAATAAAGTGAACAAACTTCCATTTAATATTTGTAAATGTAAAAATGTCTTATACAAGAAGCAAAACCCCTTTCAAATACCTTTATAATAATATCAATATAACACCACTCGTTTAGTTCGTTGAAAATAAAGATTTAGGAGTACCTTTTATAACAAATGTAACATTTAACAGACATGTCGAAACAATCGTAACAAAATTCCTAAAATATCTAAGTTTTATTATTCCAAATTCGTATACATTTAAAGAAAAAGCATTGATGCGACTTTACAATTCTTTTGTTAGACAAAATCTTCAATATGCATCTACTATTTGGAATCCTAAGACCATAAAGTATGTTAGCTTAATAGAAAAAGTACAATCAAAATTTCTAAAATATGTACTATTTATAGGAATTGGAGATTATTCTATGCTTACAAATTTCGAAACTCTCTTAAGAATATTTAAATTTAAAGCTTAAAATTTTATAAAAAGTTATTTTGAGTTTAATATTTCTGTATAAAATATTGCATTCTACTATTGATTATATCAATATTATTTC
Source organism: Metallyticus violacea (assembly GCA_030762175.1). Taxonomy (NCBI): domain Eukaryota; kingdom Metazoa; phylum Arthropoda; class Insecta; order Mantodea; family Metallyticidae; genus Metallyticus; species Metallyticus violacea. The sequence goes on from CM060838.1 coordinate 81,754,211, forward strand.
AAATATATTCTTTTATCCACCAAATAGAATAAGTAGATTTGATAGACTTTTTTTCACCTCCAGAGTAAATACAGAAATCCATAAAAACTTACCATGAAATAGAATTATATATCTATATAATAAACTTCGTTAGATTGATGTAGATAATTTTAATATGTCTGAAACTCAGTGTAGAAATATTATAACCAATAATGTTTTTTAGATCAACATATGTATTGAAATTAGTAATAATTGTATATTTAATTGCCATGCAACATTTTTTGTTCCTTTTGTTTTATTTTTATAGGTCTTTTTTCTTTTTGTGTATAAGTTAAATTTATAAAATATTGTATAAGACTGTATTTTGTTTTGAATATTGTAATTGGGCGTGAGCGTGTAACGTTCAGAACAATAAATAAACAAAGTGAGCGGTTTCAATGGCACACTATCAAGACCATTGGCATATGTAAATGATCGTTGAGTGCTATTGGCGTTTGAAAAGAGGTACTAGAGCAGGACATACCAGAACTTCGAAAAAATAAAGTTTTCTTCTCCCTAGTAGTGAAAAAGTTTTTGCCACGTAGGTATATTTTTTCAATACATTCATTAATATTTCAATTAAAATGAAACCTACAACAACACTTTTGTCTTAGCTATGTATTAAAACTTATGAGTATTCAATCAAATATATAAGTACATTATTACATTTGATGTGTTTAAAAACCTATCCCGATGGAGTAAACCTGAAAACTAATTTGAATTCAGGGCATTCATATTACATGTCCAGGTGGAAAAAAAAAAAAAAAATCTTTTTTGCGGACCAGTCCAACGATGAACAATTAGCGCACAGTAAAAGCTCTAACTAAATGCATTACACGTCCTTCACAACTGCCTTCTCTCAGTATGCAACTGCTATTTTCCGGCCCATAACTCAAATAACCTTACTGTGCAACGTGCAATAATAATATAATAAATACTTTTCGTGTATATGCAAACAAAATGGCGTAATAAACATGTTCCAATTACTGTTAGCATGAAACACACCTAAAGTTAAAGACAAAACACTGCCATAGCCCTGCATCATATTGTGGTGTAGTGTAAACATTCAATAGAATGTTGAACAGAAACATTTTCACGCTCACGTACGTTCGAAAACCTTAAATGAATTTCAGTCGATTTACAAGTACATGGCACTATACAATTTGCATGTACCCTAAACGGTAAAGAAGTTTGGCGTATTGTAAACTAAATGTGTTTAATTAGAGAATGAAAATCTAAATAACATCTCTAGTAGGTAGATGGCATGTTGTTGGGACTGAGTAAATATTTATCAAAGATCTTGTGTGCTTATGTATAAATATATTTCATTATAATAAAATTTATTTTGAGGATTTTAATGTTCATGATTCAGCACTCTATATTTTTTTTAAAAATATCTGTATGTCAGACGTTTTTACATCTCATTTAAATATTAACGCACTGCACTGACTTAAAGTAGACGCAGTTGTTTTGCACAAGAGCTTAAACAAATATTGAAATGTAAATAAATTAAAATGCAGTACTTAAGTAGAAAAGGGAAATATGTTTATCTGTTTTCAACGTATTAGCTGTTGAATAAAGGATACTTGAAAGGAATTTTTCGGTTTCTGGCACTAGTTCTGCATACCAATCATTTATTATTTTCTGCAATTTCTGGTTGTAATAAAAAAAATATATTATTTATAGTAAGCCAAAATATCAGGAATCTACGATACAGTTTCAAATACCTAAATTAAACACTGCGAATAAGAAAACATTTAAATTACCCGTTTTCCCCTTTAAGTAGTACCCCTTTTTCAATATTTTCATTTTAGTTTTCTTTTCGTTTCAGTTTCGTGTGTGTCATCTGGTGTCCTGTAGCATCCATTTCTCCTATTTTTCATTTTCCAAGATTTTTTTGTCAAAATCCTCTTCATTTTAAGGTAAGTGATTACATCTTCCCCCAATACTTTTTTCTTATTTTTGTATTCTTGTTTTCCTGTTGAACTAAAATTAAATATTGAATGTATTTAAATCTATTTAACAATGCATAATTAAAAGATAAAGATTTGTTTATTAACGTTTTTACGTAAAAACTCGTAGTAAAGCAACTTTGAAATAGCAATGAAAATTTATAGGGTTAGAACAAGGCTAGAGGCTATCAACAGCCTGAAAATTGAGGAAGAATGTAACAGGAAAACCTCCTTGAGCCTATCGGATTATATTAAGTTAATCTGGAGTAAAGAGGTACATTTATTCATTCTAGAAGAATAGCAAGATTAGGAATGACCTGGTTTAGACTAGGAATTTGGAATACTTAAAACGTAATGGATAGTTCTAGTAGGAGAATGTGCCCACTTTATGGAGGGGTTACATATTCTGACCGAATGTACCCACTGGGAACACCTAAGAAAAACTCTGATTTCTGAAAACTTTCTTAAGACAATTAGAGGTCCGTTGGCAAGTTGGAACCTGTTAAATAAACATTTACTAGGAGCATCTAAAATATTAACTTTCAAATAGGAATGAGGCTATTGACACAGAAATGTTTTCATGTTGCAATCTTAAGTAGAACTTAAAACAATTTTTACTTTATTCAGATAGGATTTCAGTGAAATAAACACATAATTTATTCGTATAATCGAATGTTTTAAGATTATTAGAATTTATTTCTCTGTTTTTGCCTATATGTTTTAAATCAAAGCGTTTATGTTATGAATGCAATAGAATTATCGATTCCCCGGGAGGATAATACTTTTTAAACCATTTGGGATGTGAACTTTAAACAAATGTTGGATAAAATGGAAAAAAAGTTTTAAAATCTTAAATAAAATATATAACCATTTCTGCCTCTTTTAATTAAATCCCTTCGACAATTGCTTAAACAAGCATTGAAATTCGCGAATATTTTACAGAAAATAAATGCAATAAATTTCATCACTGTAAACTAAAGATATTGAAGTAAAACGTTATTAAAGGAACAAGAAGTGTTTAAGGAAAGTTGGAAAATTTCATAGAAAAGGGCAAAATAAAATAATGAACGACAAATCTTCCTTAAACCTAATGTATAAATAACATGCAGTTCAATAATAAATTACTTATATAGAAGGAAAATAAGAAAATTTCTATAGATTTTAAACAAAGTAAAGTAAAACATGAGGCTAATACCCATTTTGTGAGCAGATTTATGTTTTTGAAAATAACAATTTCACAATTGGAATCTCCAAATCACCAGATTTGTCTCCCTCTGACTTTTATCTGTTCTAAGAACTAAAATGTTTTTCGCTAGTCAGGGTTTTTTTTATTAAATTAAGAGGTGATTATAGTTTAACAGTATTTTGCAGAACTTCAGGAAAACCACTTTATAGTAATGAATAATCGCTGTATTGAACCTTAATGGAGCTAAAGTTTAGGAATAAAAATAAGGTTCAAGCTAAAACCCAGAACTTTGCAGACAGTCCTCATAAACGCTCTGGTAATAATAAAACAATTATTTATGTTATAATTTTAATAGCGAAAATATTCTATATATCCATCTTATATTGAAATGTGTTCATTTAGACTGTAAATGGTTAAGAGAAACCGTATTCGCAAGGAAGATGCATTAGGCATCCCGCTTTTTGTTAGCGAATATTTCTTCCGTTCAACCAGTCAGGATACAGCAGCCAATGATTTGGTTTTCAAATAAGTTTCTTCTATCAGCATTCGCTATTCCAACGATTGTTATTCTGCGGAAACTAACTGGCAGAGATTAATTTGTTACTGCTTTTTTGTTCTGCACAGCTTCAAGTTGGCCCTGCCAAAATTTGCAAAGCAGCCTACACAATTTCTTAGTAGGTGATCGCTTCGAATAAAACAGTACACGGTTCGTTTTTCACGGCAGCAATTAGAGTCTCTTAACGGTTGAAGGATAAACGAAATAAGTTGGCATACTTTTGATTGTTTAACTTTCCCTTAAATATTTTTATATAACATCTACGATTATTAGAAATCCTTGATTCCTTAAGAATAAATAGTAAGTTTTTACATATTTAATACTCATTGTGTGTCAGAAATGTTTAGGTTCATTTTTAACATTATACTTAAATGAGCGCATTGGTTAGAGCCTAAATGTTGAAGTTGAGAGAAAATTCTGTTAGGTAATGTCATTGTAAATGTACAAGCTCTGTCTTCTGGAAATGTCCAGATATTATTAAAAATCTCACTTTCCTATAGGGTTATTCAATTTTCATTAGGCGCTGTTGAGAAAGCTTGTATACTGTGTGAAAGTCGGATTTACAATAACTGCATATTTCTCATGGTCGTGCTAAACCATCTACCATTCAGGCCTTTCACCCCCTTGAGCCCAAACTTGACTCCGTACGACTTCTGACTTATCACTAGAGCCGAAAGTCCAGACATTTATTTTGGTTAAAATTGGTAGGCCAAAAGGCATATAAAATACTGAAAATAGGCAGTAATATAATTAAAATAGGCACTTATTAATAGTGAAAACAGAGTAATGTCACTCATTATGAATGAAAATAGATATTTAAGATACTTAATAATTGCTTTATCATATATTAATTAAAGTACTTTAGCTTACTTTTCTTGGTTAGAAGCAACAAACAGCTGTTTTTAAGGTGCCAACTGCAATAGTCAGAGAGAATAGTTTTCATCGTGGTAAAAGAACGTTCTGCTTCCACTGAAGTGATTAGAACATATTTAAACAAACTATTTCGGAAGGATTCATACCAGTTATAACAGACATTCAACTTTCAGAACATATGGAAATGTTGATCAAGACAAAATAAAACAGTTTTGAATAGTCCTGGCGAATGAACAAAATATTCGCAGTGGTGTCAGGTCTAGTTCATTTTTTGTTTATGCTTTTATAGCGGAATCAAGTTAGTATCTGTTTTACTTCCTTACAGGACATATTATACAGACATTTATTGAACAACTGTACCGCTCTCATCTTTCTCGCTTGCAATCGTTTGTTACATTTATGCAGCTGAGAAGTAGCCTCCATTACAAATTTCCTAGAATTGAACGATACAAGGTCATTTGCCTGGACTACTCAAAACCAACCTACCTCATTCTCTCTATTTCTTGATATTTGTATGGCCGAGGTAACCATGCGTTCCTTTCACTAATGAAGGCTTCTCCTATTTAAAGAGCTTAAGTGGATGGTTGAGGAGAAAGTTTTTGACTGCCTGACAAGAAATAAACGTCTAACAAGATTCCCAATAGATATTTTTGTGAGGTGAACATGCCATTTAATGTTTATAATTTTCTGCACTTCCATATATTTAAATTCTTTATGTGCTTTTCAAAATACGAAAATAATAGCAAAAAAATCCATAACGATCCAAAATAGGGGGGGGGGGTTAAACCTTAAAATAGGCTGCAGAAGTCAAATTAAACGTGTTTTTATTTAAAAGGCAAGATGAAACTGGCCTTACTGACCCCAAAGGTACGGATATATACTCAAAAGTGTAGTGGAAAGGCAATCGAGTGGAGGACAAGGAAGCAGTTTGTTTTATTTATTTTATTTTATTAGTTTGTTTTTATCAGGGTAGTTTACATTTTTGTTCGAAATTTTTCCAGTATACTTTTACGGAAAATTAATAATTAAATAAATTCTAGGTGTTTTTAATGTATATCTTACTCTTTTTTTTTTTTCTAGAATGTCAAAAGAAATAACATAACAAAGGATTACCTCGTATTTATGTAAAGTTGACTCGCAGGAAACGTTTCTTTTGTAGCATGTGAAATGGAATATTGTAGCATGTCGTCACTTCACAAAATCTTTATATAGGAATCTCTTGATGTACTGTCACGTTCATTTCTACGTTGTAATGCTGCTTAGTATTTTAGGCACAGTGGGTTTTGACGTAAATACTTCTATAGCCCTTAAACAAATTTTGTCATAATTTACATCATATATTACTTCCTTTTATACTAAAATGTCCAAATGCAAATATTTAAACAAGCACATTTTCTCATTATTTTTATATAATTACTGCTTAGAGGTTGAATGATATACACTAGAACATCCAGATGTACTCCCTGACATCAAAGCGTAATCATGTGCTTATTTTTTTACGCTTAGTAGGCAACGGAGTCCGAGCTATAATTAATGTACGAGGGTAGGTCCATAAGTTTCCGGCCTAACCATTTTTAGGTATGATAAAGACAAAAATTATATTTCACTTTAAATTTTGTTACTCTTATTTGCAATACACTTCTTAAATCTTTGAATTAACATTTCAATAGTTTAAAAAAAAAAAAGTCAAAAGTCTTGTCTGCAAAATGGGAATAAATAGCATCCATAACTTTTCCTCACACTTAAATTTCTTCCCTCGAACGTCCTTCTTGAGTTTTGAGAAGAGAAAATAGTCACTGAAAACTAAATCTGGACTGTAGGATGGATGATCCATCTCCTTCAAGTCACATTACTTCACAGCTTCCTTTGCAACAAGAACTGTGTGCACAGGCGCGTTGTCGTGAAGAAGGCGCACACCACCACTCAGCTTTCCTCGCCTTTTCTCTTTGATGGAAGCACGTAGTCTGTGCAGTAGGTCAGCATAGTACTCCCCATTTACTGTGGTGTTCCTCTCCTTGAAGTCAATGAAGAATATTCCTTCACAGTCCCAAAAGATGTGGCCATGATCTTCTTGGTTGACTAAGTGACCTTGTCCTTTAAAGGCCGGACTTCGCCAGGTTTACGCTGCTCCATTGATTCTCTTTTGGACAAGGATCATAGTAGATCCTTGTTTTATCTCCTGTAACAATGATTTGCAGAACCCCCCCCTCTCTCTCATTGCCACGGCAGAGCTCCTAAAATACCCAATGCCCAATTGCTGCTTTTGCACTAAGCTTATTCATGTTTAAAGGTTCAGGAATAATTCGAAGGATGTTGCTTTAGGAAGGTCCAACCTTGCTGCTATTTCTGTAACTTTGAGCCGCCGGTCTACCATAATTTCTCCTTCCACAAGAGCGATGTTATCAGCAGTGAACATCTCCAAGGATCGACCAGCAGGCTCTTCGTCTTCAATGCTTTCTTGTCTCATTCGAAAATTTTTGGCCCATTGGTTTACGGTAGAATATGAGGGGGATGCTTCCCCATATTCACTGTACAATCACTGTTTAATTTCATTTGGACAAAGTCCTGCTTTTGTGAAGAACTTAATAACAGCTTTATGCTCCGTTTTGAGCTTGTCACCATCTTCTGCATAGCCTTCTTTATGCAACTATATCTGAATAACTGAACACAGAGGAGCGGAAGTTACAGCTGAAATTGTTTACTTAACAGATAAGGTATGACACCCGATAAGGATAAGGGTTTAATGAAGGCGATAATCCTTATCGGCGAGGCCGGAAACTTATGGACCTACCCTCGTATATTTATAGCGTTGGTTGTGGTCATTTTTTTCAAGTTTTATAGGATGGCCCATGTGGCCGGTGCCTTCAGTAGCGGTGTGGCGCATTTGACTTTTGCTGTTTTACAGAATCGTCAACAGTCATTGTACCTTTATACAGTACGTACAGTGACAATATGAACCAGCACACATTATAGGCCGCCCCGTGTCGTGCGAAGGATACTACGGTCTAGGTAAAAATCTTCCATTTTTTATATACAATTCGTCAACAAGGAATTTCGTACTGGCCTTTTTCAGCAAGATTATGTTGTTTCACCTTCATTGTCATCAGAGCTAAAAGTGTTTTCTCCTTTGAAGATGGTATCATTTCTTTGACCACTAAGGTTGCCTGGCCTTATGCCACCAGATTAAAAAGTAAAGCGTATCGCAACGATCCACAGACTATCATGGAATTGCAAGTAAAAACTCGGCGGTAAATTCAGGCTAACTGCTGAAGCATTGGTGAATATGTTTCCTAGTACAGAGAACGTCTATAGATATGTGTTGACGTTAGTTACACTTTCAATTCTTGCTATGATATAATTATACTTCTATTACACCGCCCAAACCATAAAGGTATTGACTTGATGAAGCCTTTATAACTTTATTATATTGTCACATATTGAGCTGAAAAATTAAATAATATTTAAATAATGCTTCTACCTTTTAACTCAAAAATTGTCTTAGAAACTCAATTTATAGCTTTCTTGAACAGAAATGTCTGAAACCTAAGTCTTCTCTTGTCGCAGTCCAAAGAAAGGCTAATGAGTACGGAAGCAGGCTAATATGGAATATTAGTTCCCCGCACAAAGGCTGTTTGTGCATGTAACAAGGCGCCTATGTTCACTAAGGGCAGGCGTTTTCTTTCTTACAATTTTCACGACTAACTTCATTCTACTTCACCCATATCTACTACACCATTACACTCCAATATATTACACCCCTGTGTACTTCTCCATTCTTCCTAAACAATCTCCTCTAACTCCCCTTCTCTGCATCTTCACTAAGACCCCAACTTCTTCAGCTCCTACCTATAGTATCTTGAGACAGCTCCAAGTATTCTTGCAACATATCAACGTACCTTTTAAATCAACGTAAAATAAGAGTCGACAACTGCCGCTCTCGTTATCTACCGAAAAATGGCATGGGCTATCAACAAACATCATCCTTCCGCGCTTATTCTGGGGCGGGCCGACTGGACATAATCTGAGGTGGAGGGAGTAATTCATGTACATTGAAGCAAACAACTTTCTTTTAGTCCCACAATGGTCACAGTGTCGTATTATCAGTATACCGGTATTGCTTGAAACTGCTTCTTACAAATATTTACTGGTTTTTTAATTAATAACCGAAATAGCAGGCCCGAACTGAGAAGATTTTCGTAAACTGTTTAGCATTGAGATAGTAGAACGGTCAACAAGCATTTCTGTTGACATTTCCATTCAGCTTTCGTTAAACAGAAAATAAGTTCCCACGATCAATTATCAAGTACGTATACCAACCCACGTTGATTTATGTTTCTTGATAACTATGACTGCTTTTGGGCTTTAAGCAGTGTACGTGAAGACACATTCCTATCATCTGTCACTTAATTGAGGTCATAAATTTACATTTTATTAACTAGTAGTAGTAATGGACGTTTTATTGTACCAGTTTTAGAATACATTAAAATAAATACAACTGTCGCATGGGCCTTGCGGCCGTACATGGTAATATCGTCCTTATAACAATCAAATTGGCCATACACATACATACATGTATACATACTTACACGCACATACCAACAGAAATATTTACATACATACTTACAAAAATATATTTACGTTTCTATTAATAATTTTATATACAAATACATAAACATGAATGAACCCTTACTCTTGAGCCCCCCTTCCATTTATTCATACCACCTCTCCATCTTCCCTCTCTTCATTGTAACCATTAACCTTCTTTGTCGGGTCTTCTCTAGAAATATTCCCAAATTGTGTGGGTGTCTCGCATGCATCAACACTTCCCGGCAAATGTTCAAATTTCTATTGGAATTCTAAAATGACGGAGATAAATTCTCATTTCTTAAAATCTCTGTTTCCCTGCACTCTGGCTGAATATGCCGCTAGGTATTACTTTCTCTACACAATAGGCAAATTCTTTCCCCAAAAGCATTTACTGTTTTGTTTCCTTTCCAAGCCCCTAATCTGAACCATGCGAGACCACTTCTTTCTTCTCTGCCACAGATATCTAAATAATGTCCCCTCCCCCACACCGGGATATTTGAGCCTGCAGGTTAAGCGATACTTTTTCTGCGCATTGAGACTCAGTGTTTTACCTATCTATATCTCGCAAACGTCTGTTAACTGTTTTGCAATTATTTCGTGTAATGTCCTCTCCCCTTACCCAAATATACCCCAATCCAATTTTGTCTAAGCTTTTCCTTATTTTTGATACCGTTTCCTTTTTTGCTCCCTCAGACAAATTACTCGAAGAAGAGCTTGATTCCCCCGTAATATCCTTAACCAGTATTTGATTATGCTTATTTTTAAATTCACACTTTCGTTAGAAATACCAGACTCTTTAAGAACCTCATAATTTGCTGTACCCCTCCCTACTTGTAGCAACCGCTTAAGAAACTGTGTTTATAGCTAATAAAGATCCTCGGTGTTTTCCTACCCTCAAATTTCGGCCCCGTACGCCATAGTTGACATCACAACTGACCTGTACACCTACTCCATTGTCCTAGGTGGAACTTCCGGTATTTTTACTAAGATCTTTAATGCCTCTATATTTTTAATTAAGCACTTTCGTTTTGTGATGCATATGTGTCTTGCCCAGTTCCCGTTCATACATAACATGCTTCCCAAGTATGTGAATTTCTTAACATTTTCCAGTGCCTGGCCTCTCTTTCCTGATGTACACCGCATCATTCTTTTCCTGAAAATACGCCTCTAGCTACTCTAGTTCTCTTTGCGGATCGTCAGTTGTTGTAGATGTCATTATTAGATCATTCAATAAAGGGGAACAAGTTCGTATCCATTTATGACTTTTAGGTGCCCAACTTACCCTAAACATGCTCTGTTATTGCTCTGCTTCCTCCAACATTTTTACCGCGTTTTATTTCGCAAAAATTCTCCGAAGCTTTGGTCTACCAAATAATCGTGAATATTTTGGTGGGGTTAAAGCCTATCGTCACATTTGCCCTACCCTGCGGCAATGCAGGAGGTGAAATTAAACCGTGCTTCAGTTTTATTTAAACTATCCTGGAAACAGAAGTAAAAGCTTTAATTTAGACAGCATATCCAGTAGAATTATTCGTGAGAAATATCAATTGCCTTTGCACGTTGCAGCTGAAGTTTTACATACAGCGCTAGAGCGTTCTCTAAAATAAAAAATAAAAGTAGACGTTTTCTAAGGCTTGAAACATGTAGCTTTCGGGACGTCAGTTCTCTGTGCAAAAAAGAACGTGTCTGATGACGAATATTTCCAGCTCGCATTCCCTTTGCGTCCTACATCCCGGAAATGAAATTCTGTGTTCAATTGTCAGGCATCCTATCGTAGTCAGGCTTTATCGACAAGTTTTGACGTGCTACAGAAGTTGCAAGATGTATGGTTCATTGATTTCCTTTCGTACAGTTCATAGAGCCTTTAAGTCCAGCTGTTATGTGAAATGATTTGAGAAGATATGAGTACATATTTCCTCACTGTCAACTTAAGATAGAACAAATGGCAAATTAGATTTTTTGCTTAAATTATTCTTTCTATGCCTATTATTTTTGTTATTTGTTATACTTTATATCCTCCGAATAGAAGTTTTCTTTTTCCATATCTCCAAGAGAAGATCAGCTGACTTCTAAAATTGAACTGTTACTTTCACCCTTCTGGATGGGTTCAAAAGATATTTTTGGAAAAAAAAATGAAAACTCGAGTATACTTTTGAACGTAAGATATTTAACCGTAATGCTTTAATAAAAATGCAACAAAGTATATTTCATCCTACAATAACAAGAAACAAATTCTAGAAATGCTTTATAATTGTTGGTTGATATCTCTTGTCGTTAGAATTGCCTTCTTTCTTTACAAGCCAGAATTAATTTTTCATCTTTGCAGGTTCCCATGATCATGGTAATGATTTTCATTATGGCTGTTCAATAAAAACATTCCTATTTTATTATTTCTAATATGCAAATTTAGAAAAACTTTATCAAACTGATCATTATTAAATTTCTGTAAAAATGCATATTAAATTGTTAATGAACCACACCGTAATCATTTCTAATATATAGGGGTCTGCCGGTTCAAAATTCAAATTTGTGGATTTAAGTTTCTAAAGGACTCGTACGCCACTAATTAATGAAACTTTCATCCGAAATGATATCATAAAATGAAGGAGGGAAATTGCTGAGCATGTCGCTTTGGCGTTCTAGTCCCATTAAGTATTATAAACAAAAATATAAATCTGTTGTGAAAGAGCGAACCTAAGATCTTCGAAATCACAATCTGTCGCCTTATCCATTAGGTCTGATACACCCATAGTTCCCTTAGTCTACGTAACACGATAAACGTCCTTTAACCTTATTCAGTGTCGTAAAGCCTTTTAATTATGAGAATTTAGAAAATTTTATAGCACTAAACCTTGAAAAATCTTCTTCCGAGTATTAAAAATCGGAATTTTCTCGCTTGCGATGTAGGTTTGAAGACATTTTTAAGATAAAGTTTATCCTATTTCGCTTTAATACTGATTTATCAAAGTATAATTTGAAATTTTTTATCCTCACATAAAAATTTATTATTTTTCTTTGAGGATCATAGTTTCCCTATCTCGAATTGCTTATCTGAAATCCTCTACAGTTTCTGAAATGATTGTTGCGCTGTAGTTTAGTAATTTACGGTAAACGGGCACTATTCATATATCCAGTTGTAGAAGTGTAATAGTTATCTTCCCCCACTTCTTCTACCGAAAATATAACAGTGTAACAAAGAATTTTAATTAAAAATATTGAATATTTTAGTAAAAATATACAGAGTGTTTCAAAATAATTAACTTCTGTGCTGGTTCATAGAGTTCAAACTTAATGGGCGAAGTGCACACAGGCCAAAGTCAGAGTATTGAAGCTATTAAGGAAAAAATCAATAATGCTTTTACATTGGACAAGGATTCCTCGAAAATAACGAGAAATAAGCATTTGTTTTAATATTTCTTTTGTTTTGGAAATTCGAATGGATGCAATATTAGATACCTTCTCTTCCTATCAAAATAATTAAAATTGAGATTAACAAAAAGATATTATTGAAGTGAGGTATTTATAATGTTCAGCATTCTTATTATGAATGGCTATATGTAATGTAAGAGAAGAATAAAAGGAGGGAAAAAGTGTAGGTAGCACACTTTTGTTCTATCAACAAAATCACGATTATTTCTTTAATGCCCACACCTTAGCTTTTACTCGTTATTTTCATTATGTCAAACTAATTAGACATGTTGTTGTGTTTTAGTCTTGTACACACCATTATTTTAACGTGCATTTTACTCCCTTTTTTATGTATTTAGTCCTCAAGAATATTTTATTCATGCGCTACTTAAATGGAAATATTGATGCGAACATCTTGCTGTGTGTTTTCATTTTCAACCGATTATCTTTATGAACAATTATATAACATGAAGCGATTATTGAACATTTATTTTCTAATTGCATTTTTGAAAGCAATAATTTATTTGCCTATTATTTTTATTATTATTACTTTTATTATTAGATATTTTCTGGCTGATAAGCTGTCGCAGCATAAAGCTTTCATGTCAATGTTGTTAATGTTTCCGAAGAGTTACGTTTTTCCCCTCCCACTATTAATATTCTATTGCCCACATCACATTTAATAAGTAATATCATATTTCAAGTCACAATATACGGGTTGCGATACCGAAATGACACCTAATTAAATATTAATTCCGTATAATTAAAATTCTCATTTTAATCGCCATTGTATTATCTACTTCTTGAGCTGTGAATATTAATAAAGCTTGGTTCTTCTATGGTGAAAGACTAGCACTAATAGATGAGCCAAATATTTCACTATAGTCAATATCTTCTAATAGTTTACATGAGATGATTATAACCTACAAAAAAGGGAGTATTGAGTAAGTCAGTGACAACATGTCTGTTGTATACATGAGAATTGTAGACAATGAATGCAAAAAAGCTAGAAACACTGACTACAGTATACATTCTTTTTGTCAGGTGAATATTATTTGTGGTTTTATATCAATTGTCGGTCCCGTTGGTGAAATGCTAACCATACTTGCTTCCTAAAACTAAGATCGCGGGTTCGATCCTGGCCAGGACGTGTCGTCTAATCCAATTTGTATCTAAATAGTTCTTACGTTTTAGAGGCAATAGACGTTGACTTGTTTTATTTACGGATGCTCTTTAACATCTCAGGTCATCAGCGTCCCATTTAATTCAGGGAGTGAAACAACCGACAAATTTTTCTCAGAGGCCTCTTCTTTCAGGTTTGAGGTTCTTTATCGTGCTGTAAATGTACAACACGGGACCCACGGCTTTACTTCCATTCCCAAGAAAACCATACTTAGGATTTTTACGACCGAAAAAATCCATCAGTCCTGGCCGGGTTTGAACCCGCGTTTATGGGTTTAGAAGGCAAGTGTGGTTACCAGTTTACCACCAGGACCAACGAGGCAATAGATGATAATGCATAATTTTAATATGTTGTTGAGAGAAATGCGACAAAAATCGTGAAAAATCATTAGAAAATACAAGGGCTTTAACTTTTTCACTGGAAACAATTAGCCGCCGAGTGAACGCCCTCAAAATCGGAGGGTAGTAAGTAGAAACCAAGTTGAAAGTGAAACGGATGAATTCATGCACATGTCCATTTCATTCTGGCTGAGCGCTCCTTTGTGTCAGAAGAAAGGTAACACAGCCGGAGCTGTAGTGCTGTAGCTTATGTTGTAGTGCTGTAGCTTATGCTGTAGTGCTGTAGCTTATGCTGTAGCGCTGAATTTGATGGTTTGATAAGATGATAGATGAAAGTTGATCTTTCAGGAGAATTTATTGAATAGACAAGGAAATAAAGTCTTCAGAAATAACATAATGTCATTTTTTCCAAATGTGTACGAAAGGCAAACAATTAATAACAACCTATAATAATATAAAATATAAATAAACGACAAATTTGATATATTTGTGATTTTGTTTATTTACGGACGCTCTTTAACATTTCAGGTCATCAGCGTCCTATTCAATTCAGGGCGTGAAACAACTGACAAATTTCCTCAGAGGCTTCTTCTTTCAGGCTTGAGGTTCTTTTTCACGTAAATGTATATTAGAGTCAATGCAAAACATCTGCCTGAAGTAATAATTATCTAGTCTTGCCGGGTTTTAGTAACCACAACATATTTTATTGTTGTTCTCTCGTATATTCAAGACGTTTAGGAACAAGAAGTTCTCTTTTGCCCTCAGATAAGACCAAAATCTCTCTGGTCATTTATCAGAGCAGCACCTCCATTGGGATATGCCCCCTGCTGACTACAAGAACCACTTGAGACTTGCTATTGTGTACTTTTATTTATTTATTTATTTATTTTACGAAACATATCCTAAAGCACTGACCGTATTTTTAGTCCAGACTATTCAGATGGAGACTGCTAGAAGGCCAATCTTAAGCATTAATAAAATCTGGAACATTTCTTCCAAGCCAAGATTGGATGGATCCTGCCTTGTGGGCTGAAACTGAATCTAGTTTACAAGCTTCATTGCATGTTCTTGAACAGCTCATGTTCAATTTCTTTACCACAGTTTCCAGAGGATTGGTTTCACGCAATTTGGTGGTTGTCTTCAATCCCTTTTGGCAAAAAATGAGTGTCACGACACTATCATAGCTCACTCCCCATCAGTGAATCAGGATAATGACTTCTCTGAAATTCGATACACTTTAGATTTTCATTAAGTCGAGGCATACACTGCGTCATGCTGGTGGTTGTAAATTTCATCAGTAAAAAAAAATTTCCTTTCCATCTATGGTGTTGGCGTCCCTCGATAAGTTTATCTCACAGGCCAACCCTGTCTGCTCCCGAATTGAATTCCCAACAACTGCTTCCATATAGAACGCTAGCATGTAAATCTCGAACAATCTCCAACAGTAGCGGTCTCAATGAAGTATTGCATAGTGTGTACTAAAACCTCCTATTGACTTCCACCTTTTTAAGGATGTAAAATATTTTTCTTTGTGATTCAATAATTCTAGCAAAGGCAGTCTCAGCAACACATCTTTTATAATCTTCCCATTTGATGGTTAAACCTCAAGTAAGGTATTTATTTTGCTGCACCTGAACTCAAGGTGATAGTGTCTGGCAGCAAAACTCATGTTTGATTACCAAAATACCTGTTACAGTTCTTTTAAAAAGTATGTAAAAGTGTTTATGGTAAGACCAGATATGTGCAGTAGTAATAATAAGGTTGTTTTATAATACAATTAATGTCGAAATAAATCATTTCTTTATTTATGGAACTAAGAATGGAATGTGTTGCTTTTGTGTCAATTTCTGAAAGTAGTGTGTTTATTTGTAAAGTATGTATGTTACAAATCTAACTCATCCTTGTCGCACAGGTCCTGGGACTATACGTGCTTTCCCCAATGCACTAGGAAATACGTGAAATTGCAAAAAGAAATGTTTATTTTTAAAGATATAAATAAAATAAACAGAGAAGAAACCCTTATAAAAGTAAATAACTTACACTCCCTCACGTATATGTGCAATTAATTCCAAAAATATCCGGACTCATGTTCCCCTATCCCCCTTCCGGGTTATCTGTCTCTTCCGATCTGAGCTGTCTCACTTTGTTTAAAAATTTACCTACTCGCTACTCCTCCTTCCTATTTGCCAGCAAAGTTCAGCACTGACACTGCCTTATATGAAATTAAGTGTGCCTCAAGTAAAGTATTCAACAGGCAGCAGGTGAATTTATATTTGTTGATACATTGAGAATTCCAAAGGAAAACTGATGGGATAGTATCAGTAATTTTTAGAATATGAGAATTCTGCTATTCCAATTTTAAGTTCGTCAATGTGTTCTTGGATAAGTTTCATATCTAAGGTTGCAATATCAACAGACTTTCAAAGGAAGATGCTCATTAACGGTGGAAGTGAACCGTATTCAATCATTACTCCGTTTATATTACAGTAAGAGCCCCTCGTTATTTCTGCGTATTGTGATGAAAGTTCATCAGCATTTAAACCAGAATGTTTTTAGGTTATGTCCTATCACAACGGCTGTTAAAAGTGCTACTTCCAGGATAATGATCTTTTACTTTTCAAATAAAAATAAACTGCTTCTTAGGAAGGGTTGGAGCTGCCAGCTTATATGTATGAACCATTCCGACGCTGGCGGTCTCAGAGAAATCCACTTCCCCTACCTACAAAGGGGAACAAAACTTGACGTTAAGTTATAAACATGGGAGAAGACATCCATAAACTGTGCGTTCTCGAAAATGTCGCCCACATGCTTATTAATAAACCATGACCGTGAAGCCATCAAAAGCAGAGGGTGCAGACATTACGCGGAGGTGCGCCTGCGACCATTATTTACCAAAGCTTGCCGGTCCGTTCCCTTTTGGGACAAACACAGGAGATATATGCATAAATACACCTCAATTTAGTCAGCCCTCTTTGTGCGTTCATCGAGGGAAGGGGTTAGACAGGTAAAAAAAAAAAAAAAAAAAAAAAAAAAAACACACAACCTTGGATCATCCCGGTTTTAAAACGGGATGAGAAAAAGAAGCGATGGTACGACCCTCTACTCAGGACATTTTGAATTCTCTGCATAATGAAGGATATCCAAGCCACAAGAGTACCGGCAAAACAGACGCTGAAGCTGTAGTTTAAATATTATATGAGGCATCACATTTGGTCGGAATGGTGGATTAGGAGCGGTTCCCTTCCCTAGTGCCGTCTAGTTGGTTAATGGCGTACATATATGAGCACACCCTTCCACATTCAAGGGTATGGCTTTTAAGATCTTTCCTCTGGCTGACTTTATCTTAGATGCACACTCTTTTCACTATAGTAAAACTGTTTATATAAAAGGATTTCAGTAAAACCATGGAGCTAGCGTAACACACAGGAACAAGAAACAGTACAGTAAGATAAATGTTTCTATTATATTTTTGCCCGAGTGTTATGGTGCGATTGTAAAAGATATAACCATATGACAGAAGAAAAAAAACTTTTTGTTAACCTATGAACTTAAAATAAATGTTTTCAGACAAAAAGTACTTGCAACCATTGTGGTATCATCATTAGTAGGTCGGTCCTGATGGTGTAGTGGTAACCATACTTGCCTTCTAAATCTAAGGTCGCGGGTTCAAACCCGCCCAGGATCGATGCATTTTTTCGGGTGTAAAAATCCTAAGTATGGCTTCCTTTGGAAGCGAAGTAAAACTGTGGGTCCCGTTTCGTACGTTTACAGCACGAAAAAGAACCTCATGCATGAAAGAAGAGGCCTCTGAGCAAAATTTGTCAGCTGTTTCATGCCCTGAATTGAATTGGGCGCCGATGACCTGAGACGTTAAAGAACCTCCTTAAATAAATCAAATCAACAATCATTAATAGCATTAAGCAGAGATCGGGTATAGATAGCATACCTGCTGGGTGTAAAAATGAAATCATATTGAACATTTTTAAATATTTTCAAAAGTACTTAAGTTGTACTGACTTATTTGTTGTTCACTCACTTCCCTAGGGTTTATACAGTGGGGTTATTTGTCTCAAGGGCCGTCTGAGCTCGGCTGCATACTGAGGAAGTATATTTACTGAAAGCGTTAAATTATGATGTATTACATCTGAAAATAATACGCACCAACTTGTTTATAAGGAATGTTGAAATGTGCCCCTCAGCGGCAATACATTGCTGGTATATACGTAAGAATTTACTGCATTTCGTGTACCTTTATTCTATGAGATAGCAACGGCTCTGAAACACGTTTCTTGTCATTGGAAAATGCTTTTAATAGCATTTCCTTGATAATCGTCTTACTACTTTTCTCGCGTGCGTGCGTGCGTGCGTGTGTCTCTCTCTCTCGTCAATTTGATCGTTATAAGGACGATATTAGCTTGTAAGGCCCATGCGACATTTGGAATGATTTGAATGTATTCTAACATTGGTACAATAAAACGTCCATTACCACTGCTACTACTACTATTACTACTACTACTATTACTACTACTACTACTACTACTACTACTACTACTATTAATATTACTACTACTACTATTACTACTACTATTACTACTACTATTACTACTACTATTATCACTACTATTATTACGACTATTACTACTACTACTATTACTACTACTTTACTATGTCATTCCTTGAACAATTGCTATGATAAGATCCGTTAACTGAAGAAAAGCATTTGATTATGGATGTTTGTGTTAAACAACCATCTTAATCCGGTACCCAAATGTTCAGCAATAAGTTTCTGAACAGGAACGCTTGAATTGAAAAGTTGAATCACCTCTCAGCACTAATTCACACTTATCAACTTGGTTTTAGGGAAGGGTTTTCTACAGTGGATAGCATATTCGTTTTCAAGACGCTAATAGATATAAACTTAAACAGAAAACGGAGTAAATTATACAGCGTATTTTCTTATTTTAAAACAGCCTTCAATAGTATTCAGAGAGATGCTATGTGGATATAGCTGTGCCAGAAAGGTGTCTCCAACTAAATGATAATAGTTCTAATGCAGATATACAGCTACATGAATTTCGGTGTTAAAACAAAATATCGGACTGTTGATCAACCAGTAGAGGAGTTCTTCAGGGATGTATTCTATCCGCGTTATTGTTTAACTTATTCCAAGACGATATCACGGATGCCCTGATAGCAGAGGAAATGAATGGTCCCGAAGTGGATGATTCTTTAATCTCTAACAAGGGATGGTTTGTAGAAAGACCTTCACATCCGAGAAGAGCATTGCCTGAAAGTGGGTATATGGTAGTAAAAGATAACAAAACAAAACAATGGCTTTTAAAATGGCAATGGCTATGGCCGAGATGAAAAATGATATTACAGTGGGCAAATATTTGTTTTTCTGTTATTTGGAGTAATATGAGTAGGAAATGGAATAAGCAACTGTTTATAATTATGTAATTATAAAGCACGCAATCAACTAGTATTCTGACTCGCGGTCCAGATATACCAGTAGATACACTAGAGAATGTACAGTGCTGTGATTAAGTCTATTCTACTATATTGAAGTAAAATATGGGGATCGTGGAGAGCTGAATATGTAAATAAAATTTAAGTCGATTTTTGGAAAAGGGTTCTCGGGTTCTCCAAAGAAACGTCAAACTGTGGGGTAATGAGAGAGGTGGGTTGCTATGAAGATACGGTTAACAAAGGACGATGAAATACAGGCTAGGCCTGTAGGGAGACCAGTCAACACTTCGTGCTAAATGCTATAGACACCAGATGCAAAATATAACGCAACGTTTTGGACTGCAGAAGTGGAAAGAGGACTCGGGTAATTGCCCTGGATCCAAATGGTAACAAGGCAATTAAAATAATAAAAATATGGAAGAAGGTTAAAACAAGGTTAGGGCATATCAGCAGGCAGAAAATCGAGGCAAAATGTAATACGAAAGTCTTTTTGAGCCTATCGAATGAAATTAAATTAACCTGTGGTAAAGACGTGTATACGCTTGTTCTACGGAGAAATCCGAAATTAGGAATGGTTTAGACTGGGAAGTTAGAAGGCTCAGACAATAACGGACAGTTATGGTAGGATAATCTGCCCATTTTGTGGGGAGGGGCGAGGAGGAATTTGGTTATATTCTAGTAGAATGTACTCACTGGGGAACACCTCAGAAAAACGTTTTAACGCAATTAGAGGTGTACTGGCATGCTGGGACCTATTTGCGAGCCATAGCAATTCGTTGATTGCAGGTATTTTCCTAGCCACGGTGCGCGAAGCTAGACACAATTTATTTTCTGGTGAGAAGGCAATAAGTAGTGTAATTGTAAATAAGATGCAATATGTTTCAATTCATGTATCTCTAATTACCGTTCTTCACATTTTAAACTTTTTAAAAGTATTTATTATTATTATTATTATTATTATTATTATTATTATTATTATTATTATTATTGTTATTACCATTGTGAAGCAGGAAATAATGCTGCCTTTATTAATTTAATATCTAAAGGCTGCAGAGCTATATTTATAAAGGCATTAGATTTGATAAGGATAATTATTATGTATAGGTATAAAAAATATATTAGAGATAGGTATCAGGAATAGAAATAATTTGTAACTTGTAACTTACAAAAGGGTTTTGTATACATTTTGTGTAAAATATGTGAGAAAGAGACAGATGTATACCTGACGACTCGTCCGCAGACCGCTCCTTAGACAAGGCTGAAGAAAGGGTAAACTATCTTTTGTTAGGTCACGAACCTTCTACCCAGGAAATACTTAGGAGTTGACAATAAGAGAAACATGTGGCCGTAACGGGACAGTATTTAACAAAGTCAGACTTAGCAATATTTTAAGAGAAAATGAAAATGTCAGAACGGAGACGAAAGTGTTTTATTACAGGAAAGCCGAAAACACGTGCGTTATCTCCGGGAACATTTAGGAATCTACAAACTAAGGAAGGCAAAAGATTTTCAATAGAAATCAGAATATAAGGAAAGTGCCGAAATTTACGACAGGTTGTTCTGGGAAAATTCAAGTTCGTGGGAAGACATTAGATCAGGGGGGAAAGAATAATTCTAGCCAATGGTCTTCGGATAAAAGTTAACGAATCAGGAGAACTTAGATACAAATAAATAATTTTAGGATAGCCAATGCCGAACATGTAACACAGAAATAGATAAAATACGAGGGAATTTAATTTAGCGAAAGGCGTGGCGATGTAGTAGAAAACTGGAGTACAGAAGTCAGAGGGGCACTCAGGAGACACATAGCACACACTCGCAGAAGTCAGTCATTCATACATTCAGACATTCTCTAGCACAGTCAGACCTTCGCAGATTGAGATTCAGACATTCAGGAGAAACAGGGACATCATACGAGAGACGCGAAAGAAATATACGGAATCAGGCAGTCTGAGTCATCCGAAAGTAATCAGTCTAGATCATTTCTAAAGTCAGTTGAGGGTAGTGTAAATCATTTTCTAAAGTCAGTCTAAGTGTGTAGTGAGGTCAGCTACGAGCCGTCAGGAAGTAACCTGCCAAGTTGAATAAATCAAATGTTCAAAGAGTGCCGGACTTATTAATACACCGAACAATCTTCTTCCCCCCCCCCCCTAATGACTTCAAGTCGTTAGAAACAGTCCAAATTTACTCTGAGAACCCATCATCCCCCTTACATTGGAACAACAGTGGAACCCCATAATCCCGTTTCAATTGTTATTATTGTCTTTATATTATTATTTTTCCTCTTTAAAATTGCATATTATATTTAATCATGTACGGTAAGTGACCCATGCATTAAATATATTTGTAATGTGTTTATAGAATGTTATTACATAAAAATACGTATATTACTACTACTGCTTATTCACATGCTAAACAATAATACATTTTTGCATCGTCAATATTTCTTTTTTTAAATTCCTCTTGAAAACAGCGTAGTTTCTCGCTTGTACTTGTTTTTATATTAGGTTATTTTATTCAAAGTAAAACAAGTGCAACTCCTAAAGAAAATAAACATCACTCCCAAATTGAAAACACGGCAGGCAACTGATAGAAAGGTTTGGATTGGAGTTGCAAGAGAGGTTTACCTTTTTATCGCAGGCCTTGTTTCGTCGGAGTGACTCACGCTGCATTTTAAACAGAGGTTGAATTTTAGCGGGTGTTTATTTTTCCCTCTTCCTGGAGCTTTTTGTTTATCCAGCATGACTCAACACATAAGTTGTGACATTTAATTCCCAGCGAATCAGCTAATTTCTTTGTGTTGCGATTTAATTCCATTCAATCGTATTTCTTAAATTCAGTTCTATGAAAGGAGGTATATATGAGTTATGAACTATCAAATTAAATATGTTATGCTTTTATTAATATTAACAAAATATAGATTTTTGCACCATATAATTGTGCTATAAATTTAGCAAATGTAATGAGTTGTAAATAAGTGTCATAGGGGGAAAATACCCATTTGAAGATTTGGTTTTGAGTGAAATTGTTTGAACTAACAATTGTTAAGCAAAAAATCGTCACTTCCTATCTCCATTTGTTTTTTAATCATCAATGAGTAAAAATATTTATAGGTACACATACTTAATGAGTCATTTGTTTATTCACTATGTAATATTTGAAACTAGTTTACATGAAAATGCGATTTTTCTTTTTTCACACAAGCTGTGTGTCAGGCTGAAATTAGGACCTCTGCTTCCTCTACCTCCGTCTTACGACTTCATTGATACAGGGTAGTAGTGCAGGGGGCATTTGATCCTCATGCCGGTACCCCACCGGTCACCTATTAAGGGCATCGTGCTCGAAGAACGCCACCTCTCCATAAGTCAGGTTCCCAATTGTCCTCACCAGACTGGATTGACCCCTTTCTAGACCTCCCTAACTTAGAAAAATTCCCAAGTAGCTAACTGGAACTACCGATCAACGCTAACCACTAGACCAAGGAGGTGGTCTGGAATCAGAGTCAGATATAAAAAAAAAATATGTAATCAAACGAATTTCAGGCCTGCCATGCCGATGCTCTTAGCATTTGATCAATCATAACTTGTTCAATGTAATCACGAATCTCCCCCATGTAAGCCTTACATATCCTGGAAGCCTTTAAGGTTTTCTGATTGCAGAGATTTTATCCCCGAGAGACAATTCGAAATCCTTGGGTATTGTGTGATAGGTGGACATGCTTTCACCCAAACATGCGAGTTTTGGTACATGAAATACCGTCTGATTAGAAGTTTTTGATAAGAAAGTTAATGGTAGCATTTGATGCTGGAGGGCTTCAAATAAATATGAAGAATATGATGGTAGTAGGGGGAGGTGAAAAAGATATAAATGTACCACAGGGAACCGTCAGAGTAGTGAAGCAATTAAGCACTTGGTTCATGAGTTGGCGAGCTGTGAAGCTGATGTGAATCTTACAGGCTACAAGGGCGATTGAGATGTTAAATCTGTTCTTTAGAGCAGAGCTATATCTAAGGAAACAAAGAAAAGAATCCTTCATACATTAGTGGAGAGTATATTAATTTACGGGGCAGAAGGTTGAACTTTCACTGAACGCCTAAAAGGTAACCTTCAGGCACTGGAGATGGATGACATGCGAAGAGGAGTCAGGGTGTTTAGATTGGAAAGAAAAGGAAATGAGGAGGTTAGACCGGTTATGGATATGGAGGAATCAGTTGTAGAAAGAATCCAGAAGCGGGTGGTCACGTTAGGAGAATGGAGGAAGAACGATGGCCCAGAATTATTTTGGAGTGGTCACCGTCAGGAAGGAGAAAACTTGGCGTCCGAGACTATAATGGACAGCAGGAATCAAATTAACAATGAAAAAGTTCAACATGCAAGAGGAAGATTAACAAAATCGTGAGAGATGGAGATTGGCAATAAAGGATACCCGCTGAAAAGTGGAACAACCCTAAAAATATACCGCCTGAAATGTAAAAGAAGTCTTATCTGAGAAAGCTTAAGCGGTAAAATAATACGCTACCGTGGCATACTGCAGTCAGCTCGAAGGTTAATGTGTGGGTTAATAACTCCTCAGGCATCACACGGAGCGCTCTTGCGGTCTACTTGCAACAGTTTGGGTGCGTGTAATCGCCTTGTCCTCAATACCCCATAGGATGTCAGTTCTCTCTCGACCTGTGTCATGTATGCTTCAACGAAAGTGTCCAGTTTCTCGCAGATGCCGGCACAAATGCACAAATGTTTGGTGGTATGGCACAAGTCTGCCAGAGAAACGCTGTCGCTACAGTGTCACAGCACTCTTCCGTTTCCGTTAGTAGCCACATGTGTCAGATGTGTGCCCGACATTTCAGCAGCCTGAAAACGTTCCACGTTACTCGTACATGTAACCTGTTCGCAGTACTGCCAACAGCAAAACGAAAACTGTCTAAATTCTTTCCGCTTCACTTCCCTAGCAAATCCAGTAGACGTGAACAAATACATTTGTTGACAACACAGGTTTTCTTGGTGTGTCGTGCCAATTTGTACTGAGGGTTTCTTGGCATTCTCTAAAATTGCAGAATAACTCTAGCCTTGTTTATCTTACCCCACTCTACTATCACATATTTGTAGAGATTATTTATTAGTTGTGTTTAAATCATTTTAAAGGCTTCATAATCTAAATAATTTTCATAATTCTTAACTAAACGTTTACAAGTAAAAATAAAATGATTCCTCATGTATCTCAAATAGACTAGCCGGGTAGTAAAAATTTGAGTAACAATTTGTGCTAATGCAGTTTTCAAAATTATTGGCCATCATTGAAGCAGATTATGATCACGGACAATTTTCTGGATGAAGGAGGCCTGACAGAATTGGTCCACTTTTCTAAAGAATCACAAATTAAGGAACACTGGGGTGAAGTTTCACTGTCCACAAGTTTGTATGAATTTTCTGAAGCTTTTATTAACCGTTAGGTTAACATGTATACCAAAGTTAATTCAAATTGGATAAATGCTTTGCATACTATAAACTATTTCATAAATTTTATTACTTAATCATGTCGCATAATCAAAATGTCCCACGCGGCTCATGGAGTGTAGGAAATTAGTTGGCATTTTTGCAATGGCACATACAAAAATTGTATAGTAATACATTTCAAATAAATTTGTTGAATAAACTGTGAACAGTTTAATGCATAAAAAGTTAATCTTTAAAATTAATCATTTTTCATAGAAAATATTTTTTAATTATTATTGGTGTTAGCATATATTTTATCTTATTGAATATTACAATGGATACTTCTGCACATTATGGGAAAGTTTAATTGAATTTTACAAAAAAAAAAATACTCGTTAGACGTTTTGAATGTGTTAAAAATGAAAATTTAAGAAAAATGCTATTTCATAAAAAAGTATGGAAAACCGTGTGATTTAAAAGGACACAAGCTGTAAACTCCTAAGGAAGTGAGGGCCATGCAAATGTTGCCTCGCTGTGGATGCCCAAAGTTTCAAGGAACCATTTCGCAAACGAGTGATTTTCAATTTTTGACCAATTTTGGCCCAAAACTCACTCTCTGTGTACCTTAAGATTAACAATGCAATGAGGCTTTTGGAGTAGTGAAAAAGCGTTACCAATATACCGAACGTAACCATCAGGCTTCAAAGGAAATACGGATGGTGGGCTTTTAATGATTGGCGGTGTGTTGAACTGACACCTAGTCTTGAAAGGCTCACCTCTACGTGCCTTATTTACATTTAAGCAAGTCATTGTTAAGAGATGGAACAATTCCTTCAAAAGTAGGATATCAGCATATCAGCATATCAGCATACCCCGTCTAGGGTTACATAACGTCAGAGAGAAGGGTTAGAGTATTCAGCTGCAATGCAGAAACTTCTTGCTATTTACATCGGAACAAGGCAGAGTTCAGGGTCAGCAACACTGTATGGCTGATGTTATGCTTACTTTAGCTTCCATGGTAGCCAATGTTCCATCACTAGTCAGGCTGAGTAGCTGGTCACTTTGGGTAAATTAAGTCGTCAGCTGATAGAGACAAGCTTCTATTTGACATTTTTGGTGAAAAATATTTTTTTTACTGAAATAGACTATGCTTTTTTATGTATTTTATCATAAAATAATATATTAATTCTTTTTAATAAATCTTTGACAATAGTTTAGTTGAATATTAACAAGTTAATTTCGAATCACAGTTATATTTCATTTTTTTTTCTTTTCTTTCGTGGGCACAATGCAAATTTACGATTTACACGTGAAATAGTGCAAATAGGGAATTTTATAGGAAATAAAAATTTAAACCTTCTATTTGCAAATGTATATTTGTCACAGTTTCAATGTGTCATTCTAATAATGCGAATCTGATAAATGGGAGACTGTGAGGTGCTTTGGAGCAATAAATAAATAAATAAATAAAAGATTTTCAGGCAAAATTTTCACACAAATATGAAAGTCACAAAATTTCAAAAGAATTTAAGGGCATCGAAAGGAGAAGGATAGAGGTTTATAAAGTTCTGAATGTGTTGTTAGTTTTACTTACAAAAGGTCAAATTCTTCCACATTCAGTTGTCAGTGTTTCATTCTATAAGAAGAAGCTGGTTGGATATAATATGATAGATCACATGTCAGGTTCTGAGTCAGAATACTATAAATTGAATACAGAAGCCTTAAAAAGCTCAGGTGATTATATTACAAGTGACAATTTCTAGAAAAAGTTGTAAACGATCATTCAAATATTCAAGCGACAGTTACGTAAGCCAAAATCCAAACTCCCCTGTTTCATTAAGAATGACAGCTTTTTTTAAGAAGGCGTACTAAAATAAAATATGTTGTAATGAAATAGTATATTCCTGGTCATTCTTATATACACAAAGTAGATAGTAAAACGCAATCAAATAATGAGAAGTGTGAGATGTTCTGAAATTTGTTCTTGAGTTTGCTTCTAGCAATTATTGATAAAAAACACTAAAGAGTTATTAAGACATAGCAGTTAATTTTATAATATTATAAATGTGCAACTATCAAATCATCTTATTTTTAGTAAATTAAGCAATTAATATTGGAGCGAGGTTCTCGTTTGAAAACTGGGTATAAATTTACTCGTGGGGACTCTTTAGTTCCAGTTCATAAATCTAGCTTTTTGACGCTCTTTAACATCTCAGATCATCAGCGTCCCATTTAATTCAGGGCGCGAAACGGCCGACAAATTTTACTTAGAGGCCTCTCTTTCAGGCTTGAGGTTCTTTTCATGCCGTAAATCTACGACTGGGGACCCACGGCTTTACTTCCCTTCCGAAGGAAGCCATACTTAGGATTTTTACATCCAAATAAATCCATTGATCCTGGCCGGGTTTCAACCCACGATCTTGGGTTTAGATGGCAAGTATGGTTACCACTACACCACCAGGACCGACAGCTTTTCGAGTAAATAACCGTGGATTCAGATAGCCATCAGTTTCCACAGATTTCGCAGTTTGAACAAGTTATTATTAACAAACGTTAAGTACTCAGACGTAAGATTTGAAGTTTATTCAAGGGTTTACCAAAATAGTGTTGTTTGGAAGAGCATTTTACTATTTTATGCTAATGAAAAAATGAATACCGTGTAGAATAATATAAAAGTGAAAGTTTCAGTAGGTTCCTTAAAATAACAATATTAAAAAAATAATAAATATGATATAGTATGGTTTGCTGTAAAAGGGAATAAAAAGATTAGATTAATATGCAAATAGAATAGTGAAAGTATATTAAAATTGCATAGTATAATGTGTATAATTACATTTTTTAAGCCAGAGTACAATAAAATATATTTCTCTTCCTAAAGTTTTACATTCAAACAATGCCTTTTAGCTCAGTCATTCCGTATTTATAAGGACAAAGTTCTATTTGCATTTTCAGATCTCTAGAATTTTGAAAAAAACATATGTATGCATCTACAAGAATGAATAGTTCATAAAGACAGACACAAGCAAATTCTCTTGATATAGAAACAAGTCTTTCACGGCTGAAGCTTTTATATTTAGATATGTGAAACATAATATGAAACTTCGTCTCTCTCGGTCCATGAAGTGTTCGTCATTCATAGAAACTTTGGAGATCATGGCGAGCCAAAACAATACAAGCTGCAATGAAGGTCCTCCCCTCTGCAGGCTGATTTATGCAGTAGAGAGTCAAGTTAGCAACTGACTTTCTGTGCCCATTTGTACGGTACCATCAAGTAACTCTTCATCACCGCTACACTGTTATGGATTACTTGCAGTTTCTCGGTGTCCAAACGCAGGAGGCACCTAAATGAGGTAGAACTACATTGTTGCAGGAAGTTTACACTATTCGTGCAGTGACTGCAAAGTTTAAGCAGTCTAAGCTAAGAGACCAGGCTTAGAGAACACTGATAGGTGGTCAATTGTATAGTGCAACTGCTCCAGACGAAAAAATTAAACTCAAAGCGGAAATTGGTAAAAATATCAATAGGAAATACACTTTAAAGGTAGGTTTAAGATCACAAGGACTTCGTGTAGATTTCTGCGGTGAATTCTCAAAACGTTCCAAAACCATAGCCGAGGACGTGGGGCTTGTTGCTGTGTGAGGTCTCCCAGATCTGCCCTTGTGAACATCGCATACGGTACCACGAGTCTCAAATTTGTTTTGAATGCGAGCAATTGTTACTCGCGTTGGCGGTTCTGATCTGTACACGTGTCACCATTGCCTATGAACTTCAACAACACTCTCAGCTTTCCAATATCACTTCATAATTGCTACTTGTCTTCTTGCCATAGAAGGACTACACGAGTTCGAAATTTGGTGATTTCAAGTGTGACTATTCCTTAGTGTTTTATCCTTTTGTACTATTATAATTACTGTTAATTTATATATATATATATATATATATATATATATATATTGTATGTAGTCAGTTCTTTACGTTTATTTAGGAGTGTAAATAGAGTATATACATGTTTTAAATTAGGTAGTGTGGAGTTAAATAATAAAATTTTCATTGCACTGGCTCACTAGCTACAGCTATTCCTACCTCATGTATTAATCTTAATGCTATTTGATTTCACTTCATTGATCAAATACTCTCATGCATACAGCTAAATGCTGCTTAACTTATCAACAGTTTTCTTCTGTTTTTGACATACATCCCAATTCACTTCACTATTAGCATTAAGTGAGATCTCGCGATGGTTAATGTAAATTCAGGTGTATTGTGGGCAACCCAGTGCCGCAGCATCAAAGATAAGACCGTACCACGTTGCGAATAATATAAGACCTGGAGCATTATGCAGCCAGACGTACTTAGCCCATAATAAAGTTCACACCGGAGAATTTCCACCCGGAATGAGATGAGAGGACAAGTGCAAGATGGAGGGGGTGAGGAAAAGGAGAAGGAAGGAGGTAAACACCAAGTCGGTAACAGAAACACGACAGTGACATTTCCTGGGGCAAATGGGGGAGTGTTGTGCAAGAGGAAGACGGGATGTAGTAAGGTTGTCAGTAGGGCATCATACCGTTCCTTGTTCCTTTCTGGACACATATGTATTCAGTGTGTGAGTGTGTGCAAATGCACGTGGGAATATCACCAGGCATGCAGAAACAAGAGAGGAAGAGGTCTAGGTATGTGTCCTAAGATATTCCGAGTCTGGGAACTGGTGATAGTAGCGGAGAGAAAGAGAAGGACAGAAAATGAGAGAGAGGAGAGAGGATTCGCTCGGATGAAAACTTCCCTCGCACCCTGAAGGTTGAGGTGTAGTCAACACATACATACCTACAGACAGACAGACAGACTTAGATGAAGGTACAAGGTGGTGCTATGCATAGTAAATCTTCCACCATCCTCCGGTGTCCTTTTCACATCTCTGTGAAGCTGCAGCGTCTACTGTCACATCTCACTTGAATAATATGTATGAAGGAATTTCCTTGGTTTATTACTTCGTTTGTTCTCTGTGCAAGTTGAAGGTGCACCAGTCTTAGCAAAACTTGTAAGCCGTTTGTGAAAATGATACATGGCGCCACTGCAGTGCTCTTTGGAGGACCAGTGAGCAAGGAATAAGGATAAATAGAAAAGGGATTTTACTTACCTATTGCTACTTAGTATGTTTAGTTCGTTTTGAAGTTCAGCAATTTCTCATTAATGTAAATTCAAGTACATTTAAACATAATAATTACAATTACAGTTCAAATTCACATGTAAATTGTCTATCACCTTTGTTATAAACAAGAACGAATGAAGTTAACATGGAAAACAATGGTTAATGTAAATTCAGGTGTATTGCGGGCAACCCAGTGCCGCAGCATCAAAGAGTAAGACCGTACCACGTTGCGAATAACATAAGACGGATACTTTATCCCTAATCGATGTTAAAAATGAAATTATTATCTGGCATACTTTTTAAATGCACAGGCTGCTAATTGTTTTACTATATCATAGTAACTAGTCTTTGAAAACTTTGTTTACAAGGTATATGATTAAACAATGTGCGAAAAAAACATGCAAAAATGGTTTAACAGTAGAAATACAGGTACAGGAAGAGGAAAGAATGGTCTAAGACTCTAGTTTTTTTTTCTTCTTCTTCATCTTCTTCTTTTTTATTTCTTGGCTTTCTAGGACCATGTAACCAGTCAGTTGTTATAGGGACTTGACTAAAGCAGGAAGGTACTTGATGGATCATGGTGTAATATCAGAGAGAAATGGTGAATTTCTTGGCTTTCGGTGTGGATCATGTAGCCAGCCAGTCGTTGTAGGGAGTTAACTAAAACATGAAAGTATTTGATGTCTGTTTACGGATCATGATGTAATACCAGATAGAAACAGTGAATAGGAAAGAGTGAAGGCAACCAAGGAACAAATTGAAATTACCACACTGTATATGGGTATCTTGTAAAAAGCGGGTGAATGTCAAGTAAACTGATTGTTACAGCTATGTAACAGATTACTGACACTTAGGAAAAACGGAAATTATAGATATTGCAGACGTCTATAAAAGACAACTGAGGATTAGTTGCCTGAGTACAAGTGGAAAAAATTCATTCTTATGGATGCAAACGGAGGCGATAGGATAAATACATTCAGATATTACAATAACCTACAATATTGAACACCTGTTTATTTTCTAAACATAAAATTTAGTCTATTAAATATACAAAATTACTTAAGTGGATCGTACATATTTAATAAACTGAAGTTTCAAGTACAGTAATATAAAACTTATCTACCGTAGTCTCAAAGCACCTGACCATTTCCACACTGAGTGAACAGTGATTGAGGTGCAGCCTGCTCATGACTGCGCCCCCGCCAATTTATTTGGTTTACATTTGGCTGGCTATGAACACACGTCAAGTCGCAACGTAGCTATGACGTTGATCTATAGGTACCGATGCCTGTAGCTCCATACTGAAGCGTCTGAAACCGTTCCTACTTTCAAAATACTTTTACTAGCAAATTATTTGTACATATATTTTGAATGTATGTTATTATTGTTTGTAAAACACCATCGTAAAACAACTGATTGTGCAATTTCAGAGAGGAAAAAACA
Organism: Metallyticus violacea; assembly: GCA_030762175.1. Classification (NCBI taxonomy): domain Eukaryota; kingdom Metazoa; phylum Arthropoda; class Insecta; order Mantodea; family Metallyticidae; genus Metallyticus; species Metallyticus violacea. The sequence continues at coordinate 81,785,804 of CM060838.1, forward strand.
GAGACATTAAAAAGCTGACATCGTGTTGCACCGTTTCGAGAAAATATCGTCCGCCCCCTTGCATGTCAAGATTTTGAAGGGTCGACAAAGCAAGCTTAAACATATCTCGGGGACTTGGAAATTTGTTGCTTCATTATATGCCCGTCTTTCATAGAAATGACAGAATTACAGTTCAAATCGCTCCCCGCACGTTTAAAGAGGATTGTGCACACGTCCTATTGTAATTATGGAATATTATTATGATACAGAAATAGAAAAAAAAAACAGAAAAAATATGGAAAAACTAGGATTTATCGTAAATAATTCGGTAGGGAAGATGTTTATATAATTTTATTTGTTTGTTCTTTCATTTTGTTGAGGGGAGGGAAGAACGAAGTAGAAACATTTACAAAAATTGCTTAGGGTAAAACAACGCTGTAATGGAAGCGTATCATAACTAATTTATCGGCAATCTCCTTACTTGTCCCTTTTAATACCCTTAATTATAATTTATGTCGGAAACAAAAACGCATTGAGAGAAAAGCCGCTTTAATTAAATTAAGCAATATTAAGATCAGTTCACAGAAGAAGATAATGGGTTTCCGCTTTGCAAAGTGTATAAAATAAAAAACGTATACGTACACTAAAATTCTATTTTCAGATAGAATTATTTATTTCATAATAGGATAAAAACGTATCAAGACCCCTAGCATTTCTCTATTCTGTTAAAATCCTACATTAGCATGACAGATGATTGGCATTCTCTGACAAAGTCTACCAATCTGACAGGTAGACAGTTTGCCTAGCTGTGATACAAGTGCTGTGGACGGTTTGATAGTGAAAGCAACTCACTCAGTTACAATTAGCGTGTAATTCTATCCGGGCCTTTGTGCCACTTCCTCGTGTTTATTATGATTAAAATATTTAGCCGTCTCTAACACGGTAGAAGAACCATTGGATATCACCATGTACACAAATATTACCTAAGGACTAAGCAATGTGTGTTTTTTTTTTAATTTCTAAATTTATAGTAATTGCACAAAATTTATATTATTTAAAGAAATTCAGTATAGTGTAAGCTCAGTGGAGTTAGCAATGAATTTCTTATATACAAATACACATTATGGAGTCAAACTATATATGTCCTAGATTGCATTATATTTTAATTATTATTTTTTAAAAATAGTAAAGATAAACCTGAAATCGTCGAAAGATTTAAACATTTATATTTAATCAATTATGCCTTGTTACGTCAATTAAATACATAATAATAAAATAGTATTGCATTTAAAATTCAAATGGAACAAGAATTTTGAATTCACTTACTTCGTGGAACTAAATTATTTATATTTTCCTCAGTATATTTGTGGAAAACATATGCATTTTGTGATATTTACAATAATCTAATTCCTGTCTCGTTCTTAAGGAAGTATCGTTTTAGATTTATACCAGTCATTTTATTTTGTTACTTTTAAGTAATAGTGGTTTGAGAAGAAGTCTTTAAAACTTTTAAATAACCGTTTTATATTGTAAAACATTTTAGCAATACACTTAACAAAGATTTCGTTTCAAAACTTGCTGATCTTAATAACTAATTTAAAATAAATTTAATTTAAAAAACAAGTAGGTTTAGAGGTTGAGGGGGAAGTTAAGTTAATTAAATTGTAGATTTAACCTCCTCACTGTCGGTCCTGGTGGTGTGGTGGTAATCATATCTGCCTCCTAAACCCAAAATCGCGGGTTCAAACCCAGCCAGAATCGATGGATCTCTTCGGTCGTAAAAATACTATGTATGGTTTCCTTCGTAAAGGAAATAAAGCCATGAATCCCATGCCGTACATTTACGACACGAAAAAGAACCTCAAACCTAAAAGAAGAGGCCTCTGACCAAAATTTGTCGGCCGTTTCACGCCCTGAATTGAAATGGACGCTGATGACCTGAAATGTTGAAGAGCGTCCATAAATAAACTAAATCAATAACTCGACTTCAGTCACGCCTTTTTGAAATTTCAAAAGTCACTTCACCGAATGATACCTAAGTTTTAAAGTTTTTTTCATTTATTTTAAAATATTTTTACTTCATTTCTGTCTGGTGATCTGGGTTGTTCTTATTGTTGTCTTAATTTGTATATAATTAAAATAGGCTGTTATCGTATGAAAAAAATATTTTTCAATATTACATTCTACTAATTTAAATATTCAAAATGTTCTCCATTGAGCTAGATATTTTAATGAATTTTAAACTGTTTTAAATCACAACCATTACATTAAACAATGAATTGTTCTTATAGTTTTATTTTATCTAAATTCAAATAAGTTTATCAATCCAGGCTAACTGCCAATAATGGAACACAGAAAATGTTATAACGATTGATTTTTCTTTAAAATTTACGTATCATAGGATTAGCGTGTCGTGGGAAATGTGGATGTAAAGTGGTTAGGAATAAGAGGATTAAACCTAAACTGTAACAAACACTGGTTTTAAAGTTTCCTTTAATGGCTCAGTTGACCTTTTTAAAAATATAAGTTACTTTGCATAGGTATTTATTCACAGTGAAAGGGTTTGAAATGTAGATGCTCTAAGTAATAGAAATATTAAAAGTGGAAATTGGGGGACAGAACACACGAGTATTTAAATTATTCGTCAAAGAGTAAAAACCTGGAAAGATATAGCAAAACGTAGTATTTAGCGTAAGAGTTTAGCAGTATTTAAGTATTAATTTAATAAGATTTCTATGTCATATATATGCCAGATTACTGTTTCATTTATTTAAAAAAATTGCAATAAATCTTCTAGTTTGTTTCCAGTTATGCCATCCCTTTATTTATGCAGAGTCATCTGTAGGACAACATATGTAGTAGAGCCAATTTCAACCGTCACGAGTGGACGCGGACTCGTGAGCTGGGATTCGAATCCCGCCAGGACCGTCCTCCCTGACTGAGGTTTATTCCAGGCTTTCCTCAGACTTCATAAATGGCATATGCTGGGGAGGTACCCTAAACTTAGACCTGGAACGTTTCCTTCCTTAAAAAATCCTTTCCCAATATATCATTTCATCTCATGTATCATCAGTGTCCACCGCCTGTGGTGCCTCAGTAGTAAAAACGCACCTTGAAAAAAAAAACAGTCAATTTCGTGATATACGCACTCAGAATTCGATCTCAGAAAATAAGGGCAGAATTTTTTTTTTATTTAGCATAAAAATTCTCCTGCCAAAGAAGGTCCACGTTTTATAAGCACAAAAAAGGAGTGAAAGGGTCTGAGAGAGCGATATTGAAAGGGAGGAAAAATTGCAGATATGATAAACTTTATGTCAATTATGATCAAAATGGAATTCGTGCAAGTTCTGAAATATGTAAAGTACTATTATGATTACATTTTGTAAAAGTGTATGCTCAAATACAAAATAATTGGAATTTCTATGGGAAATTATAAATGTTATATTTTGTCAAGTTTTGATTGACTCCATAACTTCATGTTTAGACCGTTAATGAAAGAATAAGTATGCATAAAAATTTATATTTAATTGTAGGGGAAATGAAAAGATATGTTTAGTTTTACAAATTATTATTAAATAGGTGTAAGTGGTTTAATATTTAGTGTAACTTTTCCAAATGGGACAAGAAGATAATATTAAAGTATAAGAAATAAAATAAAACAGAGAAATATTTCACTTAATCCAATTATTACCAGTAATAATTAAATTAATAATATGGAAGATAAACATTTTGACATGAGCATTAGAAATGAACTCTAAGAAGGATCAGCTATACTTTAAGTTTTCAACATATTCAAAATTAAAATAGTTATTAGAGAAAGTATCGGAAGAGAAGAAACCACGTTAGATACACTCCAAGAAAGAAAGGAATATAAAATAAATTACAAATAATCTGATTCTCTAGAGAGGGCTCCAAAAATATAACAGCTAGGGGCCCCTAAACGTAATAATTTTAAAAATAAAACGCAAGTGATTAAACACTAAGCATGGGCTACTGAATCAGCTACATTGCAAGAACTTGTGGTTAACTCTTAACTCTTGCCTGCATTATTCTTTCTGTAACAAATACTAGCAGTAAACTTTAGACGCATTTTATTACAGCCATTCGCAAACACATCTCAAATGCTATGTGTACATTGTACGCTACTGGTGTAGAGCTATATATTTTAAACAATAAGTACGAATTTCTGGAACACTTTCAACGCTTTGTTATATAATATGCATTCGTGTTTCTGGTTCATATAGCCTGGAATACTTCCAGCGTTTTTCGCACACACTGCATTAATTCCGTTGCCATCGTCAAGAAACAGTGTCATCATATCTTCTGCAGAGTCTGCACTTCCCTATGCGAAGGATCAACTCTCTCATTTCATCAGAACTCTTTTTCAGTACAAATAAGATGGTAACGGAAAAAGGAGGATAAGTTCTCTTTGCATTGTTATGCTCAATTCCTAAGCGAACCTCTTTAGAACCGGATGGCAATCTCGTGTTATTGAGTTTCTCGTTTCGTTTTGTTTTCTCGATAAAGGAAAAGTCTGCAATTCCAAAGCCGTAGTAATATCATTTTATTTTTAGGCTGTTAAACTGTCTTAATGTATTCTGGAAGCAAGTAGGTTAATGAAACCCACAAAAATGTATGTTTTATATGTCTCTGTGTGTAGCCATGTTAGTGTCCGGAAGGAAATCCGTACTCATATTTTGCCCAGAAGAACTTTATAAATCGCTTTTCTGTTTTCAAAGGTGAGTCATTAGCTTTCGTAATTAGAGATAAAGGTTGTAAATACCTTAAATGTCTGTTTACTGTATTGTAGCATAGAATAGTTTTCCAATTACTAATATACATGGTGACCCAATGGAATATGACGATTTTCAGGACCTTCTTGCGGGACTCGTATAGAATTAAATAAAAATTCATTTTCAAGGAACAAGTAGCACAATGCAATTTATTAATCTGAACTTATTTTTTAAAAATCACATTTTTAAGTAGGCTCCATGCAACGAACATATTCGTGTAAATGGCTCTGGAAGTTTACCATAAATTGCTGAAATAAAACGTGATCAATGTCCCTAATTTCACGAGTTTTGTTTTCATTTAAATGCATGACAGTCCGTGGCCTGTCACAGTACACTTTACTTTTCAAGTATCCTTATATGTGTCCAGGAAACAGGATTCGCAGAGTATTCATTGTTTCATGAACGGTGTGAGCTGTGGCACAATCATGCTGGAACTAAAACTAATTTTCATCATTATCATACATCTTAAAGTCCAGTGTTTTCAATGTTTCTGGCACACTAAATTGTGCTCTAAAATATCTCTGAACGTAGGATATTGGCTTAATTTCAACAAATCTTATAACAGCAAATACACGTTTTTTAACCGTCCAATTTTATTAATACTGTTGCTTACTAAACGAAAGAATAAATTGCATGTTTGGAAGATTACATTGCAATCAATGCCATAACTGTAATGCAAAATCGCTAGAGACGCAGCGTTCTGAAAACCGTCATATTCCATTAGGTCACTTGTAATTTTTAAAAAATAAGTTCAGATTAATAAATTGCCTTGTGCTACTTGTTCCTTAAAAATTGTTTTTATTTAATTCTATATGAGTGTCCCACAAGAAAACTCTGAAAACCGTCATATTCCATTTAGTCACCCTGCATAAATTAAGTAATATTAACACATTAGAGATTAAATTGTATTTTTTTTTTCAGAAGGGAATAAAACCATGTCATATCCATTAATTCTGTCTACAGCACACCAAGAATAAGCTTTGTTTTTCCCATCATGCACCCAGTAGCCGATAATGACTTGGTATTTAAATAGACTGCTGGAAGTTTATGTTATCAGAGTACTATATAACAGTGAAATATATACATTTGAACTATTTCACACATATCATCTTTAACCTTTATTATTTGAAACAAATTTATGGCATTTAAAGCTTTATTATACAATTATTGAAACACGTTTTGCTTCTGAAAAGCATTTATCAACCTGGTAAGATTGAACACATCTTTGGCAGGGTATTACATCCCATATTTTAGAAAGTGTTAGAGATTTGCTCTTACAGCGTTTAGTCGGACGTTTTATCGTGAAGTGGTTTCTTTCATCAAACCTTAAATTAAATTATTTATTTATATTCTTCCGATATAAAAAATCCTCGGGTATTGGGCAGTGATGTATTGTCTGGTTTCCAGCAAAACCAAGGCCTGTTCATAAATATATGATTTGACATATTACAAGTGTATTAATTTTGTTACACGCTAGAATGTACAACTCGTAAAGTATTGGTTACAAGTGACGTCATATAAGAGCAATATGAGGGTACAGCTGTTCGTCACTTGTCGCCATATCTTGAATTAGGTTATGTCCATTCCTTAGTAATATATTCGTATTTTTTAATTACAAAGCGAATTATTGTCATTGCTGCTAAATGAGTCTTAAATTTTTGTCAGAAATAATGATAACTGAAATATTTTATTATGCATTTGTCAATATTCAAGCTTAATTTTACTTTGAGACGACGATCGCGTACTGATACATAGCTGCATCAATTTCAATCGACGAGAGATGGCAGAAGAATCGAGCTTTCTGATAGTGCTAGGTCATGTTTATTTGTAAATTTTTTCATTGATATAAATTTGTTTATATTGTTTGGCAATCACATATCATTACAAGAAAGATGGAGGAAATGTGTCAAAAGATATTATTTTAAAAGAGAATGAAGGATGAAAAGAACGTATTTTATTGGCAAGCAAGAACCTTAAATGAAACAAACTAAGAAGGTCGACTGAAATATACATTTGAAACCGGAAAGGCCTATCAGTCATGAGCCGACTTTATGACATGTTTCATTATACTTATAATTTTGAATTAGTATTTTTATACAAATTCCTATTCTCATCATTAGCATCACTTTTGCCACCTTTAGGTCAATAGGTTCCAAAAAGTATAAAAAGACTGGCAATATCATTTGTACTTACTACACTTGTAGAGAAAACCATGCCAATTATAAGTGCACCAGTAAAACTAACACTTCTGTGAAAAAATCACTTGTAACAATAGAGTTGTAAAGTACAAGTGTAACAAAAACCTTTGTGGAACAGAATTCTACTAATACCTACAAGTTCCAAGTCCACACACTTGCACTGTAGTACACCATACTTTTGAGGAACAGGGCCCATGTACGTGCATTTCTCTGTAGATAATCCAGTCATTCATAACGAGCATTCTTATGAAGAGAGCACAGCGCCACTTTTTTCAACGAATGGAAATAGCAAACATGACGGTCCATTCCATCCTGTTCTTTCTGTAGTGATTTACGGTCAGCACTTGTTATTTCTTACAATTTTCTCCTTTTATAAAATTGGACCCCTCATGGAGAAATAAGGAAGTTACTAGTCACTTACCGAGCGTTAACCTTTGTTACTCTACCCTAGGTCTCTACACACTGCAACTATCAACACTAGTCACTGTCAACCAACATTACGATTCCTTATCTCTTTCAGAACTAATATCACCATTATTGTGTCGGTCCTGATGGTTTAGTGGTAACCATACTTGCCTTGTAAACCCAAAATCGCGCGTTGAAATCCGGCCAGGATCGATGGATTTTTTGGGCGTAAAAATCCCAAGTATGTCTTCCTTCGGAAGGGAAGTAAAGCCGTGGGTCCCTTGTCGTACATTTACGGCACGAAAAAGAACCTCGGGCCTGAAAGAAGAGGCCTCTGAGCAAACTTTGTCGGCCGTTTCACGCCCTGAATAGAATGGGACGCTGATGACCTGAGCTGTTAAAGTGTTTTCCGCTTCTTCAGTGTCGTTTTTGTCATCCTACTCGATAGTTTCATCCAGCCTAGTTTCTTGGTCGAAATAGTCAAGCGTTATTTTCTGGGCATGATCGCAGGTAATCTTACACTTTTCTGGCGTTATATGGACATAAATAACCCCAAGACTCTAATTTTAAAAGTTGTGGTTCTCGCTCGAAGCCCGCTGTTTCTTAAAAGCCTATATGAGTTGTATGGAGTTGAGGTCTGGAGACAATCTCATGAATAAAGTAAGCCTTTTCTTTACATCTTTTGCCTTTCACAAGTTCATAAGTTATACTTTTCTTTTAGACTTTAAGGATTTCAGGGATTCCCCATTCAGAGTTTGCCAGGAAGTTATTAGCTTTTTCTTTTATTAGTAGAATTTTATTTGGTGGTTTATTAATTTATGTATTATGATAAATGCATTTCTTATGATCAGGAGCAAATTTTGCGCTAAATATGGACTAAGTTGTTTCTCTAGTCAAAGTAACACGCACTTTACATTATTCAATTGCCAAAGAATCGGAAACAAAACCTAAACTGCCTCGTGCATGGATAACAATGAGTCTAATATCTCTAGATACTTGCAAAACGAGTTCGGTTGTGATAAATTTTAGTGCAGTATCGCTAGAGTAAATGTAAATTTCACTGTCGTATATTGTGTACCGTTCTTCCTCTTGAAATCTGTATAGAACCTTAGAAATGATATTCGCAGCATTCTTATGTCGTGCTTTATCTACCAGTACAGCTCTGTTATCCATTAGAACCCAATACTTTTCTTAAGCTTGCGTCCCTACCCTTGACATTAATGTTTTCCTGAGAAATATTGAAATTATGGGAACTGCGAATTATGCATCTGATATGTTCATCAAAATTATCGCTTTGAAACATCGCGCGTTTTTCCTAAAGCGTCTTCACGTCTTCCCGTTACCTAACAATTCCCCTCGTCATCCTTAAACACTGCTGTAGCTCTTTTGTAATATTCTGATAATGTATTTCGTATCAGCTCTCTAGTTTCATGTGCCTATGCATGCAAAGTTTTTGTTGATAGTTTTGAGGGTATAGACTGCACATTTATTATTAAAAGTACAAATCTGTACCCGTATATGAAAGTTGTTGAACACCTGAACATGCACTGCCAAGGTTGTTTATATGTAGTGATATCTGTGTGAACAGTGACGAGTGTTTTACAATAGTTAAAGTTACATTAGCTTTAAAATTCAGGGGTCAATTTGTTTTGCGGCATTTGCAATGATTTTTCAGGCCTATAGCTATTTGTTTCAGATAAGTCGATACTTTTTGCTTCCATTGGTCCAGGAACTTGTATCACATTTGCTATCCCAGTGTGTCGCATCATCGTTTGTCAAACTAGAGCTGTTATGTCATCATTATATGACACCACTCTGAAAGCAATTTATAAGTAAAAATATATAATATTTTCTAAGGCGAATTCACGTATTGTCAGTTTCATTTCTTGTTACCACAGAGTTGCAAAAATAACTCATTAAATATTTTCAAATTCAATAATATAACTATATTGAAATTAGCATATGAAAGCAAAATATTCACTCTTCACAGTTCAAACACTCCACACAATGAGTTGGGTTACAGTTTGCTTCTATTTGTACCAATGAATGCTGCGGAAAGCAAATACTAAATTAACGTTACCTTACTGTTGCTGACCATCATAAGAGCATAACAAGTGTAACACAAGCGACCAGCTGTCTATAAAGAGATCGCTGTTAATTTAGGTCATATTGTTTGTATTAAAATGCATAGCAGTGTTTTCTTGTGTGATGTAACAATAACATTAATAATAATAATGATGATGATAATAATAATAATAATAATAATAATAATAACCCTCAAGCATAGTTTGTTTGTTTTTGAATGGTGTTTAACACCCGTTTTTACTACTGAGGCACCACAGGCGGTGCACACTTATGATACATGGAATGAAATGATATATTGGGAAAGGATTTTTATTTAATGAAGGAAACGTTCCATACTTAGTTTAGGGTACTTCCCGGCATTTGCCAATTATGAGGACCAAGGAAAACCTGGGAAAAACCTCAATCAGGAAGGAAGGTCCTGGTGGAATTCGAACCCCAGACCTTTCACTCACCAGTCCGCGCCTTAATGGCCTCAACCACCCTTGGCGGTAATTAAGCACAGTGAATCAGCGAACTTTATGAGGAAAATGACAGAATTCTTTATTAGATGTTGTAGTTATTTGCTCCTTACTAGTGTGAATGAATAAATCTCATTATATTTCACTTTTTTAAAATTGATAATTTCATCTTTAATTACCATCTTTGTTGAGATATATTGAACGTACATGTGATGTGAGGAATAAATTCTACAACGATCAATAAATAGACCGTTAAACGCTAATGAGTATATAATTTAATTGAATATAAATATCAGAAAAAATACAATGAAAAGTGTTAATTAGTTTGTAAAATGACCGAAAAATAGTACAAATTTAATCATAAAAATGAATTATTTAATATAAGAATTTTCTTTTTTTTTTATTTCGGAATAGTGTTTAAAACTGAGATATCAAAGCCGACGAAACACTGATGATGTATAAGTTGAAATTGTAAATTGGTAAAGGATTTCTTTAAGGAAGGAAGCGTTCCAGGCGTAAATTTAGGATACTTTCTAGGCATTTGCGGTTTATGAGGTCTGAGGAGAAAATCTGGAAAAAATCTCAGGAGGGCAGTTCTGATTGGAATCGAACTTCAGATATCCCGTTAACGACCTCGGCGATCTGCGTCAAGAAAGCTGTGTATAAATACTTAGTAGCTCAAAGGTGCCTTTTATTCTCATTAGTTTTGCACCGAGTATCAATAACTTGAGACCGATACTTTACCGTTGAAGCTGCCAGCTCTCACTTAAGGAAAGCCCTTACAAAATTGCCATGAAAAGGTAACAGTAAAACGTACAAGGTTCAACAACAACTATTTAAATATAATTTGCTAAAGAACTCAATAATGTATATAATATGTACAAAAGTATAGGCTGCGAAAAGCACCAAATTAATATCAGAATCAATTCAGTAAAATGAAAATGTATAACTGCAATAATGCATTGAAAATTTACGTTATTAAAACTTTCAATCTTAATAGACAAAGGTCCAATAATGAATCTTAAATAGTGTTCCCAAACTAACTAGGAAAATGTGTTAACTCTTGGGCAAACAAACTACGAACATTAATATTAAAATAAGCCTTTCGTTTAAAAGAAATAACAGTCTAAACTCTTAATAAAGTTTCATGTCTTAACCACTGCCCTAACAATGTGAAATACAATTAGATACACTCTTTATCAATAAAACAATCTTTACAATTAAAACCCCTTTACCCTTAAAACAAACTTTGCTTATAAAAATACATGCATCTCTGGGCGCACACACAGTGAAGAAGCTTGAAACAAATTTTCACGTTAAAAGACGGAAAGATGCTCCATATCTGGAGCTTCTTTACTGATCTTTGAAGAAGAAAAGGAATAAAGCGTCTGACGAATTAGCGACGTTGTGCAGCCGTTCACCCTTAGTTCTGGTACTAAACGATATGCTGTGGGCCAATAGGCAAACATACTCAAGACAAGACTATACTTACGGGATAGCTCAAGAAAAGGAGAAAAGGAGGGAGTAAGAAAGGAAAAATAACTTCAAATGTCGATTGTGGATCACAAGATATGTGCAAAAACGGCACGTTTAAGTGCACCTTTTAGAGTGAATTAACAACCTTACCTGATGACATTTTTTTGATTCACTGCTATAAATATACCCATTGCTTAAGTTGCTAAAGGCGACGAAACGTTAAATACTATAAAAAAATCGTTGTTTATGTTATAAGGGAAGTAAGCAACAGATACCGGTTCAGGACAAGTTTGCGCCCAAACGACAGCGAGGACTGACAATAGAATTCTATGGTCAACTTCACTAAACACATAAATAGCATGTATTGTTTAAATCCACGTTTCTTTAATTTGTGTTATGTTCAAATTACATGACAATTCCAGCAAATACGTCTAATTTTAGTATTCTGCTGTTCTTACGAAAGATATTTTAAATGTAAAGTAGGAGATTCAGCAAGTACTGTGCGAATTTTACTACCCGAACAGCGAAAAAATGCAGCGTGTCCAGTAGAATCACTACCAAGAAGAAATGGAAATATCTCCTCACTCAGATAAGTTACAAATATGACTTTCATCAATCTTGTATAGAACATCTTCAAGTTTTGTGACAATGAAAATTATAACGCTAGTGCGTTTGCGCATGGTGTGACAACACATAGAGTTAAAATGGCAGAATTCACAGTTCGGCATAAAGTGGAAATAAAAAATAAGAGAGAGAGAGAGAGAGAGAGAGGAGAGGAGAGGAGAGGAGAGGAAGGAAGGAAGGAAGGAAGGAAGGAAGGAAGGAAGGAAGGAAGGAAGGAAGGAAAGCTGGGGAAAAAAAAGTATCTTGCAGGTAAAGTCGAAGATGTAAGACCAGTATTTCAGCGCAACCCGCAGAATTCAATTCGATGGGTCAGTTCAGATTTGGGTATTTCAAAGTCCGCTGTTCACGATATTGTCTTCTTTCAGCAAGAATAAGGGATGATGGAGTCCCTCCACATTATGCCAACCACTTTCGAGAAGATGCACTAGCGTGATAATTTTCATTGTTTCAAAACTTGGAGATTGCCTACACAAGGTAAGATTAAAATCATATTTTTAAATTAACTGAGTGAGGAGATAAAATCATTTTATTGGCAATAATTCTTCACACTGTACGTGATTATGAAAGTATGTATAATTTATTTAAGGCATAGTAACATAAGGAGAATCAGTGTTCACTTATTTCTGGGAAAAGGCGACAGTATTAAAGACACCGGCGAGTTTGCGATGCTATAGACAGCTACTTTCATAGAGGAAAACACTGATATATGGAAATACTTCTAACTGTATAGTTTGTTTCTAAAGCTTTTTTATTGCTTACTTCCGCAGGGAGGTAAGTTGGATTGGATTGAATTGTTAGGGACGGCCTCCAGCGTGTACACCTTCAGGATAAGTGAGGTCCAGGAACCGCGGGAGGTTAGGCAGGTAGAAAGGGTCCTAAACATTGTCTCCAGATAAATCATGCCGGTGGAGACCCCCTCCTCAAGCCCCTTTCGCTTCCATACCAGTCGCCAGAGCAGGGACCTTTCCAAAGCGCAAGCTAACATCACGCCGCATCAGCCCACCTTGCCTTGCTTTTTCGATTCTTACATAACCAACGGAATGAAATGTTACATAATGGGAGAACGGAAAATTTCAAACCGGGACCTCCCGAATCAAGTCCCCCAAGCCTTACCACCCGAACCCCTCCACTCGGAAGAGAGATATCCCCGCTACCCAGCATTAATAAGGTAATATCCACCTACTTTCCTAAAAACAACTTAACAATAACATATTTACAGTCGAATTGGAAGGAAATCTATTATTGGTTTTAATGACTTCATTTTTGTAACTTTACTTAGTTAAATTTTTTTTGCCAACTTATATCTTGAAAATTGTTTTATTTTTCTAACTAATTAAAAACAGCAAACCATTAAATTAAAGTCATGTGTTTTATTTAATGTGGAAAGTAGTTCAAATCAAAAATACAATTAAAGCAACGTCTAAGCCAACAGTTACTTTTTAAGTTTACAATTAATAAAGTGCTAAAATAAACAGCTGCAAAAATGTTATATCAACTTGGGGAACCTCTGAAACAATTAGTTTAAATGAAAATCGATTATATTAGATACAATATATCATTTGGTATTCTTCCAAAAACTGATGCTTTCCTGCCAGTTATTTAACAGGAACTTTCTTTTCGTGGATAAAATATATTTATTGTAATTTTATTTCTGGGTTGTAATTATGAATTTATAGCTACAATATGATATAGTAAAAAATGTTTATTTTTTCCTTTAGTAGAGATTAGTAATAAACAATGGAAATATTTTATTTTTTCCTGTCGCACAATGAGTTGGTGAGCTATTAGGCACGTTTTCATTTCCAAATAATTCTTTACGGTGCACAGGTCGTATATCGAATATTGGCATCAGACACGATTTCTTTAGAATAAATATAGAAGTGTGTAAACATTATCATGGAATATGGAAAACTTTGTCAATTAATATACTCTCTTGTTGTCATTTTTCTCTATACCTTTCGTATAGTTTAATTTAATTGGTTTTGTTTTATCTTCACAGCTTGCTAAAGAATCGTCTTTCTTTAGATAAAATTCTGTAAAATTTCTTCTTAATTTTCGGGTTTACGAAATTTTGCCTGTGCAGTGCTCATGATATTATTTATGTTTATTTTTTATGTGGGCTTCCTATTTAACGTTTTCCGTCATCTTTTATAAATATTTTTTTTTTCCGGTAACCTCTCATAGCCCATTCTATCCAGATATGTTTTCCGCTTTTCTCTAAATGTTGAAGTTCATCATTTTTTGGACCTAGTTTGAATTTTTCTTGGATGTTGTTAATTTTTGTCTAGTCTCTTCTTGTACATTAGGTACCTAAGAATCGACTGCTTGTATTTCATTCTCATCTGTTTAGTTCTAACTCGCTTCCTATTGCATTTATTAATAAAAGCATAGTTTTAATTTTACCAGTTTTTCCCCTCTAGTGCTCTATTTATGTTTCACAGATGACTTGATAATTCATTATTATTTTTGAACGTCGAGAATATTTTTCTGGAAATGCCATTATTTTTTTTTTATTTATTTTTTTTTTTTACGGAAATTTTAAGGTTGTACATTTTCCATATTTTACTTAATTTGTGGGAAATGCTTAACAAATGTGTTTTCATTGTGCTGTAATATACTGTCAGTTATTTAAATTTGTATTATTATCTACTTTATTTCTGATTTAACTTTCCTTAAACATTATTTCATAATATCTGCACATTTGTTTTAGCTCCATGGTACATTAAATTTTTATTTTAATTTTTAATTCTGTATTAATGAAAGATCTTTTCATTATAAAAGCTTTGAATCATTTTATTAGTTGATTTTACTAATTTCTTCTTTTCATTATTTTCCACAGTTTCCAATCTATTCATTTAATCGAAAGCCTTCACCAAGTCACAAATTATATGATCGTCGGTAGGCTAAATTCCATTCTTTTTTCCGCCATACTTGCAAAGTAGGTATGAATATAAATAATTCTGCTGTATCATCCTATTGTACTTCCAAAACCTAACTATACTGCGATGATCACTTCTACAAACACCCGTTAACTCCGCCCAGACACTAAGAACTTCCTAAGGCACAATAGGAAGGGATGTTTTTGCATCGTCTGAGAAATGTCCCTTTACGTGCCCCTTATACATCCTGCCTAATAGCATATCACCCTCTATCCTGCAGCATCTATCATAAGGTGGGGAACTTTCCAGCTACATAACGTCAGGAGAATTATCATTAATCCAAACCCTTATGAAAGAAGAAGGCAAGGCCCTCTCCCAGTGGGACTGAGGGAAGGAAGAATCTACCAGCAAAATGGCAAAACATTTTTTGTGAGCCAGTTCTCTATACTTTGGAGCAGCAATCGCCATTGCAGTGGGTAGCTGTGTGGCGAAGTCAAGTGACATTTGGAAGAGGGAGGAACCGTCAGATGAAAAATCAAAAGGGCCCTGTGGAGGTAAAACTGCGCGAGACAGGCAGCAGAAAGAGAGCGACTGACAGAAGTACAAAAATAGGAAAGGTGGCATCTTCTGGCATCTTATCTTGACATGTTGAAAGAAGCTGAATAATGGAAAAGAGTGGTAGGTACTGGAAGGCTATGACGTGAGTATATCCTGTTCATTTCAACGGCATATTTCAGCATGCCTGCTTTCCTGTTTCTAAAAATAAATCTAATGAGCACTGAAAGTTGACCGCATTTTCTAAGTGTTTAATATTCTATGCAGATTGCCTTAGGGCTTCAAGATGAATTAAAGGCGACGGAGTCTGTCGGCGAGTTGCTTCACTTTTTCATTGTGCAAGAATGTTGTAGAAAAAACTCAACATATACAACTTTTCCCTATCGGAAATCAGCCAGCAGTAAGATCGCTCGCTATATGAAGGGATCTTAGTTTTCTTACGAAATGGTCAAATTAAATGAAATATATGCACTAATTGTGTTTATAACACATATCATGAAATTTAAGTTTGAGTGAATGACTTATTTCTATCTTCACAAACACCTAATAAATACTATAAAAATTGAACTGCACAAGACTGACTAAAATGCATTATTAAGATATATTTCATTGTCTTAGAGACGAAACCGAAATTCGTTTATTAGTTAAACTAACAACAATAATTGCTAATTGCTACGAAGAGGGTTTCGTAAAGTTTGACAGAGCATACTATCACGTTGTACGACATTCAAGAATAAGAACGTAGCCTTGCGGGGTTTAACTGACTGAAAGAATAACTACATGGTATTATCACACTAGGCTAGGATAGAAAAGCGAGAGGAAGTTTGTTAAATTAGACACTGTAGTTTACTGAATCACTTTGTCAATTTATTGTATTATCACAGGTTATCAAAAAGAGTTACCATCATACTTGATGTAAATGACGTTCACTTAGTTCCTCCAAACGGACAAGGAGAGAAAATGTCCGATCTGCTTGCTAGCGTGTCTCGAATTGTCCTCTTTTGACGCATTACCCATGCTAACTTTAATTGTTACATGGTGGCAGAACTCCAAATCATCAATCAGGTTAAAGCATAAGATCGTTTGTTTCCAGAAAAGTTTACGTCTAGCTAGAAACGGACATTTTCACATAAGGGAAGAATAATGCTAAGAATATACCAAACAATACATTTGCCGCAATACGTTATAATTTTTTATGGCATATTAAAGCTGTCACTTTCCCAGAACCACGCATGCTCTCTCTACATTTTAGATAATATAATTTTGTTAATTGCAGCCCTAGGGATGTTTTCACGACTGACCTAAGCTATGTACCGCTTTGCAGTGTCATAAAATAGACAACGTACTGGTTGTTACGTTTCGTTCTGCTACATTTACAATTTATTCCTTGAAATAGGTAAAAAGTTGGAAGCAAGAGTTTCTTTTTTTCTTCTTCCTCTTTTTTTTTTTTTTTTTTTTTCGTTTTCTCATTTCATTGCAGACACAACTTTCATTTTTCCCCTTTCATCCCCCAGTTCATTTCGTCCCCTTTTCGAGTAAAGTGCCTTGCCCACTCCACTCAGAATTCTCGAACTTCATCCATATACAACGGAAATAAAGTTATGGTAGGCTTGCCTCGTGCAAGAGTCGTAACGGTATAGCTGAGGTGTTACTCGAGACACGTGTTGCCCTTATCTGTAAGTGCAAAAATGGCACTTGGCACTTGGCACTTACGTGATGCTGCAATTTCGTGTCACTTTTTACAGGCTGGAATCTTCTCACATTTTTAGAGAATTTTGTTGATAAAAATAAAATTGCCTTATGATAATGAAGCATTTACTATTAACAGATGTTTCATCCACAGTTGCCTATGCTTGAAACCCTTTAGTTCATTCCTATATTTATTCTTGTTTGTCTTCTTTTGAATATCTATCATTTCGTCTGATCCCTCATAGCTAATCAAGGATTTTAAGAATTCCGCTAGATTTCAGCCAGTAGAGATTAATAGTTGTCTTTTATGTGACAATGGTATACTTTGATGCTCACGCCTAGTCACCTGCTTTCAGATACTTTTTGTATAATATTATTTGCATTTTCTCCTCGGGACCATTAATAATTTTTTAATAAAGATGAAAACTATTTCAGAATCCACGAATACTCGTGTTGTCTGGTATAATTTGGGCTTGGCAATTGACAATTAGGTCATTAGGGGCTGAAAGATATTATATAATTTGGGTATTATTTAAAAGTTAAGTCGTTTTATAATTAAATGGCTTAACTTAAAATATCTCCTCTACACTTGACAGTTAGTCTTAGTACGTAAACAGCACAAAACAAAGTAGATATTAAACTTAGCTAGAGCCCTTTTCATATTAATCCATTCACTTGCATTCTGAACGAATGTAAATAGTGCCAAGGCTTTTGTCGGTGAAATTTTGCTTGAAAATCCCCGTAATACTAATAATGACTTGGTATATAACTTAGTTACAAGTTTAACGAACCAGGTGCAGGCTCAGAATCTCTTAATAGGGACATCGTAATCGAAGTGTACATCTTTACATTTCTCTGATTGGATTCAGTTTGACATATCGAAACTTGTGTAACACATACTTTCACAGGAGGTGAATTAGTTGTTCACTTGTCAAGTAAAGAAGGTGTAGAAAGAAGTTTTGTTGTTTTTTAATTGGAGTTTCTGTCACTTACTTATAGCATATAATAAATAATGCTACAATTTTATGAAAATGAAGTGTTATTTATAATCGTGTTTTTTGTTTCCCTTGAATGACTTTAAAATAAAATAAAGCATGCCTGTTCTTTTATTGTAAAATGATAACCTTCCAAAAGAAGTATGTCTGTATGCTTCCGGCGTTTTAAATTATCTTCAACAGGTATGCTTTGGATTGAAATAGCGTGATAGGCATTGAGGTGGATTCGGTATTTCAACCGTACTCAAGAAGCTGGTGTTTGTGTCTTCGCTCCCATTGGCGGAAGGAAGGAATGGGGTGAGGGAGATGGATAGGGGATGGTAATACTCGGACATAGATGAGGACCCTAATATTGTTTTCAGTTTGCGGAGTCCCTGGCTCCAATTTGAGTCCTTCGGAAGAGCGGTTTCCACACAAGAAACCTTTCCAAGAGCAAACCACGTCAGCCGCCAGGGAAAATAGTCCAGAAAGCAGTAGATATGGAATTGATAAATGTATGACTTCCTTTATTTAATAGAACTATAGCGCATTTGTTTAACTAAACCATTTAACCTCTTCAATAATTAAGCGAATAAATCATTATCTGCCATTCTTCTTAGATTAGCAGCACGTCTACTTTCTCTCCATGTAATTTGACTCCTTTACATAAAAATTTCAGTCACAATAGCTGATGTGCACTCTGATGAATGACTACAGTACACTACGGCAAAGACAATTTGAGGGCAAAGGGAGATGCCCTCTCAGGTTATTGTGTCTACTTAAATTGCAATTCATAAAAAAACAGAATTCTATTACAGTAGCACATCCGGTAAGTAATTTGTACAGCCAAAGCATCTTCAGTAACTGTGCACTCCTTTCCGTTTGCAGATCTGCTGTTTACTTGACAAAAATGACCCTGTGTGATACATGTTTAATAGAACTATCCTTGAATAAAATGTAGATGGATGGTTTTGTTTAAAAAGTCACAGTTCTGTCCCGTATCTCCTATATTAATGGAAATACAACAAATATACCCTCCCCCACCCCTTTCCATGATGTTAACAACTAAAGTTTGAAATAATTTTCATTTCACGCATCAGAAAAAGTTATTTTGGCTAATCAGAGTTTGTTGAATAGAGTTTTACACCCATTTTTATAGCTGAGACATCAAAGGCGGCGGATACTGGAGAATGAAATGATAAATTTGTGAAAAAGTATTTTTTTAAGGAAGGGAACATTCCAGCCCTAATTTTAGGGTACCTCTCTGGCATTTACCATTATAAAAACTGAGAAAAACCTGGAAACAAACCTCAGTCAGGGAGGGCGGTTCTGATGGGATTCGAACCCCAGACTTCTACTCTGAAGTCTGCACCTTAACGGCCCTTCTAAGCTAATTAAAATGGAATATTTGGATTGAAATATTAAGAATAAAAATGTTGTAATATATTTAATGTTATTAATATGTTACCAATTACATATTTGTTTATTAAATATCTAAAAAAATTAATATTATCAAAATAATATTAACCATTATGTTTAAAACCGTTTATACATACTACATATGTAATAATACATCTAATATCCATCTACACGAAACCTCATTACACAAAATACCCCACTTCTTGTAATTCCCTTGTTAATACTATTTTATCAATCAAATGCCAATTCTCTTATTCATCTTAACTATTCTAATTCATTGCTGACTTATTTTTTCCTAAAAAGTTCCCTCTCAAACAAAAACAACACTAATATAATAATAACAGCAATAATAATAATAATAATAATAATAATAATAATAACAGCAATAATAATAATAATAATAATAATAATAATAATAACAGCAATAATAATAATAATAATTTTATTTTTATACGATTCCAAAACAGACATTGTTTTCGTCAGCACAATTATATATAAATTTCTCACTTAGTTCATTTTAGTTCATCTATAATCTCTATTAGGAAAAGGTAACTCCAAGGACACTTATGCCTCCCAGTATTAGAGGAGTTTTCTTGCAAACTATACCCTGAAGCACTGACCACAGTTTGTGATCCAAGAGCCCATTATGTTATTGAACAAAGTTTCATTAAGAGGCCTTGTACACTTCCGTCCTTTTAACAGAAATGATATCGTCATAGCTCATTCCCACTAAACTATTATTGAGGCAGGATCTT
Source organism: Metallyticus violacea (assembly GCA_030762175.1). NCBI lineage: Eukaryota > Metazoa > Arthropoda > Insecta > Mantodea > Metallyticidae > Metallyticus > Metallyticus violacea. The sequence continues at coordinate 81,806,093 of CM060838.1, forward strand.
CGGAAACCTCTCACAAATGTCTCGTGAAGTCAAGACATACACTCTGTTATTTTGGTGGTAGTAATAGTCTTCACTATTGAATATTCTCCAGAGAAACATTTTCAGGTGGCCGTTGTTAGCGTAACCTGTAGTAGTCGTGTGTACCTTGAAACAGGAAATGTCTCAAAATTTCATAATTATAATTGCTTCTGATGACCACTATAATAATAATTGTATCTTGTTTCAGGTAATCAAAGGAGGACCCCAATATTATATGTATTAGTGAATGTATGTATGTATGTATGTATGTATGTATGTATGTATGTATGTATGTATGTATGTATGTATGTATGTATGTATGTATGTATGTATGTATGTATGTATGTCTTTTTTATTAGTACGTGATATTCAAGTTATCTTTCTGTAATACTATGATTGACAGTGCATATATGCCTTTGTTATGTTTTTGTAAAGGATATGGAAATGCTGTCTTTGTCGGGGAACATTAGCTTTACCTGAGAAAAGAGCTTTTGTTAAACATACTCTTTTAAATCCTCTCGGAGAGAAAGACTCGTTTCCTGTTCGGCGCCAGATGACATTACGCTATAAACGGTTAGAAATATGCATTCAATTGAAAACGGTACTTGCCATCAAAAGGAAATACCGCATAATGAAACACGTGTTTTAACAGAAACCAAAATATTAGCTGTTTCAAAGGGGGGCCGCATATATTGCAGAAACGTGCTCTATCGCAAGAATCCAGCGAAGGGTAGATGTCCCTTTTTCCGTAGCATGGGAAGAGAATATGTTTCCTGGTAAAACCCAGAAACTTCAACCAATCAACATGTTTAAAAGAAAGAATAAAAACGAATAAAAGCAAACATCAAAGTGCAAAGCACGCACTTGTGAGATCCAATGATAATCTAAAGGAACCAAGTTTAATAATATTTAAAGGAATTAAATGTTCATTGGGGAGGAGCGAGTTCACACAAGAGATTAAACATTAACTACAAGAAGTTGAATTTTAAGCATTCGCGAGGGGAAGCAGTCATAACAGGAACAGTAAGATTCGTGACAGTGCAGTAACGGAGTGACAGCAGTAACGGTAGTAGCAAGAGAGGCAATTAGTCAGTATCCGCACCTGTCATTAGTTATTCAGTGTCATAGCAGAATAGTCGAAGTAAATCGTTCGGTCAGTGACAGTCAGTCAGGCAGTGCAACGTAATAGTAAGAACAGTCACAATCGTGTTAAAGTGAATAAATACGCGAGTGAATACAGCGAATCATAATCCGCAGAAGCACAGCATGTTCCAGAACCTTCTAAGTTGTCAAATAAAGTAAAATGTTCAACCAGTGCCGAGCTTCATTATTACAGTGAACATTCTCCTTCCTCTCTAATGGCATTACGTCAATTAAAAACAGTGCAAAATTTCCCTGAGATCCCTTTCCTCTGCATCGGAACCAGAGAGTTAGGAAGTATCGCACTCATGACTCCAAGAGCCAAGGCAAGACATCTAATTGTCTGATTGAAATAATAATAGTAACACCAAAAATACCGCAACCACACTAATAACGGTTCCAATCTCAACACCAGTTCTGCAGTGAAGTATTCTCAGTACTAAGACGAAAGGCCCTCATCTGTCTAATCACTCCCGTGAATATGTTCATCTCTTTGCTTCTAAGTTGGGTTTCACCGAATACAGGCCGCCGCTACAGGAGAGTGGAGGATACTGCGGTACATAATTCTCTAAAGTGCGACCAAAGCAATTTGCTTTCATAATGTTCCCATTACATGGTTAAACCGCAAGTAGGTGCTCTTTCTGCTGCATCTGAACTCGACAATGAGGGCGATAGTGTCTCGCAGTAAAATTATCTGATCGCCAAAACATCTGGTACAGTTCTTTTCAAAAGTTTGTAAATATTTATGACTAGAAGTGATTGAGTGATAGCTGACGATCCTCCAGTGCAATTTTAGTCCCGACGTACGTAAGCAAGCTCTTAGGCTCCGAGTAATTCAATTTTCTTGTACATATAGGAGCGCATATGATAGGAATTGTAAGTGTGCCTAATATTATAAAACGTGATTTATAATTATCATTAGCAGTACACAGTTTTTTTGTTCAAAATATAAAAATATTAGCTACTATACTAATATCTCAAAAACAATAATTATCACACTAGCCTTTATCTTACCCAAAAGCTGACATTAAATTTTTAAAGTAATTAATAACAGCAATAAAGAATGAATTTTGAGACAAAGAAAAAAATCATTGAAACCAACTTTGATAAGTTTAATTTCGTGAAAGTAGCTTTCCAATATTTCTGTAAGTTGCTATAACCTATTTGGATTTTGATGTTATATGTTGCTTCTAAAACGAACGAGATTAGCAGAACGTTCTTCCTCTTTTTCTTCCTCTTCTTTTGCATGGTGTTTAAACGCCCGCTCTTATTACTGAGGCACCACAGGCGATGGACACTGGCGATACATGAGATGAAATGATGTCTTGGGAACGGATTTTTTTTAAGGAAGAAAACATTCCAGTTTAAGTTTAGGGTACCTCCTCGGCATTTGCCATTTATGAGGACTGAGGAAAACCTGGAAAAAAATCTCAGTCCAGGTGGTAGTCGAACCCCAGACCTTAGTCACCCGTGGCGGCAGAACATCTTGCATCTTAAGTTCTATTACTGATAAATTTTCTGTACATAACATCGGGGAGACTTAGGCCACTGCTGCTCTTAGCGATGCAATATAGTAAAGGGCGATTCAAAAGCAGTACAATAATTTATACGGTTGTGTGTGTATGGGCAGTTGGCGAAACTCGAGGAAGGGCCACAGATGTTCCCAGAGCCTGCGCTCCTTAGGCGTCTTTCCTCGATAGACTAGAAGCACATTCCCTATTCCTGCGGGCAATCTTGACTGGTTTCTGCAACCACAAAGGGGACATGACGCCCAGACACTCCCCCATCCTACTTTTTCCATTTCATCTTTACGTGAACAGCCCTTCTCCTGTGGGTAAGTTCGTCTAGTTCGAACATCACAAGGGTAGGAACGGAGCAGGCACGCACAGAATGATTCTTCAGGTCACTGGCACCCAAAACGACAAACCTAACAGCACGTGATTTCTGAGATCCTCAATCTTTAATATATAAACAGCTTTGACAACAGTTTTCTACCAGAAATATAGAGCAGATTGATATTTAGCTCAGATCTGCGTTAATTATTCACAGAAAATAGAAGAAAGCATTTATTTTATTATTGTTAAAATCCTTATCCTTGATTTTTATTGACTAAATAAATATATCGGAAATTAAATTTCAAAAAGATTCAATTTACAAAATATATCTATACATATATTGCTGATTGAGCAAAAGTCATTGGTAGCTCAGTTAAAATGTGTGTTAAGAAATGACAGTTACAATAAATATTTATTACATTGAAATTAAAACATGCATTAATTACTTATATAATAAAGCACTTAAGTCATTGACCAGGCCAATACTATTATACTAGTAGAGTCAAAAAGAAACCGAACATATGTGGAACATATAATTACAAAGAAAAGGAAACATTTTCTACAATGCGATCCTCAAACTAAGCCCCTTGAGCAGTGACACGCTTCTGCGTACATTGAAACAGTTCTGCGGGTCATTTTTTGGTCACTTTGCGCAGAGCGCGCCTTGCATTTTGGAAACAGATGTAAAGTATTCGTTTTCTGGGGGGGGGGGAAATTCACACATATCTGAATACTTCTCCGAACATGATGCTTCTTTGCTTACATCTGTTTGCATACCTCATTGATCCATGTTATTTCTTTGGACACGCTTAAAGGAATTGCACCAAAATGTGAAGATGGCAGTAAGTGTTTTGGGCTATAATTGTGGTACACGAAGTGTGTGTGGAGCAAAAGTGAAACGAATCGCCCTGCATAAACACAATTTCCAAAGAAAGGTAGCAGATGCTTTTGACTTCAAAGCATGTTTAACTCCTACCATTAAGAGAAACTTGATGGATATGTCAAGAGCTCTATGTACTCAGATACAAAGTTGCTAAAATGTCTGAGAAGAAGTTAAGAAAGGGGAATTTGTCCGTCCATAAATACAGAGACTATTGGCAGTGCTTATAATGGGATGGTATTTGATCGGTTCCCTTTGTATACATTTTAAATATTTTCCTCACAATTGCTGTGTACGTGACGAACCCGAACGCTTCTGTTAAGAAATAGCTATGAGAGAAAGCCGTAAAGTGGAGCCTATTAATTTCGAACTGAACACAGTATAAAAACCACAACAAATAAATTTAGTGCCTTACGTAGTGTGTAGCTATTTTTATTTTAGTAAATAATTTATTTCATTTTAAAAACACCAACTTTAAATCAGAAATCAGATTAAATAAATACACAAAAATCGCTTTCTCGGTTCCATTTAAAGGAAAGCTACCAAGCGGCTTGGGACTCACATTCGGGAGGTCTTGAGTTCAGATTTCTTGGGACTGTCATCCTGGCTTGGGTCTCTCTATTTCTTTTCTTTCTTTGTCCATTATTTCTCTTGGTAACCTAGGCGAACGTCGAAATGGGTATTTCTTTTTCACGAAGTTTCCACTATCCCATTTCATTTCATAGTACTATTGGCTGGTGCTGTGCGGCGTTGCAGCGGATTTGCGCTCAGAAGAAAATCCCTCTACTGGCGTTTGGAGGTTTCTGCTTGGGAACTCCCTAAGACCGTCTTCGGATGATGCCGTCGTGGTTTTCATGGGCCGTCTGCGACTTACCATCTGACGAAACGTTAGGAACTTCGCTTCGTCCAGTGTATCGGATCATTTTCTCCCATAAGTGCCCCCTTGGAGGGGATAGATATAAAAGTCCCACCAGGATGGCCTAGGTGCTGATACCTCTCCTCTGTTCTACACTGTGTATAAACTTAACGATCTATCGATCAATGGTAAGATATCGCATGACAGAGTCGAAGATAGCGCGATACGACTATGCCCCTGTCGTCTCTGTTGGTTTTATATAACAGAACCCCTAGACATTCCTGTAGATAGCAGCTAAATTAACCTGCCGGCCGGCCTGTACACAACACAGCAAAAAACAAGTCTAAAATGTTAAATTTTGTTACATATATTTTTGCACGAAATTTTAAGCTCTTTTTAAAGCTTGATTAAAAACAGCACATTTAACTCATTTAATGCCGCTCTAATATGTCCATTTATCTTCGAAAATATATAAAGTAGCAAGTTTTTTTACCAAGAACTTTCCTTGGTTAGTCTCTTTCTGGCATTATTCTTGCAATTCTTCTGAATTTGTCCTTGTTCGGGTCTCAGATATTGTTAAACTCCTTTTAATGGCGCAAATATTAATTGTATTTTATAATAAATATAATGATTCATTAAATCATGAAATATGTACGTACACAAGATGTAAATTTATGACACTGGCTATTAAACTTACACAATACAGAGCACTCTCTGCGGCAACAGAGTTTATTTGTGTGTTTGTATTGTTATTGCACATGTTACATTTTTACCCCAATATTAATGATGAAAATAGTTTAGGCAGATCTTTTTCTGTTGCTGCTATTTGATGGAACGACCTAGAAAATTCTCTTTTGAAGTAAAGAACACTCATTTTTCAAACATTCTTGAGGTCCTTTGGTGTAAGAGATGCCTTAGCTCCAGGAAACCGAATTCTCAACGATCCCTTGCTTCCCGATCTCATTTGGTTAGCGAAATCCGCGGAACGACACTAAAACCCACGTGTGTTCCGGCAGTACGGTAACTGTAACTGCTTTACTTGGCACGGCCCAAGCGGCAAGGTTCCCGTTTCTTTGGAACTGCCGTGCATGTGCAGTGATCGTAAACCTTGAGAAGGCTGTAGAGCTAACGACATCATTTCTAGACGTGGCTTGAGCAACGGCAGGCAACAGCAACAACACTTCAACTGGCAAGTTCCACAAAGCGATTTATTCCATAACGGCTCTTTCCGGAGTGATCTCCAGCTGCGGCTACAAAAAGCAGGAAAAAGTGCTTGAACTTTTATATATAACATGCAAGGGAGAGTCAAGTCTACACTTAATTGCCATATGCATCACACTATTTTATGATGTGTTGTGATTTAAGTCACGCGGTTGCAACAAAAGCAGTATCATGCTTAAAATCTCTTACATGTAACTTTCAAATGTTGAGGAGCTCAGAGGTGTGACGTTTTCATGTTTCTTGTGCCAAGTCCAGAAATTGACTTTCATCTATTAGTATTGTTTTTCTAAAAACTTGCAAGACACAACGAGAACTAATTTCTTCTACTTGAAAAAAAATATCATAATCCGGTTTGTCGTACAATAATTTCATGTTTAATACATTATGTGTCGATTAACAGAAAGAAAAAGAAAGCCTATAGGGTTAATAAAATCCAGTGAAAATTTATTTATCTCCAACTATAGTTTTCATTCAGCTGGCCTTTATTTAGAAGTCTACAGAAATCTCTGAATAAAACAATTGACAGAGATAGAGATAGAATTGGTAGGGATAGAAGAGAAGCAATACGCTGGGTTTCACGTAGCCAAGTATGATACGTTCTGTTAGCAACTACATACAAACATATGGAAAATAATGACGAACGATGAGGTTAAGAAAGAACGCTCCATAAAGAATAATTTTATAACTTTCCATCGTAAAGAACAATCAACTATCAAAAGAATTACATGCATAACATTATTTATTAAAGTTTACTGTTTACGCTTTAGGAATATTGAAATGTTTAGGTTCTAAAGAAAAGTAATGAAGGTCGGATGATGGACCTACGCACGAAATAGAAGTTATGGTGTCAAATGATTTGAACACGTCAAAAACCATATTATAACGTATTTTCAAACTTTTCAAAAATTAGAAAAGGAGAGACTCCATAGAAGAAATGAATTTCTGTGCGCCAGGTTCTACAAAGATTTTAATGGCAAACAAGTAGATTTTTGGTCTAAATTTATTTGAATTATTTTTATTTATGGATTTGTTTTATACTTGTTAGGAAGAATGGAGTATAATTATTGGAAATATTTCTTTTTTATAAATTTTTAATATCCCGCCAACTGCCAAGGACTTTTGAAATGAATGAATTTATGTAAATGAGTTCGAGGTCCATAGTATCTAATGTTACATAGTATTCATCATACGGTAAGGGAAATTCCAGATAAAAACGTTGCTTAGTTAATATGTCCCGACCGGACCTGTCAGTTGACAAACAGAAAAACTGAACCACTGCAGTGGACATTGCGGATAGTACCATTCAGCAGTGATTAATAAAAGTTGTTATCACTTCATAAAAATGTTTACATAAATAAACAGACTATATTGGGATTATTATATTACGTACTGCTGTGCAAACATTCGGAACGAATATATAAATTCTACCAAACCACTTGGGTAAATAGTAATCAAATAATATAAATGTTCAATTGAGTCGCTAAGTTCTTTGAAAACATAGATGTTATAAAACGTGTTTGTGAATAGCTTGACAGTAAAATGAAGTTACAAAAGAACGAATTATGACAGGTACGATACTTATGGGAGACAGATAGATTAACACGTTTCTTTGAAGAGAGTATATTAAGAGTGCAGTTAATTTCCATTAGAGGGCAGAAAAACTCATTAGATGGTGTGTGCAACAAAATTTATCACATGCGATGTATAGTTAACGTTTAACACCTGTCATATCTGCCTTAATAATGAAAAGAGAAACGAGATCCATGAAATGATTAATCATTTTCATTGGAAGAAGTGATGGGCCGCAGAGATCAAAGGCAAGCTAGATTAAGATTTAGGTACATTGTACTACTACTACTACTACTACTACTATTACTACTACTACTATTACTACTATTACTACTACTACAACTACTACTACTACCACTACCACTACCACTACCACTACCACTACCACTACTACCATTACTACTACCACTACTACTACTACTACTACTACTACTACTACTACTACTTCTACTGCTACTACTACTACTACTACTTCTATTACTACTGCTACTACTACTACTACTACTACTTCTATTACTACTGCTACTACTACTGCTACTGCTATTGCTACTACTACCACTACTACTACTACTATTACTACTGCTACTGCTACTGCTACCACTACTACTACTACTACTACTACTACTACTACTACTACTACTACCACTGCTACTACTACTACTACTATTACTACTACTACTACTTCTACTGCTACTACTACTATTACTACTACTATTACTACTGCTACTACTACTGCTACTGCTACTGCTACTACTACTACTACTACTACTACTACTAATAATAATAATAATAATAATAATAATAATAATAATAATAATAATAATAATAATAACAATACTGTAATACGTCGTCCTGGCTTCTAGATGCCTATACCAGGACTTATATTACAGTTTTTACAGTTTATTATATGTTTTCTTTCTCTTATATTTGTAACTTATTTATACGGATTATTTATATATATAATTAATTAATTAATTAATTAACCAAAAGTAATAACCAAAATAACAAAAACGCAAATGAACAAAACAACCTCAAATTAAACCACTCAAACAATTCTTTAACTGGAAGCAAGTTAAAGAATTAGCAAGCAAAAGCATAACAGGTAGCCAGCTATAATTTAACTACTAAAAGTTAACTCACAATTAAAAACTGAAACTAAAACAACCAAAAACTAAAGCTATCGTCCATCGGAAACCGTGTCACTTTCACCTTGTTCACTTGAAATCCATTTCCACCATGTATCCAAAGCAACACCTCGCTTATCTTCGCTTCGCTCCTGCGTGTTCAAATTATGACCGAAAATAATTTAAACTTTCAATTTAAACTAATCAATAACTACTCACCATACACTTACACTTCCACCTTTTATAAACCTTCATAGTTTCCATACTTCGTCCTCTTCTCCTCCCCTCTGTGGCTCCCGCGCTGTCGTTGAGGACATTTTATTTCTTAATACATTAATTTAGTCGTGGCCGTAAGCGCTCCGAAGTGCGCTCTCTTAATGGACAGACTGCCGAGCGAAAGTGCGTGACATAACAGAGACAGTATGTGTTTTAACTAAATGGATGCACAATATTCTGCAAGATAAATTGCAATTGAGACAGATGCGTGCAGGATTGTTGTCTGTAGACCAAAAACATACGCTTAAAAGACATTTTAATGCACGTTAGGCGATGTTTTATTTGTGACCCTAGTTATCCGAGTGGAATTGGCAGTTAAAACACTAATGAAAGTGCAAAGATACTTATATCGCTTCAGTTCTTATTAACAACAATAAGTATTATAATTTACTTATTAACTACATTACCTATTGGATCAGTATAAGTCGATCAGGGTGTTTTTTAATAGTGTTTAATGCCCGTTTTTACTACTAAGGCACCACAGGCGTGGACACTGATGATACATGAGATGAAATGATATATTGGGAAAGGGTTTTTTTTAAGGAAGGAAACGGTCCTTCCTTAAAAAACTTAGTCAGGGAGGACGGTCCTGGTGGGATTCGAACCCCAGACCTCCCGCTCACGAGTCCACGCCTTAAAAACCTCGGTTATCCGTGGAGGATGGTCATGGTGGTGTAGTGGTAATCATAATTGCCTTTTAAACCCAAGATCGCCGGTTCAAACCCGGTCATCCTAAGTATAATTTCCTTCGGAAGGGAAGCAAGCGTGGGTCCTGTGTCGTAGATTTAGGGCACACTAAAGAAACTCAAGCCTGAAAAAAGAGGCCTCTGAGCAAAATTTGTCGGCAGTTTCATGCCCTGAATTGAATGGGACGCTGATGGCTTGAGATGTTAAAGAGTTCCGTAAATAAACCAAATCAAATAAATAAAAAAATGGATCGGTACCAGTGAACAAGAACTGTCAGTGATATCCGGTCTCAAGGAAGTTCACATAAATTATCTGCACTTCGCTCAGAACGGGAAGAAAGGTATCAATATCATGTCGAGGCATTACTTATACACATTATCAGGTCCTAAATTTCCTTATCTGAGGATGTTCTTGAAAAACTGCGGTTGTTAATTTATCAAAACAACTTAATGCCTTGGCCTTCCTTACCTCAAGCTTACACAGGAAGAACCAAACAAGTTTGTACTAAAGAATGAATACATTGTGAAATTGCACAAACTAAAAGCAATGAAGAATGAAGCATTTTTTCCAAATACGTCCTGTTGCTACGAAGATATTAACCAGTTCAAGAAGTCGGCAGGAATAGTATCAGATCATTGGTACCTATAACGTCGTTCCTTTCTCAGCAGATTTTTTTTTTTATTATTTTATTTTATTTATGGATGCCCTTTAACAACTCAGGTCATCAGCGTCCCATTCAACTCAGGGCGTGAAACGGCCGACAAATTTTTCTCAGATGCCTCTCTTTCAGGCTTGAGGTTCTTTTTCGTGCCGTAAATGTACGACACGGGACCCACGGCTTTACTTCCCTTCCGAAGGAAGCAATACTTAGGATTTTTATGCCCGAAAAAATCCATCGACCCGCGTTCTTGGTGTAGCAGGCAAGTATGGTAACCACTACACCACAGGACCGACCTCAGCTGGATCAGATTGGATCACCAAAAGAACAAGAGATGTAAAAGCATTAAAGATCAACTTTAGTGCGTTTATGTTTTACTCTGAAGTCAGAAGACGATAATTTTTTGAAGAACAAACCATGCCAACTTTCAGAATACTCCCTAAAAATTACAATATAAATGGGAAGAAAAGTACGATAAATTTTACTTTTTGGAAATGTTAATATGTCTCTATTCATTTATTTGCTAAATAGCTGTTGAAGCGAATTTTTGGATGGTGGCCTCGACCTGTTGCCTCCGCTTCGGGGCAACAAAATCTCTTGGGTTTTTCGCTGTTTTGTGATACCCGCTGACCTGGGAGCGGATGTGATTTAGTTTACTGAAGAAGCAAACAAAACTTCACGCGACACGTTATTGTTTATTATTTAAATTATCAGTTTGCATACGCGCTCGGAGTTAATTACCTTCCGCTGGATGATTAGGAGATCTGTGCCTCGGATTTTTAGGCCGGTTGCGGGAAGCATGCTATTCCCCTTGAACTTGTACTCCTTTCCACCTGTCCACAGGTTCACGGTCCCCTTAGATCGTGATCAAGGTCAGCAATTCATCACACTTTCAATCATTGGGATCTTTACATTTCCTTAGATGCGTATTAAGAACTTAAGAAGGAAACTAACCGTAGCTGAAAAACACGTTGTATATACATACGTTCAAAATTAAGGATGAATAATTCTTGGACATCGTAAATCTAAACTGAACAGAAACTGTACTCAAATGCACCACACGTGCTCAATTTTCTCTTACAGGAGCATCACACATATGCCCATGGCTGCTGCTAGCTTTAAATTTTCAAGATCTCAAGTGTTCGTTGGTTCACATTTGTATACATTACATCATTTTGGCGGGAACCACTCGTACAGAGTCCAAGTTATAACAGCACTCGGCCTTTAGTTTCAAGTCTCCAACTTCGGCTGTTTTTTTCTCTTTCCCCATTCACTTGACTTTTACATTAAATGCATGAAAAAAACATTGAAAATATTAGAATTAAAAAACAAAACCAGAAATATTTTCAATTATGCTAAAGGGCTTCTTACATATTTAAATGCTGCTTATATACTATTAATAAATTCCATAAATAATTAATAATTGATTGCCGGGTTAAGCCATATGAATAATGTTTCATTTTGATCATAAAAGTTTAATATTCATAGTTATTCTGTAGAATGATTCAAAAATATATTCACCTCTGAATTATTACGAGTATATTAGAAACTATAAATAGAACAAGTGGATGCACAAAATACCGCAATCTGAATCCCCCAGGTCTATACAGACAGCAACGTGATAACTGACCTCTCTCGCTCTGCCGGAAAAAGTTGTCGCTACAGGAACGAAATTTGCAGAAGACTTTACTCAGAGCATCGACTGATATGTAAAGCGGTAGCAACAATAGACTTTACATAGTTTCCAGGTTATAAACAATTATTTCGGAAGTTTTCGATTCTTTTGTTTTTATAAACACCATCAACCTGGCAGTTATAATTTATTGCTAGAGATCTTTAAAAAGCATATTTGGACTCATAACACTTTAATCTAAGGCAGCGTCATGACCAAGAGATTAGACTGCTCAATGCGACCTGGGTTCGATCCCAGTGGTTGCAAGTGGGATATGTGATAGATGAAGCAGCGTCTGATCAGGTTTTCTCCGTGTCCTCCGGTTTTGCCTGTCATTCATTCTCTATTGCCAAGTTCTCACTCTCACTTCCATCTTGTTGGTCCTGGGGTGTAGTGGTTACCATACTTGCCTCCTAATCCCAAAATCGCGGGTTCGAACCCGGCCAGAACCGATGGATTTTTCCGGGCGTAAAAATCTTAAGTATGGTTTCCTTCGGAAGGGAAGTAAAGCCGTGGGTCCCGTGTCGTACATTTACGGCACGAAAAAGAACCTCAAGCCTGAAGGAAAGGCCTCTGAGCAAAATTTGTCGGCCGTTTCACGCCCTGAGTTGAATGGGACGCTGATGACCTGCTGAGCTGTTTAAAGAGCGCCCATAAATAAATCAATAAAAAAAAATCAATCACTTCCATCTTCACCTTCATCATCTAGCTTTATGTAGTTCCCCTGTTTCCGATGCGCAAATTGTAAATTTGTACACTTGTGCCATCTGGCGCGCCAGTGCGGAATTCCAATATCTATTCGGCAAGTGGGCTGCATCATTTAATCACTAACATTTGAATCGATAAACCCTTTCAGGAATTTGGCATTCTCTTTTGATTTTTATATAATCACGTTTACCCATAGGTAGCCTGTTTTACAATATGAAGTTTTATGTTTTATGTTTAAGATTTCTGAGAAGTCTTCCAGCCGCCAATCTTCACTTTTTAGCCTCTAGGACCGTCTCTGACTAAAAATTCGCTTATTGTTTAAATATGTAACATATTAGATATGGATTTATGTTGATCTAACTTTAAAATACCGAAATTTCCTAACTCTTTCAAATTTCTTGCACGGAAATACAATGCAGGATGTATAAATTATTCCTTTTAAGAATGGGGTACATTTACAAAATTCCGTATGATAGTTGGATTGAAATGAAATAATTTTTGCAACATATTTCAAGTATTTGGGCTGATATTTCTTATTCCTGGTTAATTAGCCAGTTATAAATACAAATATCTACTTCATGTTTTTTTTTAATTATATAATAGGAGAGGTCTTATTTTTTAATTGTTTATTTAATTTAAACACTTTTTCCTCTCTAAGAATGTTTATATAAACTGTAGTTCATTGGGACATCATTGGCTCGTAGGATATTCGCTTTCCACATGAAAACAGTGTGCCGCATTTGTGAAAACAGGGCTGTCACAAATGTTTTACAGACTGTTTCACTCACTCTCGGTCCCAAATGTTTCCTTTTTGACGCTCAAATCAATGTCATAATTAAGTAACTTTTAAACACGGATCAAAATTGGTATATTGAAAGATGTCGTTAGCATCAAGGAATGTGTACACACGCCTGTTTGTGATACAAAGATACTTCTTAACACATCGAGAGCTACAACCTCAATTTCCTGCGAATCCTTTCTTGCAGCTCCATGACAGTTCATGAACTGATGGGATGCATTTTTAATTTCAAAATGTCCCATAGGACAAATTGCTTTAGAAATGTCATGATTTCCAAAGAAAAAATAAACGACTTCAGCCATTGTACCATTGTGATATAACATAAGGAACGATCAGAGCTGATAGATAGTAAAACATCGCCAATTAATAAATAAATTAAAGTTGCCCTCCTTCTATACATAACGATGCAAGTAGAGCAAAACATTATTTTTATAGAAAAGTAAATTGCGTTGTGTCTTAACATTTCTGTTGCTATTGCTACATTTTTAAGAGCGACAGTAAAAAAGTGCATGGTCTAAATAATTTAATAAAAAAGGAAATATTGAGAAATACAAAAGCGCTGGACATTTTCATGAATAACACAATAAAACATTAAAGACAACTGTTGAAGGAATATTATATTGTTAAGGAGATAGTAATAATAATAATAATAATAATAATAATAATAATAATAATAATAATAATAATAATAAGGCGAAATCATAAAAATCATAAAGTACAAACCCAAAGCGAAGCTACGGCACCTACGTCGAAATGCCGTTACCCGCAATTCCTCAAGTTGACGGTGGGTAACTTTCCCGTTATAATTAGCAGGAATACCCACATACTAAGCGTATTATATCGTGAGCCACTGTTACTTAAGGAAAAGTAGCGAACTTTACTGGCTATTGTTTCAGCACAAGACAAATGAGCCCGCAGCTCACCTGAAACCTCCAAACCACCATTATAATAATTTTCCCCACCCATTTTCTTGTTGTTGCTAGCCGCTGTTGTTGAAGGGGCCTTGTTGCGAAGTATCTCCTGCCCAAACTACCGCCCCATCTCCCCCATTATGCGAAGCCAGCAACAAGCCAAATCAGCAATTTTGCTGAATTCCAAGGTTCATTATAACTTGGATGCTGCCGCGGGTGGTTGCAGAGATGGGAGGGGGGGGCGGAGGGTGATGGTCAGCAGATTAACCGGATAAATTCCGTGCGCTGCACCGGAGTTTTGGGTGCTATTATAAGTCCCTTCCTTCTCTCTTATTCTCTGCTATCCCCTAATGTACACAGTTTCTCTCGCTTCTGTTCGCTATGCCAAAATGCCATGTGACGAGGGGTGAACATAACTTGCGAGGAACAAACAAATTTCTTGTCTTTCTTCGCATTGATTTCGTGTGAGTATTTCTTCTGCACGCTGAAAAAGAAGTTTCTATGTTAATTGACCATACGTCGCGGTTCAGGACAGTTCATGTTATTGTTTTATACTCCGAGCTACACTTTGTTTACAAACAATAACATTCTGCATACAATGGTTGGACATCTTCACTAGACCTACGCTCCTTATCGCCATTTAATTTGACTGTAAAATTACAAACTTCATAATTCGCTAAAGGATCTTGCACAGTAAGCACTCAGGAGCTATCACCTGCAATTACCGAAAATATTTCATAATCTTCTACTAATAATTTATTTCAATGTTAAAATGAAACGGAAACAAAGTAGCATTTATCCTATAGCTATAAATACGCCATTTCACTCCTATGTTATTATGGGATAATTAGTATTTTTTTTTTTTCCGAAATTCCAGTCCCCTTTATAATGTATTAAGATCTTAATGGAAAGTAAGAGGATCACATTTTTGGAGTGTCCTCTCGCTAGTTAAGGTGTATAATCCAAATAATGTGTCAATGATGAAACACTTGGTCATAAACAGTTTGTGTTCTTCAAAGGAAGTTTGTTCATTTAAGTGCTTTACCTATTTCTGCTTCTCCTGTTCTTGTTATGAACGAGGGGTGATCAGAAACTAAGGTTACAAAGCCTGCAGTGAAACGTGTACATTTTATTTCGTACAACCAATACAGCCAACTGATAGCACATACATTAGGATTTTTCCACGTAATCTCCATATCGGTTTAGACACTTGTTGCTTCGTGGGATGAGTTTGCATATTCCCGCCTGTCCTTGCGTGTTCAACCACATTGTCGCGAAGTGTTTCACCTCGTCGTCTGAAGCGAATTGTTGGCCTCCTAAGTGTTCCTTCAAATGAGGAAAAAGGTGAAAATCGCTTGGAGCGAGGTCCGGGCTGTAGGCAGGGTGGTCGATGATGTCTCAGCGAAACTTTCTACACCATTCTGCGATATGCTGACGAGACCATTACAGTCTCTCCGTAAACCTCTACCAGCTGCCGGTGAATTTCAGCCGCGGTTACTGTTTCACCCGTAGAAATCGAATAACGAAGCGGATTTCTTACCTAGACCAGTTTTCCAAACGAGTCGCTATTTGTGTTTACCTACAGCTAGATGGCGGGTGTCTGAAACTCTGCAGAGTTGCCAACCGCATATATTAGAATTACAGCACACTACTAATTTCTTCATAACGAACGAAAATCCAGGAATATCGCCCTTGTAACCTCAGTTTCTAATCACCACTCGTATGAAGCATTGAGCGTTCAAACAACAAAACAAGAATTGCTACTAAAAACTATTTAAATGCACTTTAAAACAATACTTGAAACTGATCGCATAGGAAGTAAATGTAAGTAGGAGTGGACTGTTTTAGGCAGTAACTGTGCCAACCTGACGGAATAAAGAAAAAGGCCATATGTATGACAAACTTCGAAAAACATGCTAATACACAGAGAATAGATGTCGAAAAGGCAAATACATTTTCACAAAGCAAAAATAAGTAAGTCCTGATAGAGTACGGGCTTTATGCAGCACTATAGTTGCCATCACCTTATCTATAAGAGGATGTTTGCAATTTAGGGAAGTAACACATCAATGCGATTAATCAAAAATCATCGAAAGAGGACTTTAGCAAACTATGCTGAGCTATTGATAATGGGGACATAGTTTTGGCCGATCGTTTAAGGTTATTCGTTGTTAAAGAGACCATGTTAGAGGTTAATCCAATGTAAAAGGCTTGGCAGAATCTGAAAGTAAGCATGAACATTGCGTTTCTAAAAACGCAATTGGCTGACGAGTAAATGTTTAATTCTAGGACAAGTATCGTGCTTATAAAGGTAGTGCTTGAAATATGGTTTTAAGGTGCCTTTTAGTGATAATACTTGTTTAATTGTTGGAACGCTCTACTTATTTTTATCGCCTGGTTAGGTTGTTTGTTTTATATTTCCTTTGTCGATATATGAGATTCCAGAGATAACATGGATTAGAGGTGAAGGAAGAAAACTGACTAGAACCGCTGTTGATCCCCGAATTCAAGGTGAATGTGGAACTGACAGGCAATGCAACCAGAAAGTGAGATGGTCTGAGAAATATCCTTGGTCAAAGCTTAGCTTGCCTCACATGGAGAATTGACTAAGAAGATTGGCATTGAAAGTGGATATTTGCTCTAATTGTTTCAATATTGGAAAGCCTTTAGTGGTCTCTCTGTTTTGCGAAAATTTTACATTAATGCTTGAGGTTTGGTGAATTGTATTTCTTCCTGTAACTGTTGCTGTGTTAGGTATCTGAACTGCTTGATCTAGCAGTGGAGTAAAGTTGATCACTCTCTGTGAAGATCATTGATTCCTTTGGTGGGTTTGCCTTTGTCGGCTGTTCTCTCTCGATGATTGGAGTGCAGGGCTTATATATCCCCAGTAACCGGGCCTTGGGAATGAATTGTTGACCCTCGATTGGTCGAGCACTGGCCAATGACTAACAAGAATTCGGTCGGGCCTGAAGTTGTTCCTTGGACTCTAAAACCTAAATTAAGTCTAAGGCAGTAATCGTTTATGTGCTCAAGAGTCAAAGGCTGCCCTCAAACACTTACAAACACTACTAAACCCTCTCTTTCGGAAAATATTGATAGTGCCTATTCCTTTCATAAACGCCCTCCGTAATATAGATAATAGTGAGGCGGCCGAGGCGTACTGGGAAAACGAATCCGCGCTCCATTCAAACTTCGTCATTTCCTACATCGGTCGGTCGTGGGCTGCCAGTTAACCGAAGACTCAAAAGTTTACAATACAACGTAATAAAATCTGTTTTTGAGGGAGGAAAAAATGCTTTCGCATGGGTGTTTAAAATTAAAAAAAAAATGTAATATAGAACATGTAAAACTGTAAATTTTAATAAGCAAGTGAATTTCAACCTGTAATTACGACCAGATACGAGTGACCGAGAAAGACTACAATTTCATGTCGACAGGAGATCGTTTTAGTGTTTTCTCTTTCATTGGTGCATCTGCAACAATACTGGGTGGAGGGAAATCAATACTGAGTATTAGAGAGTAAAAATAAAAGATCATTATATTTTTCTTTGTATCTTACAACTTTAAATAAGCACAAAATTTGATCACGAAACCATTTATTGCAACAGTAGCGTTGCTAAGCGACAGAAAATAATATTCCCCCTGCCATAACATTCGTGAACCTTGTGATCAGGTTTGATTTACTGTCTGCACAAACTCTCGTAAATACCAAAGTTAAGTTTGTTTATATCCTCCAACATAAGTGTAATCATAAGATCACAAATATATTCATATTAAACGTCACAACGATTAGATTTATGAAAAAAATGCAGTTGCACTTTTCAGTTACTATAATTATTAATAATTACAACTATAGCTTTAATTCAATACACAAAAAATACAAACATTTATCTTTGAACCAAGGGTGTGTCGATGACCAAAGTATTGTATTGAAGTAATTAAACCTTCTTAACTTTTTAGTGTAAAATGCGTTACATATGGAACCTAATTGTATGAACGTATTGCCTTAAAGTTGCGCAGGACATATTAGAATATTCAAGTTCAGCACAAGACTCTCGCGTTTCTCGCGCACAAAATTGCCTCTTAAAAAGGATTCCTTCTCCTCAGACACAGAGCTAAGTAGATATTGCAAAACTGGAGTTTTGTTGTCGTGGAAACCACTGTTATCTGAGAAACTGAAGAATACTTCACCTTTTTAAAAGCAATAGAATAAAACAAGAAACTTTGTGAAAAAAGTTTCATTCTCAATAAAAGTAATTCTATATGCAGAGTACACTGCTTTGTATTTCAACTATGAACCAGTATGATATTTTATCGTCTATATTGATTTATTTTTTTCCATAGAACGCTACATTAAATACTAAAAATTCAATATCTAATACCTGTGGGATTTGGAAACAATTAACGTCCACAATTTCTGCTATTTTGGTCACTGATGTTAACCTAATACTGCAGGTTGTAAAGTGTAATTACAGCATTTCTATACGGGGATAAAGTTAATAGAATGGTTGTGTAACATAAAGGAATTCCTGTAGAATCTTCAACAAAAGATCTGAAATCTGTCTGTTACGAGCAGAAAAATTGTTCTACGAAAGCCCAAAGTATGAAATATGTGGTGTCTTTATGGCTGCAAATTTCGATCCATAAAGCTTTTGAATGGCTTACGGAACACAATGAAGGTAATATACACCAAGAAAATGTTTTAAAAGAATGAGGCGAACAGTAATGGCAGTTTCTTTAATAAAAACTACAGAGTTTTATAGAATTATATGAGCAAAATTATGATTAAAAGTATTCAGTATTATTTTATGTAATTATACAAACAATTGAAAATGGATTCCAATAAAATGTGCTACTGTGATAAACAATAATTACGTTTATTTATTGTTGTGAAACTAAATAATTTAAAATTTGCAAAAAGACACGCGAATAGAGTGGAAGTATAAAAAAGTTGAATAAATGTGATAGAAAAGTGTATAGAAAAAATAGCATTATTTTATTTCTCAACATTAAAAAAATGTACGTGATTTCATTGTTTCATTTCCAATACTGCATGTAATTCAAGTAAAGTGTGATCTAATATTTTGTATTTATTTATTTTATTGAGTAATCAAACTTAAAAGTGACATTACAGAAAGATTAATTTATATAAAATAAATTTAAATAGACATTTATATAAATGAAAAAATCCATTAACTGATATTTTAAACAACTAAATAACCTTAGTTTAATTTGCCATTACTTTATTTACTAAATTAATAATTGAATAATGACATAAATTAATAAATGAATAATGTTATCAATTAAATGTAATCTCCATTGCTAGGGTTCTTGAAGAAAATAATGATGTGTTGTGCAATGATGGTCCAAAATAACGCCAGTTTTTATTTATCAGCAATACAAAAATTCGTCACGAAAGTGAGAAGACTGTGCTTAGACATGACTGAGAATTGGTGCAGATGCCTTAAAAACTGTGTTCAATATTAAAAGAGGAAACACGCAATAATGATGCATAGGTGTTGGATACCCCTGAGGGTGTGCACCAAAAGACAAAGTGCCGGTACTAACGACCAAACTCCTGCAGTAAGCCACCTCGGCCAACAAATAACAGAGCAATTAAATGTTAAGAGGCGACGATAACGGGGAAGGCGATATCGCTCCTGGGATAACAGATAGTGTCTGGCATAATCCTAGACTCACACAGCTATGTTGCAGTTTCCATGCATTTGTTAAATCAAGCAAGATCCTCAGAACAAACGTTCCTGACTGCAGGGCATATTACCAATAACTGGCTCTCTTGTGTTTAAATACCCTTTTAATACACACAGGGCTATACTGTAATTAAAATACAAATTCATTGCCTCATACAGAGTGCCCCTGGCAAGGTGAAGAACTCTGAAAAATGTGTACTTGCAGCAAAAGAATTTGACACAAATATAGAGAGGGTGACAAAAAATGTATACGCACTTCAAGCAAAGAAAAAACTGTGTTAACACAATAAAACTGAATTCACACAAACAGAAAATGATGAGCACTAATCATCTTAGACTTTTACAGTTACAACGGTTGCTCAAAATGCCCACCATCGGCGTCAATACACTTCTGAGTACGTTAAACTACTGATTGAGCAACGTTTGCGAAAGTGTCTTCAGCGATTGCACCACATGCCGTTTCAGTTTGTTCCCGAAGTGCTGCCAGTGTAGCTGATTTTCTACGGTATACAACATCCTTAAGAGTTCCCCATAGGCAGAAGTCCAACGGAGTTAGATCCGGCGAAGGTTCTGTTCTGTATACACGTCTCCATTGCCTATGAACTTAAACAACATTCTCGGTTTTCCAATATTACTTCAAAATTGCTTTCCGCTGTTCAAACGATAATCTTGGCTCCATTTTGTTGTAGCAACGTTAGCATAACGTAATGTCAGTCACATTTGTTTACAGAACATCATACGATAATCTTGACTTCATTTGTTCATTGTTGATTTACGATAATCTTCACTTTATTTGTTCATTGTTGATTTACGATAATCTTGGCTTCATTTGTTCATTGTTGATTTACCTGTCACGTAGCAACGCCATCATAATGTATATGAGTCTGGAGCAGTAATTATAGGGTGCGGGGGCGTAGTTGATCGCTGAACTGGTCGTGGTTTAGATGTCTCGGCCGGGCTGCTCACTGATGACGTCGTTTGCTCCAATTCTGTTGAATTTTATCTCAGGGTCCACTGGAGTGTTTCGGGATCAGTATAGATCCACGGGAACGAGAAATGGGTTGCCCAAAAATACACAAGGTTGACTTGTTTAAAATATTTTATTCACATGTAAAGTACTTCCTAACCGTTCGCCGCTGACTTCGCTACTCTCTTAGACTGGCTTCCTGAGTGAATATCTGGATGTCTGAATGTCCCTCTGAATCTATGAATGTGTGAGTGTAAATCTGTGAATGTATCTCTACTGAATGTCTGAATGTGAATGTATGAATGTCCGACTTCTACGAGTGTGAAATGCCTCTGAATGTGTCTCCACCGAATGTGTGAAATCCTCTCTGACTTCTGTACTCTAGTTTTTCTACTACATCGCCACGCCTTTCGCTAAATTAAATTCCCTCGTATTTTATCTATTTTCGTGTTGTACTTTCATTATTGGTTATCCTAAAATTATTTATTTATATCTAAGTTCTCCTGATTCGTTAACTTTTATCCGAAGACCATTGGCTAGAATTATTCTTTCCCCCCTGATCTAACGTCTTCCCACGAACTTGAATTTTCCCAGAACAAGCTGTCATAAATTTCGGCCCTTTCCTTAAATTCTGATTTCTATTGAAAATCTTTTGCCTTCCTTAGTTTGTAGATTCCTAAATGTTCCCGGAGATAACGCACGTGTTTTCGGCTTTCCTGTAATAAAACATTTTCGTCTCCGTTCTGACATTTTCATTTTCTCTTAAAATATTTTTAAGTCTGACTTTGTTAAATACTGTCCCGTTACGGCCACATGTTTCTCTTATTGTCGACTCCTAAGTATTTCCTGGGTAGAAGGTTCGTGACCTAACAAAAGATAGTTTACCCTTTCTTCAGCCTTGTCTAAGGAGCGGTCAGAGAGTGGAGAGGCGTCAGGTATACATTCTCTTTCTAACATGTTTTACACAAAATGTATACAAAACCCTTTTGTAAGTTACAAGTTACAAATTATTTTTGTTCTACCTATCTTTAAATGATTTTCTTATACATATACATAACAATTATTCTTCTCAAATAAAATGCCTTTATAAATATCACTCTGCAGCCTTTTAATTAAATTAATAAAGGCAGCCTTATTTCCGGCTTCAAGTCACATCTGTTTACAGAACATCATACTACAGATTACTGTTCTTTTTCGGTCCAACTTTGAAATATATATAATGGATATCTACTGTGAAAGTATGTATATATTTTTTGGCACTCTCGGTACATTATTTACGCCATTTTGACATCAACAGAATTGGAATCTGCGCCAACCTCTTAGCAACTCTATTTTGTTAGTGGGTATACACCAAGACTGCTATAGTTGTATATAGGCTATCATTGCATATGTATGCTCAAAAAGAGGTTAACTTCGAAAACCGATGAAAACGTAAAATAAAGTTTAAACCCAACTAGGAAAAACGTAAGATGTACCAAATATTAAATGCAATGCAATATTCCGCAACATTCAAGGTCTATAAGTTTCTTCCTCTGGAAATATTTCAAAAGACAGAAACAAGACCTGGGCTCTGAACTCCTTTACCAAGTAAGCTACTGTTACAAGAGACATTTCCATTTCTTCGGTTCGGTAATAGAAAGATGAGAGTAGTTAAAAATATTACCTTAAAAATTTTTCAAGGAAGGCAACAAGAAACGGGACGAATAGAACTATAATGAAAGGCACGTTTTATTGATTTGCAACTGTGTCACAACGTAATCTTGAACGGGATATACCCTTTGTGACAGTCTAGTTAGAATATGCCTCATGCATTTTGAATGACACACACAGCAAGCTGTTTGCCAATGACCATGCGTTCAATATGTTGAATGATGCCTAGAACTTGTGAATATTCTTATTCCTTTTTCACATATTGAGCGAGAAATATTCTGTCACAACATAAATGTGCTTGCTGATTTCCGAAACGGGGACAATAACATAGTACCACACTCGAGAGCAATAGCATCTCATGTTTTTACATGAGCAATACATAAACCAACTTTTTTACTGTGTGAATTCTATTTCCAAAACTGAACATTTGCATTACATATCAATATGGAGGAAAGTTGAAGCTTTAGCGCTCTCTTTAGGCCATAAAATGAAATGAACTAGATGCATTTTAAATGCACATAGTTTTAAGTTATGGGAATAATTCATGAACAGCATGATTGACTAACATTTGTGTTCTCTGTAGATATTTACACTGAGTCACCGATTTTAATTTTACAACTATCATTCTTGAGTTTGTGACTAAGGTTATTTTCCAAAAACTTAGCACAAATTCAGCGCCTCTTTTCCATTATTTTGATTACATTGTAGTTCTCGAAGCACTAAGGAACGCTTTTCAAGATTAAAGTACCATTTAAATGTTGCTCTTGGCCAAAGTTTCCGCAGTTGCGTTGAAAAATGCATGATGTTTGCAAAACGAATTGTATAGTACTTTAGTGACATTGTAGAAAAAGTATATCGAAGATAAAAAGTGGTTATTACTTTCTCAAAAGAAGCCGTACGTGTATTATGTGCTTGATTACTTTGTGTTTCGAAGTAGCGTCTCCATAGAGAGAGCTACGTTCATAAGACGAGAGACGTTCAGCAAATTAGCAAATTTATCAACTGTAATGCTATACAGATTTTCTACCTTCTCTTAAGTAGCTGCACGTCGCATTTGCTCAACGAAGTAAATCGTTTTCTCGGGCTCATGGTGCGTATTTTGCAATTTCCACTGAATATTATATTTAAATAACATTTCACAGTAATTGAGATATCTCTTCAAATAAGCACCTTATTAAGAATATTATACAAGTTAAAATCGGCTGATTAATTTCATAGTGTTGGCTCTTGTCTAGAAATCTTTATTGATCTCTAACACATAAATTATACATTATATATATATTATTTAAATATATAAATTTGTATGCAAATATGGATTGTATTAAATATAGAAAAAATTAACTAATAATCATAGGAGTAACATAGAATTTAGAAAATTGCCACAGTCAGTGTTTTATAGTGTTAGTTGTACGGACATATAATATCGCCAAGGCCGTATAATGCATTTACAGGTAGCAGCTTGTAGCTAGTTTGAGAAAGGTTTTGTCAACGAGTATTGTGTTTGTCTGCTAATTGTTCTTCGTTAGTTATACCTCTATATACACGTAGTCTTGAAGACGGGTTTTTATGTATAATGCATTTGCAAAAAAGGATCCTTGCAGAAGTGCAGTAAAGTGGTTTACAAGAAAATAACCTGGTAATCCGTTCCCGAAAGAGAAACTGTTCGCCATCTTGTTAAAAAGTTACGAGAAATAGAATCTCTCAATAATTTTTCTTATGGAAAAATACATAACTTTCCTAAGCACATGTTGTTTATGTATTACCGCGAGAGACGTGATTTTCAGCTTATCGCATAACACAAATTAGTGCTTACTATTGTGTTTTAATTACAAATACTTACAGTAAATATATATAATAAAATGAAAATACTAATTTTACCCGCGGGCGGCTATATGGACGTTTTGTGCTTAATAGGAAAATAAAATATTTCAATATTTCTATGGAAATCAAACACTAGCATTAGAAGCAAATATGACGTAAATAACACATTTTATTAACTATAAATTTTATTAATGGAGTGCTTTAGATAATTTATAAACATCATTAATGAACTTGGAAATACGTTCAGTGTTAAATTATGAAACATGTGGCATTCTCTAACCCTGTAAACCTAAAAAAAATGTACTTTCCTTTTCAAATAGCAGACGTTTTGGCCTAAAGTTAGTGCTAGAGTATTGCTTTGATGCACATTTTTAAAGAAGTTGCAATTTATCACATGAGGTTATTGCAATTACTCCTCTTATAGTAAACAACAAAACCATTTTGTATAGATCCTTGTTTTTTATTAGTTCTGAAATCTTAATATTTTCGTTTTCTCTACATGATTTGTGCAACTGACCCGTTCTACGAGTGCTTATTTTCACAGAAAATGTTTTATTTGTCAATTCTATGTTCGTTTTTCAAATTATTTTTGAAAGTCCAGCAGACTCCATTCTTTCACCATGTGCATTTCAGCAATCTTCTATTGTTCCATGAGTGGTTGCGATCATAGGAACGAACTGCAACTTAACGAAAAAAAAACTAAGTGATTTTCAGTAGAGGAGGAAACACAGTATCCGCTTTGAAAACATAAAACTCTAATCAGTCTGCAGTTACAAACATCCGGACATGATACTGCAGGAAGCAGCTTTATGACAGATGTTAAGTGCAGCATCACAGCGGACAAATTCATCATTTAAATGAATTATCATTGTGAAGTTCTTAAGAGTTAAAAATCCATTAAGTTTTATAGTTTAAATGAAGTCACATGGCTGTTAAAAATTTATGGTAAATGAAGCTGGTTAAACCGACATTCTTAAAGAAAGATCTCGTAGTTCAAAATTAATGTTAGTTAATGTTCTGCCAATAGTTCATAGAGGTGCTAGCTACTTCCTGCAGCCTTCTACAAACGTCCATGAATCTGCAGTGAATTATGACTACAGAGTTAATCAAATTGAAGCATGAACTCATATTGTAATATTGTATGTGTTTCATGAATCTCATCGCAGAATTTGTCTTATTAAGATATTTCTCGAGCATAAATTATGTTGTGCTATCTTGAATATCGAGAAATTCAAGAAAAGAAAACCATGGAATCGCTGATAGCATTTTGTTGACATTGACTTAATCTCTGAGTACATTCACTTTGTGCTCATTTTTTCAATATTTTGATTTGTGCATTTTTTCTGCTCAACAATTCGCTTCCGCACTTTGTTTCCGACTTGGGTCCATATTTGGCATTTATATAAAAATAACAGTGTGGCCTTCATTTTGTAAAATTAATTCTATCCCGTTTTTTGGCAATTTTGTTTAAAGTTATTTGAATAGTAAGCACATTTTTTCACTTTGCGTTTGATTATGAAGATCTCCCTCTTTTTCGTTTATAATTATTCACTCCAGAATGCCATATTTTAATTTCTTACAAAAAATCTAAACTATGTTTTCACGTGTTTTATGTAATTGGTAGCTAAATTACTGGGTATAATATAAATTTTATAATAACTTCTTTGTTTATGCTCACTTTTTAATAACAGAAACGCTTTCCGTTATTTTGATGATATTTGGAATACATAATAAAAAAGCTGTGCTGATTTTCTTATTTAATACAAAGTTAATTATAGTTTATTATTGTTATTATTGTATTAGGTCTATATACCTGTATTCAAAATGTAAATACATTATCCAATTAATAAGAAAAAAGAACATAATTCGACAAGCGTTCTTTTTCCATGCCCCTTCATATTATTGTCTAAATAATTCTCTTCACAGAGTATAAAAAATATACAAAAAATAAATAAAATAACAAAATAAGAAAATCAAATCAGCGCAATGAACGAATGCATGATAAAATGACGCACAGGAACTGAGGTTTGTGCCTAAATATGTAGAAAACCACCTTAACTTATATACAGGAAAAGTTACCGCATTTGTGAGGGCTGTAAAAGTGCACAGCACGTAATTTGTGTGTGAGAGAGAAAGAGTGAAATTTGCAGCTGAGGTTTCGCCGGTATTTGTCTTCATAGGTTCATATCGCATTAAATAATGAAATGCTATTTTCTGCGTAAAAATACATGATAAATATTTCCTATGAACAACTAGAAGAACTAAATGCTAAAATTACTGCGCTTCTAATCCGAAAAAAAATATAACTCAGAAAAAATATATTTCATGTATCGAATTAAAAATCAGAAAATAAAGTGTCGTCAAATCATTTACTTCCCTTTCTCGTTATGTTCCAACTACCCAAGAACACTGCCCTTCTCCTGCATGGTTATGACAGAAAAGTTGCAGAATAATCAGGGGTGTGATTTAAACACACGGTCATACAAAGTGCAGTATGGTAAAGTGAAATTGGTGCTTCCAAGTTTAGAATAAAATACACACTGAAGTATCCAATAACTGAACCCAATGTCGCAGGGATGTTTTGCTAAGTAGGATAGTGTAGTTTAAATCTATGGAACTTAATGATAAAACTTAGGAGCAATTTTACAAGTCATTTGTATTGATTTTGAACAATAATGTGCTGGCCCTTCACGTATAAATTAATTAATTATTAAAGCTTAACGGCACCCCTCAGCCTTTGATCTGAACTGAAAATAAACTAATTACAAAATTGCTTTAGATGTGTTAATAGTCAGAATTACTGCATATTTTTCACATACTCCCATCTTCATTAAGTAACTTGCGGAAGTAGAGAAAAATCTCAAGAGCTTTTCCCTTATTATTTTGCTACATGAATAATGTATGATTCCAAACAGATTCTGTGGGTGTATTTATAACACAACGTAATTAAAATCGAAAAGAGAGAAGAGAAGATATAGCCGCCACAGCAAAAAAAAAACAAAAAAACAAAAAAACAAAAATCTCTTTAAAGCATTATAACACCGGATGTACTTTCTCCCCAGGAACTTTCTCAGTCACCCGTAACTGAGGCGCGCTGTTCTTCCCCTCAAGTTTTTTTATCCCCAGTGTTTGAGTTACTGGAAATAACTTATCATTCCCTCCTCTACCCAGGCTGTACCACAATTAGAGAGCCAGAGGGCTGTGGTGGACTCATTTCAGAGCCCTTTTTCCTTAATTCATAATAATTCCCATGTTTTCCACGTTCGGGGACGGAAGTGTGAGGGCTTTGGTATGTAGGGTGTTTCGGAGTGGTTTTCTGTATACATGTGGGTACAAGCGGACCATCTTTTTATTTCAACCCTCTACCCTCCCTGCTTTGGACTGTTTACATCCTTCCCATTCTAAGCTAACCCTTATATCCTTCCGCTTGTCCTCCCCTTACTAATTCCCTCCATCTTTGTCTTTCTCCCTTTTTACCCCTCTTACATAATTAATGATGCTAACTCATCCCCTGTCTAGCTCTCCTGCTGGGTTGAGAACATTTAAAACTTGAATTCAAACGGATGAATGACTTTTCTTCCTAGACATTTGTTAGTTATTTTTATGATATATACATCCATTGTGTGCACAGTTTAAACGAATGGCTGTACTGAGAGAAATGTGCACCCTTTTGTTTTCTGGTCCTTAATTATGGCTGAAGAAGTTGAATGCATTCGCCACTACAGCTGCATGGTCTCCAGACGGGGGGAGGAATATGTAGAAAAGAAGTTGACCTAAGACTGTGGTATTTTATTATAGAATTGTGCATTGCTTCAACATTTTTCATGTGGTGTTATGAACAATGCTGTTACTGTTTCTGTTCTTGCTTATTAATGTTTGTTTTAACTTTAATTTGTATGTAAATTTTTGTTTTTAAAGTAGTATTTATGATTATGATTAATTAATTGATTTTGCAGTGGGCGGTATTATTGATATTAAGTAGATGCATGTTGCAAACGTTTAGAATGGCAGGATTATTCCAAACTGTTGCATAATATCCTATTCTTTACGTTTTTTTAGTGGTATTTAACACCCATTTTTACTATCGAGGCATCTCAGGTGATGACACTGATGATACATGAAATGAAATATATTGGAAAAGGATTTTTAAGGAAGGAAATATTCCAGGCCTAAGTTTAGAGTATCTTCCCGGCATTTTCCATTTATGAGGACTGAAAAAACCTGGAAAAAAACTCAGTCAGAGAGGACGGGCCTGGCGGGATTCGAACCCCAGACCTCCCGCTTACGAGTCCGCGCCTTAACGACCTCGGTCACCCGTGGCGGTTTCCCATAGGTAAGTAACGTATGATTTAAGTCTTCCAAAATCAAAGCTCTATGCATATTTTTACCATGAGACATATACCCCTTCAAAATGTACTAGTTAAAACGATAAGTTTTTCTAAATAAAATAATTATTTTTATGAAAGATATGAAACAATAAATAATTAATTGACAATATACAGAGCTAGACAAAAATATCTCCAAAATTTTAGAGTGTATCTACATACCATACATTCCCATTTTCTGTTCGAAAGAGAAGCTGAAAGCTGATTGAGCACTAAGTCTCATGGAATTCCAGCACGAAATGTCTTCTCAGCTACTGTGGCCACCACAAACTAAACACCATCTGTTGGTCAAGGGATCAAACTAAAGGTATTATAATTTAATACAAGTTACAGAGTTTACCGTGCAAAGTATATTAAAGCGTTTAATGTTCAGAGAGTGCTGATTTCTTACATGGCTCACTAATGAAAATAACTGTATCTGTTTGTACTTGGCATTTATTTCCAGTATCACGAGGAAAACATGCAAAACGTTAAACGCTGCCTTATCGCCTTACCCAGATTTTCTTGAGTGCATCCAAGCTGAGAGATTTAGAGCAAACATTGGTTCCAGTTATGATCGTAATGAGATAGATATAGAAATAAACTATCTTCTCTTTAGACCGTGACTTAGTCGAATTCTATAGCAATTTAAGTTTATCATATTTGAAGATAGGCCCATTAACAAGCTTGAAAACTGGCTCCAGAAGGGTCTAAAAGTCCACGTTAACTTTTCAGTTCCATTTTATTGGCTGTCATCAAAATGCGAGCTGAAAGTTTCCTTCTATTATAAATATTTTTCCTAAGAAAGCCTAATTCTGTACTAAACTTTCCACCGTACCTTAAAATCAGAAGCGCACATGACATTTTTGAATCAATTTATTTTGGTATCAGAGCTGCAGCTTTCTTACTGAGCCGTCTTTATTTTCAGCACTATGCACCTTACAACTTATTTGCAATGTAAGATATTTTACAGCAAATATCATTAACACATTATACTATTAAGTTTTCACAGCCAAGAACAAAATTAGATAAGATTAAACGGGAATATAATTAGAGCATCAGTTCCCCGTCACTAATGAACCAAAGCTCATTTCGAATGTTTTAAGTTCCTCCAGTGTTAAGGGTTGGTTTAATATACTCTATTTTTCAGTATCCTCCAAATCAACGGTAAGACCTGGGGAACGAGGAGGTATGAACTAGTGCTAATAATTTTGGGACCAAATATGTGGTGCAATTCCGGCAGAGCAGTCTTTGGTTTTTTTCTGGTCAATTATAGAACTTAAGAAATTAAACTTCTGTGCTACTTTGAATTAACATTTCAACCCCCCTTCCAAAATAGTCAGAATTCTTGTATGCAAAATGGACATAAACAGCATCCAACTTCTTCCTCAATTAAATTTCCTTCCTCGAAGGTCCTGCTTGGATTTTGAGAAGAGAAACAGTCACTAGATCTGAGCTGTAGCTGTTTTTGTTGAGTGAGAATTATTAAGATTAAATTCTTTAAGAGATGTGATAATTTATTATTGGATGGAATGTCAGTTATATTTATGAGTTTTGTGCGATTTCCTTGAAGCCACATTTCTTTACAGCTTCCTTTGCAATAAGATCTGTGTGCACAAGCGCGTTGTCATGAAGGTGCACCCACCGTTCACCTTTCCTTGCCCTTTCTCTTTAATGGAAGCACGTAGTCTGTGCAGTAGGTCAGCATAGTACTCCCCATTTACTGTGGTGTTCCTCTCCTTGAAGTCAATGAAGAGAATTCCTTCACAGTCCCAAAAGATTGTGGCCATATGGTCTAAAATAAATAGCCCTCTTAAATAAGACATTGAGAACCATAAAATTAAAGATAGAAATAAAGAAAAAAACAGGACAATCATATTCTTGGTTGACTGAGTGACCTTGGTTTTTAAGAGGCGGTGCTTCACCAGGTTTATTTTCGTGTAATAATGCAGTTTTAATGCCAGAATGTCATCTGATGTCATGCAACCTTTTACTGAAAAAATGCCTTAAATTGCAGAAATATATTTTTAATCCACTTCAGTTCATAATAACTTTGTGGAAAGAAAACTTTAATCTCATTATTGTGAACATAGAGGAATGACATTACAGAATTACAAAAATCAGAAGATAAAAAAAAGATTTTTTATTTATACGGAGATAGAGTTTATCGCTAGCCATGAGAAATGCATCTATTGGTTTACTTCCTTGTCGCCGAAAAAATTTAAAAATATATCCTTAGTCACAGGAAGAACGAGTTCTTCGTGCTTTAGCAATATGCAAAGTAGCCAAATCAGATAAATTCAAAGTCTTCGAATTCAGTGACTCTACTTTTCCTATTTAATAGTAATTAATGCATGAGCGTAACCTTCTTTATTTTATTTTAATACGTTACTATTTTATTTCTAAATGCACTCAATTTATTGACTTCGTGAAAGCACTTGAGAGAAACTTCGTAACATACTGTACACGTGTTTTCAGTCGCCACAACATGTATATCTTAATCCGACATTTACATTAGTATTCTTTCCTTCTTCTCATTCCAATCGCCGAAGTAAGGGCATTTATGTCAAAGCTCCAAGATAAAGCAGAAATAATTAATTCACCAATACTTCTGGAATTGTGGGTTTCTCTCACGTGTGCTTGTCTTTTTAATGTGCCCGAATTAAGTGATGTGCTCATCGTCATGATCTTAAGGAGGAAATTCAGCCAATGTCAACGAAGGCTGACTAACAATTGAGCATCAATAACGGCAAAATGTATTTCTTTAATTTAGTTTTGTTGTGTAAATCATTTTATATAAATCCTTAATAAAATTAATTCTCAAATCAGACTAGAACTTATATATGAATTTGCGTTAGTTGATTCGCAGCTGTAAATTCAATCGAGTAATTGGAGAATGGTTTTCGTTCTTTAAAAGCGTACATTTTCATTTCCGTCAGTCCAATAACCACAAAGAAAATCGAGTGTCCACAAGCACGTGACGCACGAATGAAAGAAACGAGTAATCAGTGCCTGATAAGCAGAAATGGAACATTTAATGCCAGGGACCCGAACTTGCCTTAACATTAGCCATACAGTGTAGCTGACTCTGAACTCTGCATAGCTTTTCGATATAAACAACAGCGGTTTCTGGCGTACATCCTTCCTCTGACCTCATATATCCTAACTCCAGTCAGGCTTATGCTGGTATCATGTTTTCTCATGTTTTTTTTCACTACTACTTATAAGCTGCTGTACTCATTATTGAGTCAAGACGATTGTTGAAAGTTATATTATAAGTGTAAGGAAATAAATCTAAAACTAGACTACCAAAACAGAAATAGATTTAAATGCATTTGTTTTGCAGTTCTGCACCACAGATAAATTCTTGTGGGTCCCTTGCCCCATCGAAAAAACTTTATGACCCACCATGAGTTGGGAAACACTGCTTCATACTTAATGTTATAACACGAATTTCAAAGGGATCATTAGAGGATATGTTGCTCGAACATTTTCATGTTGTGTTAATATGCAGGTTGCTATGAATTAATTCACGACAACTAAGCGAAATGTGTAAATATCGCTGCGTCTAAGTGTTCTATTATAATGATATTAAACCTCTGCATTCTTTTCTATGAATACATTTATAACAATATTAATATAAGAATCTTCAGTAGGAAATAAACATTCTTTTCTCAGAAGCTCTTTTAAAGAGCAGATTTGGCAAATTTGAGCATTAGATTATACAAATAATTTCTTATATAGTTCTATAAATGAATATACCCGTATTTGGCGTTCGATCCAAAGTACGTCTCCGTTTTAAATAATGCGCGACTGAATATGAGAATTAAATTTTCCATATTTATAAGCACGACTTGTAGGAATAAACATACTCAGTTTATATTTTGCAAATCTTTAAGGCTAAAATAAAATCAATAACTTTTAATTCATATAACAAAGAAGATTCTTCTTTATCACACGTTATTGTACAATACGCCTGAAAGAAAATATTCAAACCTGCCTCGGTAAAACCGTGGATCATATTTCCAGTCAACCAATTATTGGCTTTGAAAATTAGTATTTATGTTATTAAACTATAACAGCCGGCATACACCAGGCAGTAAAATTTATTTTAATGCTCGTAAAACCCTAAAACCATTGCACCGACAATTTAACTTTCAAACTAGCGATGAGCCCCCCCCCCCCCCAATGAAACTTGTTTCGGTTGTTGTAATTAGCTCAGGATACTGAATACATTCATTTATTTTCTGCCTGTTATACTGATTCACAAACGTCAAATCTTTTTGGTGCATATTCAAAATTTAAATCAGGTGTATAACGCTGCTGTTTTGCAATGGAAGTTAGTTTCTACATACGTCTGTAGCAAAATGGTAATTGTGTGTTTTGCGTTGGATATTTTAAAGAATACTTCTTAAAAATACTGGATACTGAGAAAACAATAATAAATTACAAAAGTATATTTATAGGTTCTAGTTTATTTTCAGTGATTTTATTGTTATCACATAAAATTAGATTATATTTTGCAGAGTTATTTTCTGGTAGACAAACACGTCTTCCTTAAGAATACAAAAGGGTACAGCTCTAATTCTTATACGGATCCATAAAGGGAATTATTATGACATGATTTAAGAGATTACATAATTTAATGGACTTGAAAATTAGTTTGAATTAAATTTAAAAGTTTTTGAAAATCGATGCTTTTAAATAATTTTCATAATCCTAAAGTGTAACATTATTCATTAATTTTTAATTTATTATGATGCATATTGGATTGGCCGGACTGAATTGGAATTGATTCTTAGGGCCGAAGGAGGATGTTTCGGTACTTCAGCCTTGCTGAAGAACTGGCCGCTTCTGCCCACTGGAAGTATTTTGCGTACACTGAGATAAATCTAAACATGAAAAAGGTTGATTTCTGTTAACATAAAGACAAACCTTCGATTGTTTGGAATTTAGTTGCAATGTTTAACTTTATTGGAAATCTAAAACTTTTAAGTGCATATTATAAAGGACTACAAGCTTTAAATTACAGGTATTTATTCAGATTTCATCTTAAGCAAATAATAATTAAGTCTTAAGGTTAGCTAAAACTGTCCGTTTCTAACTCTTTCCAATTACACATTTAATATTAGTGCGAGGGTAGGTCCATAAGTTTCCGTCCTCGCCGATAAACATTATCGCCTTCACAAAACCCATATCTCGTGTCATATCTTATCTGCTAAGTAAGCAATTGCAGCTGTAACTATTGCTCCGCTGTGTGCAGTGGTTCAGATATAGTTGCATAAAAAAGGATATGTGTAGAAGATTGTAACATGTTCAAAATGAAGTATCGAGGTGCTTTTAAGTTCTTCACAAAAGAAAGACTTACTTCAAATGAAATTAAACAGCGATTGGACGGTGTGTATGGTGAAGCATCCCCCTCAAATTCTACCGTAAAATAATGAGCCAAACTTTTTCGAATGAGTCCAGAAAGCATTGAAAACGAAGAGCGTGCAGGTCAGTCCGTGGAGGTGCTCACTCCTGAAAACATCGCTCTTGTGGAAGGAGAAGTTATGGAAGACCAGCGGCTCAAAATTACAGAAATAGCAGCAAGGTTGGGCATTTCTAAAACAACAGTCCTTCGAATTATTCATGAATATTTAAACATGAATAATGTTGGTGCAAGATGGATGCTCAGTCCAAAAGCAGCAACGAGTCATCTGTTGTCATCCATTACTGTGGCAACGAGAGACAAGTTCTGCAAATCATTGTTACAGGAGATGAAACTATGGTCCTCTACTGTGGTTCCTTGTCCAAAAGAGAATCGATATAGTGGTAGGCGTAAACCTGGCAAAGCACCGCCTCTTAAGGCCAAGGTCACTCAGTCAACTAAGAACATCATGGCCACAATCTTTTGGGAGTGTAAAAGAATACTCTTCATTGACTCAAGGAGAGGAACACCACAGTAAATGGGGGGGGGGGGTACTATTCAGGCGTACTGCATAGACTACGTGCTTCCTTCCGTCAAAGAGAAAAGGCGAGGAAAGTTGAGTGGTGGTGTGCGCCTTCTTCACGACAACGCGCCTGTGCACACAGCTCTTGCTGCAAAGGAAGCTGTGAAGAAATATGGCTTCAAGGAGATCGGCCATCCACCCTATATCCCAGATCTAGCTCCCAGCGACTATTTCCTCTACTCAAATCTCAAGAAGGACCTTCAAGGAAGGAAATTTAAATGTGACAAGAAGTGATGGATCCTCTTTACGGCCATTTTGGAGATACGACTTCTGATTATTTGGGGGGGGAGATTGAAATGCTAATTCAAAGATGTGAGAAGTGTATTGCAATAAAGGGTACCTAGTTTTTGTCTTTATCATACCTAGAAAATGGTTAGGTCGGAAACTTATAGACCTACCCTAGTATATCTTCAGCCATGTTCGCAATTCCCTTTAATTCCAAAGGTGTGTTTGGCAGAAGTATTTATAGCTATGTTCATAATACCGTGCCCTCATTTCATTACCCAATCGGAGTTTGTATGCACTAGTTGAAGCGGTTGACTTTCAGTAAGACTGGAGTTATAAAGTCCTAATGTCAACTTAGAAGATGATGAGGTATGGTGGTATGTTAGTAAAACTAAAACAATGCAACATAGGAGCAGATAAATGAATATATAAGTGGCTAAGTTCGGTTATGAACCCAGAGTTCTTATATGTTCTGTATTGTCTAAAGAAATAGATATACGGAGCCTGGATATATTACATTTTATGGAGAATTCTCATGTAAAAATTTTAAGAATTTCATTGACCTATATGAGCCTAAGAAAGTGTTACACAAATTAGTATTTTTATGGCCTTCATCACCATTGTGAAGTTACTCGCTGTATAATTTTTTATTCGGAATTTCCTGTTCCAATCAAAAATTCTCCCTTTTACTCTGGCTGGCAGAATGGAGTGCTTAAAACTTTGGCCTTAATCCTTCGTTTGGAAATAGTTGATCCAATGTAGAATAACTGTAACTTAAGAAAAAATTTTAGCTCAGTCTTAATAAAGACATTTTAAGGGTGTGACAAATTACACTCCCTGCTAATGAACCAATAAAGTTGTGTTGATCATGTACCAAATTCCATAAATCATGTTCAGAATTCTCCTAGTTCTGAAGTTTTATTTTCCATCTAATGAATGTTAAACAGAAAACCTATTAACAAAACCAAAAAGGAATGTTTAATAGTATTATTTTATTGGAGCATGTCATTTGTGGTTATGAGTCTAGAAAAGGGCATCATAAGATAAATGTGCACTATGTTGGCATGAAATGATTAAAAATATTAATTCCGTTTAAAATATTGCTCTGCCCTTAGTAAACTCTTTAGCTGTTTATTGATTAGTTTCTCTAATGAGAAATAATACAAATACATGTGCAACTTTAGATGTAGCGTGCCGAGTAACAAAGTTTCGGCTCCCTTTAGAAATCCGGTGGAAGTAATTATTGGTGTTCCTGAAGCAAAGCTGTACCTATTTCTACATCGAGCATTTCTCATTTTCCGCTTTTTCCTTCACCATTCAAACTCCCTATATCCCTGTACTCTATTCATAATTCCAGCACATTTTCCCTCTCGTCCCTTGTTCCTCATACCTTGCAAATCCCTGCCCGTTGCACCCCCGCCTCACGCAGTCCACTTTCCCCACAAAACCTAGACCCTCTGTCGACCAGAAATTATACCAGTGCCGTGGATTAGTCGCTGCAGAATAGAAAGGGTGGTCCACAATATGAACAGGGTTAGCAACCCCAAAAAGTTGCGCTAGTAATCCTCTACCGCTGATGGACTTAAGACAATGGATACGTACAAGATAGGCCGGTGTTAATGAGAAGATGGCGAGAATACCGCAGCCAATAGGAGCCTTTGTTTCAGAGTTAAGTCTTTTTTCCTCCCAGATTAGTTTCTTCGTTAATGATGGCACTTCTGCAGTTCTGCTGTGAAGTACAAACACAAGGACAGGAAGAAAAACCTCTTGCTCGTTAACTAAGTGTAGGCAGCAGTACCAAAACGGAAGAAAAAAAAAGTTTTAAGGTGTTTTTTTAACGGTGCCGTGGCTTATTTTACATTCTTATGTGTTGTTAACGCTAGGGCTATTCAAGTAGATTTTTGGCAGTTGTTTTCTAGAGGAAATCCAGTGAACTATAAAGACAATAAAGCAGGGAATATTATGCGCTGCATTCAGCTACAAATGTATAAGTAGGGAAGGGTACAGCAAGCTGCGAATTTTGTATCGATAATGAAAGTGTAATTTTAAAGATAAGAAAAATTTAGTGTTGGTTTACAATAATGTGGGGGATCAAGCACTTATTCGAGCAGTCTGTCTGAGGGAGCAAATAAGAAAAGGGTGTGTTGTGTGTTGGGTATCAAAAATAAGGAAAGTCTTAGAAAAAACTGAACTGGGGTATATTTGAAAGGAGGCAAAGTATTACGCGCAATAGCTAGAAGATAGTTAACAGACGTTTACGAGATATTGATAGGAAAAAATATTGAAATTCAGTGCACAGAAAAGGTATTGCTTAATTCGGATGCTCAAATAAATCAGGTTTAGGGCAGATTTACAATTAGGTGTCTTTGGGAGAGAAGAAAGAAGTAATTTCACGCTCAGATTATGGGATTGGAAAGAAAATAAATTAATTAAAACTTTGCCCACTGTGCGAAGAAGGCGACGCCTGGAGACATGTTCTGGCAGAATGCAGGCAAACAGCTCCTCATAAATGGAAAATGCAGGGGAAGTACCCTAAACTAAGGCCTGGAAAATTTCCTTCCTTAAAAAAAATCCTTTCTCTATATATCATTTCATGTATTTTCAGTGTCTACCGCCTGTGGCGCCTCAGTAGAAAAAACGGGCGTTAACACAATTAAAAAAAATGTAAGACATGTTTCAATCTGCATATCCAAACTCTGCTCTCCAACGATGTAACTTGCCAGGTGGATATTCGTAATTTATTGAACGCTTCTCGTAGACAGAGAAGAACAGAATTATAATAATGTACTTCCAGATCAAATGAGGGGATATTGTTTCCTACCCAGCTGACTTAGCTTGAGGTCTAGTTTGTTACGTACGTACTGCTAAAACATTTCGAGCATGTATCTCAAGGTTAATTATGATCAATAGCTTGATATCTTTAAATTAGAGTAATAGTCATATTGAAAGTCGAGTGATTTGATTCGTTTGGGTTACATGTTTGCAGTTCTGGGGGCTGTAAGAGTTTTTCATGATATGAATCTTCAATTAAAAAAATTACAGTTAAAAATAGAAATTAGATAGGCGATACAGGAAGACAACTGAACAACTAAAACCTCCTTCTTTGACTACAAAACACTTTGCATTTGTGTGCATAGAAACAACTTATACTAGTTTATTGTAGCATTTTAAGCGAATATACACACGCTTATCTGAACTTTATCGTAATGCAGAACTATTTTGTTTACAAATGCATCACCCTCTTTGCTTAGCTTGTATTTAATTTACTGCTTAGCAGAGAAAAATCCAGTGTCAATGACGATTAATATCTCACTAACTATGTATTATATACACCTTGTGTATATAATACACAATTTTAAGCCCTTTCTGATTATAATATTCCTGCAATTTATTTCAGATATTTTTTTATCGAAAGTATAATAGAAATGATGTTCTCTCAATTGTTATAAATATCACATTTTGTACCACAACCGGGGCAGAGATTGGACGCAGCCTGAAGCGTGCTCCGTCTTCATAAATCATAAAGTTTTGTGTCTACTTCAATTGTCGCGCAATGGAGTTGCTCTTTTTATAGACAAAGATGATGCAACACAACAACCGTATTGCTGTAAAATACAATAATGATAATTATGAACTACATGCAGAATTATAAGAATGTTTTAATAAGATTTGTGCAGTTTATTTCGCCATTCGCTCAACACAACACTTCATAATCATCTGCCGGAGAAAAATGTTCTCTTGGCATTTGAAAATAATACTGAGAGTAGTGCGTCATAAAATGATAAATGCTGAATGGCGGTAAACTTGGGGAAAACAATGCTAACACATCATGCGGAGGAAAAGACTTAAATCCGTGATAGCGTTTGGCAGGA
Source organism: Metallyticus violacea (assembly GCA_030762175.1). Classification (NCBI taxonomy): domain Eukaryota; kingdom Metazoa; phylum Arthropoda; class Insecta; order Mantodea; family Metallyticidae; genus Metallyticus; species Metallyticus violacea. The sequence goes on from CM060838.1 coordinate 81,845,050, forward strand.
CAAGGAAATTTTCAGAAACTTGTAAAACTCAGGGAACATGATATTTCCCCGACAACGTATAGCGTGAAAGTTATCCGAGGATAACGTCTCCAGCACGAAGAATGCTAACACTCCTGTTTCCTTTCTTGGGCAAAGTTCCTAAAGCCGCACAGATTATGAAGAGCTCTGCTTCTCCCAACTTCTTGCCTTTGCATAATAACAGAGCATTCTGCTCTTATATCGGGATTGTTTTGCGTGCAACCTCAGCACTAGACAGTAGCAAATGTTTGATAAAACTACCAGCAAGTAATTTAATATTTAGTTCTACACCTAAGTGAAACTTCATCTTACATAATACAAAAATATAATTTCCGAAGTGTTCACTTTTGTTGAAATCCTTTTATATTTACTTATCGGTCACTTTACATGACAGTTCAGAAACGTTGTATTTTAATTTTGGTTACAATAAGTTGTCTGCAAGAGCTCGACTTGGTAAAGAATAACGTACTAGTTAGTAGAAATATGAATTGCTTGTGATGATGTGAACGTCTTTCGTGAAAATGCTAATCCAGCACATTCTCGATGTGGGCTTTAGAAACCAATACCCAAAACTAAGGAACGGCCGTGTTATACAAAAAGAGCGAACAATAACAAGGCATCTTTATCACCACATTTTATGATAGTTGGTTTCCATTGCATTCGTCAATAATGCGCCAGTCCAGCTCTCTTACTGTCATGCTATTGTTAACAGTGCGCGCCAAATTATATTTTCAAGAAGATGATTCAGAAAGTATGCATGGGAAGGGAAAACCGCGTAAACCCTTGGCAAGTCCGATTGCATCAACTGATAAAGCGGACTGAATGTTTCCAGTTAGCATTTGTTGAAACTATATTATACAATACATAGTAGTGATATTAACGTTAATGTCATTCAACAACAATTGTATTCATGGACTGCTGTCTAATTATCTTCATTAGCCGAATTGATAGAAGCCGGTATATATTGTTACTTAAAATAAAATATTAATATTTATTCATTTAATGACGAGTACTTTTAATGGAATTTTTCCCCAATAATAGCTGCAGGGGGGTGTGGAATTGACTATTTCACTCATATGACGTCATCTTAAATTCGACCATTGAAAGGAAACAAAATGTTGAATTTTGATCAATCGCAGCCGGATTACGGAGTGAAATTATCGAAAAAAATTATCAAATCTGTTTTATCATGAGATGTGCATTTGTCTTGTGGGCAGTATAGCCAACTCTATACCTTTACTATATTATTCCTGAACAAGCATCATTGAACACTTTTGCTAGAGGCGGTGCGGAAATGCAACAAAAAACAAAAGCATGAAAACTGGGCAATAACAACGCAAAATAGAGGGTTCTTCAAAGCGTTTTTGATGCGTCAAATGTGCAAATTGATCTTATCATTAGGAATTTCCAAACCACAGAATATAAAGAAAAATAGAGACGCTGTATGTTATCCTTTTTTTTTTTTTTTTTCCCTCAGTTGGTATTAGAAAATCAACCGTAGCGATTGTAATAATCGACTTTTGTCCATTTCAGTTTCACGGTGTCAGAATAAAACAGATATTCATAAGTATGACATTTTGTACAAGTGTTAATGTTGTGTACCCGAATTTCAAATATATTACTTTCATTCTTATTCTATTCATGAAATAGTCCTAAACCCGTATTTTGCTCCTCTCTATTGGCATTGCTGACAATCGGCATTCTTCTGTCGCAAGATTGCTTCAAAAGGTTAAGTATAAATGTACAATTATTACAATTTTGCAAGTCAAGTTTAGAGAAATTATATTTAAATTCTTATTCTATGTCAAATAGTCCTAACAAATATCTCTCGAGGGTCTGAGTTTTCCAGATAAATTCACTCCCTACGTTTGGTAATCTCAGACTCTCTCGTGATAATTTGATTGCACGAGTTCGGGAAACCTTGTGATCTATGTTTCCTACACATTTATCTTAAGAACCGAGAGAAACCCCCTGTATAATTGTTAGCCAGGAAATTTATCCAAGTGGGAATTCAACCTGGGTCGGCCATGTAGAAATACGAATGCTGCCGCTAGACCACTGCGGGGGTCGGAACAAATATTTGTAACTCATTAATAGAGTGGCAGCTAATATATTATGAGCATTTTCTTATTTCTATGGGTTCTTATACGTATATGAGTTGCATATAGATCATGTATTGCTTCGTATATCTTGTGAATAAACTACAGCCCGTATATTACTATTAGACTTATTATAAAATATTCATATGTCATAGCAAAGATTACTTTCTGAAATTTAAGAAACTTTTCAGTATATAAGGTTGCAATAAGATTATTATTTGTTTATTATATATATATATTATATTATTATATATCGTAAATTGTGGTAAAGGCAGCTTTATAGAATAAAATAGTGCATGCATTCTTATTATTACTAATTTAAAAAGTGTCATAAAATTAGGAAAATCTTTGATTCCACAACTTTGAAAGAAACGAAACAAATATACTTAAAATGAGCTTAAATTAGGAAATAAGAAAAATACTTTACAATGGCACTTGGTAATGTAAGAAATAACAATATAAAGAACTAGCTGAACGTAAATAAGCATTTTGTGCGAACATTTTTCCAAAAATGTTTAAAGAAAGTTGCTGCAACATCTTTGTAAGAGGGGAATTAAGTTAAAATATTATTTGTAATACATGCATCATTATCTTAAGGGTAACATAGTCATTTTAAGGAAATTTTTCAATGTTTATAATGAACATTGCATAGTTAGTTGTTCAGTTCATCGCAGTGAACCAAGTTTGTATCATTTCAAATTAAAATTTCATCACACTCAGTTGAATAATTTATGGTCATTCTGTATATTATGTCAATTTTTTGTGATTAGATAAATGCTCAATTAAATAATTGTTTCTTTTGCAATGTAAAGACGTTGTTTCGCAGCGGAATATTACAGTAAAACTAAAACTAATGTGGATGAAAAACTGCCAAGTTTGCAGCAAGAAAATAATATTTATTAAAGGGTATTTAATTTATAATAATGAAAATGTATATTTTATATTATTGCGACCATGTGATGAGTAGGATATTGATAGTGAAGCGACACAAGAGAACGCATAACCTCTTTTTGAACTCTATCATAGTGAATTTGAGTACTCACATCGTTAATTTGCTAAAAGTTCTTCCTATTATCCAACAGGATGGAACGTTATTGCTTTGAAGGAAACGCTAAAAAGCTGACGTCAAACTTCAAAGAAACTGATGACGTGGAAGAACGGGTTTTTGAGGAAAATGGACTGGAAAATACGTTTTAATGGAATCCACAGTAGTTGAAAAGTTCGTCTCCTTTTTCCACAATAACATGGAGATGGAGGCGTAGCTTTAAAATGGGGAGCTACATTCATACACTCTGGTGAATGAGAAAGCACGTTAGTATATTTATTCGCCTGCTTCAAGCAGTCCCCATCCCTTATTTAATATACTAACGCTTCGTGTGGAAAAAGTTTTGCAAGTCGACTGGCAGCAAACTTTCCGTATAGGGACCTTAAACATTTCTTACATCAGTAGCTGCAAATACGTAGACAACTTTCAAAATTGCTGGCAAAGCAGAGAAAGCGTCAGAACTGTAAACCTTTCCTCACCTTAACTAAAGGATAACATTCAAGGAAACCATTGGCTTACTCGTGCTAGAAGAGCATCTTGCAATATGTACGAAAATAGTACATGAGCATACAATATGTGTATAAATTTAGTATTCAAACGCCGTCCAGTATATGGTTTATTGAGAAGTAAAACTAATTTAAAGTGATGGTTTGTTCAAAAACTAACTGCTTCCGGAATATATCAATATAACTTAAAAAAAACACATTTCATATGATTAAATGTGTAACTGGGTGATTCTATGCTCTACAGAATATGTGCAAGCATAAAATGTCTAAGGAGTAGAGAACATTCCTTAAATTTCCTAATAGTTGTCTCATTTTAAAATATGTGTAAACAATATTTCCAACACATATGTATAAAATCAACAATGTAATTCTATTTAATGAAAAAAATACAATTCTTGTAACTTTAAAATATACTGATATACAATTGAATGATATATAAACTTACCCTTTTTATAAAATTTCCCAGGATATTATTAATGATGGAGACATATGAATAGCTAATCCAGTCTCAATTATTTTAATATACTGTAGAGTTTGTCGGTCCTGGTGGTGTAGTGGTTACCATACTTGCCTCCTACACCCAAGATCGCGGGTTCGAACCCGGCGAGAACCGATGGATTTTTTTTGGGGCGTAAAAATCCTAAGTATGGCTTCCTTCGGAAGGGAAGTAAAGCCGTGGGTCCCGTGTCGTACATTTACGGCACGATAAAGAACCTCAAGCCTGAAAGAGAGGCCTCTGAGCAAAATTTGTCGGCCGTTTCATGCCCTGAGTTGAATGGGACGCTGATGACCTGAGATGTTAAAGAGCGTCTATAAATAAATAAATAAATAAAAACTGTAGAGTTTCGTGTAGAACGTAGTTCAGGAGATTGAACAGGCGACTCTAGTACTGTAACACATTTCTATCTACCTAAACACTCGTTCAGCACCATGTCCTTTGGCATGTACAAAGGCTTTAGTAATAGTGATAATCAAAGGCTGCAAAACATTCACTGCATTCAAATGAGATCAGTTTTCTATTTTCCATTGTTCCTCCTCAGAGTATTATAAATCAAAAACAATTTCGATTTACACATAATGCACTCCAATTTATTGTCTTACAACAACAAGTGACAAAGTTTAGATAATATCTGCATTCGGATATTTTGAGCGTAAACACAAAGAAGAAGAATAAAACATAAACAATACGTTATAATGATGGAGGAACAACTGAAGAAAAATCACGCATTACTTGAGTATGATTAACCGCATTTTAACATTTGAAAAATAAATCGCGCTACTAAAGAGCAGTATATTCTTCATGGTATTTGATATAAATAACCAAAGGAAGAAGGTTTGCATATAATTAAACCGTGAATAACTTATTACGAATTGTTAAATTGAAGCTTTTATATTTTTATTTACCGTAAGTGCCAGTATAAGGCAAGTATGCCCTGTTAAACAATGCTGTAATATATCAAGTAGTGCACGATTTGTAAGATTACTAGGTTTTCTTCTCCAAATTAACTTGTGTTTTACAAAATTATAGATTCAGTTTCCTATAGTACGATTGTTCTTTTTTGTAATTTAATTGTTAAAGTACGCACTTTAAAATTTTTGTTAGCCTCCCATTCAACTCAGGGCGTGAAGTGACCGATAAATTTTGCTAAGAGGCCTCTTCTATCAGTCTTAATTTCTAATACGTTGAACATTAGCTTTAATTTGATTTGCATTAAATGATTTTTCAAATATATGCTTAAATGCATATTAATATATTTATGAATATCAATCTCTATCTATACAGTTATATACGTTTAGTATTTATATGTTTCTTGTGAGAGTAATTTAAAATTATTGGGCAGTTAAACGATTTGACAATGACATGTTTTGCAGTACAGCAAGTATGATAGAAAGTGTTGAGAAGGTCTTCCATTAGCACCCAGCACATATGAACTCGCCTCTTCATATTACACAAGTAGTTCATAAACACATCGGGAGCTGCATTCTCACTGAGAGTTCATGGCTTTCCCTTTCAACATGTTCCATAGGAAGAAATCTGGTGAGGTTAAGGTCACACGACATTGTTTTTTTACACCCGTTTTTACTACTGAGGTACCACAGGAGGTGGACATTGATGATACATGAGATGAAATTATATGTTGGGAAAGGATTTCTTAAAGGAAGGAAACGTTCCAAACTTAAGTTTAGGGTACCTCCCCGGCATTTGCAATTTATGAGTGCTGAGGAAAACCTGGAAAAAACCTCAGCCAAGGAGGACGGTTCTGCAAAATTCGAGCCCCAGACCTCCCGCTCACGAGTCCGCGCCTTAACGACCTCGGCCACCAGTGACGGTGCCGATATTAGTGCCCAAAGTTCTTCAGAAATAGAGACGAAGAAAGAAACACTGAAATTGAAATGTGGCAAGTGACACATTTCTTACTGAAGATAATCTGTACAAAATTCCAGGTCCTTTAACTGATTCACAACTCATGGTAAAGTGGGGTATCCATCGTTGAAGCTGAACCTAGCATTGCAGTCCCGACGAAATACAACACCCTAAAAGTTCTATCACAAACAAGTTTCTCATACTTGATTGAAGGACTTTCACAAATATGAACCTTCTGGTAACTGGCGTGCACTCCACTGGGGTGGAGAACTTGCTGGGACTAATGTTACTGCATCTCTTCTGTTCATCGGGAGGTTTCAATTCTTGATCAGCAGTAACACTCAATGCACGAGGCTTTGCGTTTTTTTTTTTTTTTTGTTTTTGTTTTTGTTTTTTTTTTGTTTTTGTTTTTGTTTTTTGTTTTTTTTGCAGCTCATTGACACATACTTGTGAAATCCCGTATCTCCCTTAACAGTTTACACGAGAACTTCTGTGGGGAGCTCAACAATCATTTCACCTCATGCACTGTTGCTTCTGGCAGTTCAGATGTCCTCCTTCGTGGACTTCAACAATGTTTCCATGGTTTCCAGTTTCTCCACTAGACACTGAATGGAAGATTTTGCCGGTGGTTTCCTAACACCAAACTCAGCACTGCTTTATCGATGCAGTTTTCCAACTGGTGCGGACAATAATGAAACCTCTTTTCACTGTCTATTGGTTCATTTTGTACTGTACGTACTGTAGTGGATGTAACACAAAAAAGTTGACTGTCCCGCAACAACAACATAATCAAGTGCATCACACTACAACGAGGATTCACGGGCATGCGCGATACATGCGCCAGAGAGTAGCGCCTCTCCGTAAAAATTTTCTATCACCAACTTAGGGAAAAAGCAGTAGCCGAGAGCAATCGTCAGTATTGAAACACCCTAAATGTTTGCACTAATTTATGTTTCGTGTTAGTAGATGTTTAATTTATTAGTACGATTGTTCATTATTTTAAAGTGAATTTGACCTTAGTTTGTTGTGATTATATAGCAATGTTGTGTCCTAGAATAAGACAATGTTCTCCCACGAAGCTTATCTTAACTAATTTTTATAAGCATGTTCTTTAAACGAGTCATTTCCATTATCTTGAGCATATGCTCGCTATTAGACTCGTGATTATACATAATATTTTCTAACTTATATATATATATTCTTCTTTTAGTTTTGGGGAACGTAGTTCAACTTTAACAACTTATATGTTCTTATTTATCTATCCTCCTCTATGTTTCACAATGACTGCTATAGGTTACCCAGTAATGTTTTTCAGTTTTTGTAATTTACACTATTTCGGATACTTCTGTTTGCTGTATTTGTTGATTTATGGTATTTTATCTTATCTTTGCATTTTGATGCTTCGATTTGGGTCATTTCTAGCATTGCGTGGTAAATATGTATGATGTTTGGTATCACATTCCAAAATGCAAGCTTATTTAATCACAAATCTGAAACACATACATGTCAAAAAACGATATATCTTCCATGAAAATACTGCAACAAGCCCTCTAGAATCAATTGTGTCAATGGCATTAAAGAACGAAATGAAATGAAGGAATTTGATAATGTTATACTATCCTGTAGGGACCACCATCACACTTATCTCACTCCTGCTTCAAAAGTTCGTATTGGCTAAAATGAAAGCGAAATCGTCAACGCCCATTCACAACTCAGTTGGTCTATGGCAATAAGCTCTCTATTAAACCTCTTGACACTCCAAGTTTTTACCATGTAAAAAAACCAGGTGAGAAAGACGGATGTAGCTGTGCTAGTTACACAAAAAGCGAAAATCCCAAATTTGCGCACGGGTTCAATTCCTGTTAACATGTATCGAATCCGGATAGTTTTAGCACCAACCAGGAGCTCTAGTAAAGGCGATTTCCAGCTACTACAGATTTATTTTCTGTGTGAATGTTTCAAACGACATAGAGCTTTAGAGCAGCGCTTCAAATTGCCAATTTTTTTTTTTTTTTTTTTTTTTGAGTAGTGTTTAACGCCCGTTTTCACTACTTAGGCACCACAGGTGATGAACACTGATGATACATGACATGAAATGATAAATTTGGAAAGGATTTTTTAAGGAAGGAAGCGTTCCAGGCCTAAGTTTAGGGTACCTCCCCGACATTTGCCAGTTATGAAGACTGAGGAAAAGATGGAAAAAAACCCAGTCAGGGAAGACGGTTCTGACGGGATCGAACCCCAGACTCCCACTCACGAGTCCGTGCCTTAACGGCCCCCGTCACCCATGGCGGTACCAATAATTCTGAAAGAATGTAATTATCATAGAAAATTTTCGACTAATTGATATACTACTTTATGCATATGTATTTAATTTCTGTTAAATGTTTAATTTTTGTTATATATTCTATATAATATACAAGGATCTCATTTCGAATTTACTAGCGTATTTAAAATGAATTTAACTTAATAAAAACACTTGAGGGGGGGTTAAAACAATGTTAACTACATTTTAAGTTTCTCCAGTCATCCCATTCACTCCTCTGAAATTCCAGTATATATATATATATATATATATATATATATATATATACTTATACTTTAAAGAGAATTCAACTCACGTGTTTTCTATCCTTACCTAACAATTTTGGTTGGCGTTATTTATGTTTGAATTTGTATTTTAAAAATAGTCAATTAGTTGTAGGAGAAAACACTAATTTTGGGGGTGCTATTGGAATTGTACTAATTTAAATGTTTTGCAAACATTTCGTAATGTGGCTAATAGCTCACATTCTTTGGTTATCCTCTTTTTGAATTTTTCAGACGAAAGAAAACAAATGATATGATAACATTTTAACTCTCTGCAAGTATCACAAGGTAGAGCTACTCTTATAATTTCAAAGTATGATGGCTGGGGATGAGAGGTAAAATCTAAAACTTAATCAACCTTACTGTTGAAATGAAATGTATCGTAGGTAGTTATTCATACTGGGAAGTTTTGATATGAAAGCTCTGTATATTTTATGCACATCTCATATTTCTATACTTAGTACCGTTATGTGCACACAAATCCGCACCCTAATAACGCTAAGCCTGCAGCGTTTAAGGCAGTTTTACCAAAAGCACCGCAAAGTTAAGTATACAGGCTTTTAGCTCGGATGTCTGCTTTAGACTCGCCCAAGCATGGGGCATCATGTTATCTGGAGGTGTCGAACAGCTTTTTAGATGTCTGCAAGGGACTTCTACCCTACCTCACCAGCTCGCTGTATTTCCTGCGTAGTCGCTTGGAAAGCAATGTGCGTGCGTGCGCTTTGAAATACACGCTATGGCTCTCAAAGTGGGAGAAAAAAATGATCTCACAGAGCTTCGATTGTTGAGAGCAGTGTGAAAGCAAAGCAATGGATCTGCATACACAAACCACATACGTTTTGTTGTCAGTGGTAGAACGAAATCTTGAGGATTTCTAAGAGCTATATCGGTTTACATCTGGTTTCCAGAGCAAAATGTTTTTGTTAAAAGAATTTCGGGCTTCGGAAAGGGAGAGAAGAAGAAATGGATAAAGCAAGCAAGTAAACAGCTGCCAACCTTTACGAATATTCATTTCAATCGTTTTGGGAAATGCTTTTTGTTAGCTTTCACATTTTGCAGGCAAATCGTTTTAAAGCAAAAGTACACGAATAAGCGGTTTTTTTTCTATAAAGTTCTGAAGCATTTAAACGTATACGGATTGTTGATGTGTGTGGCCCGTTATAAAATGTGTGTGTTCGAAAAGGTCAATGTAGTGAGTATCCAGCACAAAATGAAAGTGAATTTACATTTTACCATTCGTATGAAAAACTGGAGTGCTGCTGTGTATTGGAAACAAACAACCACAAAAAAAAAATGCCTTAAGAGTTAACATAATGTAATATGTTTTCGGAATCGCTTTTATTTGTGTTAAAAATCTCAAACACTTTGAGTCCTAAATTTTTAATGGACTTTCTCTTATGGAAATGCAAATTTTTACATAATTTAATTGGCAAAGAGTTTAGATGAATCCCTTATTTTTCATATTATGAGAAAGATAATATACACAAGGGGAAAGGCCACGTCCTTGACGAAGACGTTTAGTGCTATACTAGATTTAATTGAATTTTAATACTTAGCTCTGTATAACCATATAGTGATTTGACAGCATTAATTAAATTACTTGATACTTAATACTTTTCAAGTTTTTGTTTTCTTTTTTTCCTCAGTTTAAATTTGTTTATGATGTCGTATTCTTTTATATAATCTACAATACGGAAGGTATAGAGGTAAATACAGTATAGTAATAAGCCCAAGCAATCCTTGCAGGACAAGGGCCTCCTATTTGAGTAGGATTGGCTCAATTTTTACTCGCATGGGGACCCAGTCTATGTGAGTTTGAGTGATTTACCCCTTTAGATTTCGTTGCCTTATGACGTATCTACCTGATCACATTCTAGGCTAGATTCCATGAAGTCTGATACAATTCATAATACTGAATGATGTGAAGCGGGAATCACTACAATGGCGGGAGATATGGGAGCGATTGATTAATTTAGAACTTCTGGTTTATTTGCAATTTAATTAAGCCTCTATTAAGTGCTTATGGGGGGTGTAAATTTCTTTGACGACGACTCTCCTACTCTTCTCCTGTCTGCTTTCTTGATAATGAATTGAGGAAACTGACCTCACTACATCAGCTGTAAAACTCGACTAGTGTTTTGCAGATATCGTTGTCTCTGGGAAAGGGAACTGGAGAGGTTATAGTTAGCTGAAGAGACTTTTAAATTTGGTTAACTATATGGTTTTAGTCAATGTTTAGTTCGATTCCAGGGTTCAGAGAATATTTATGGAGATGAGTTCTCTCACTTGACATCAACACCAGGTTTAGGATACTTTGTCTCTCGTCACATCATCCGGGCGAAGGTTTGTCCCTCTCTCATGCGAGCCCTTGTTCGTTCACTTTCAATTTATTAAGCAGCCGAGAGCTGTGAAAATCTGTACACGGGTAGCAACTGAAACAACTGTTACTGCTGACAAACTAAAAAAACACTGATTACACTCTTACAACTGAAGCACTGAAAAAAACCTGATCTTGCAGAGGCTGGTGCAGGCTTCGACTTGCAACTAGTTTTGTTTGATCTCAGTCGGTCGGTTAAAGTGTCCTAGAGTGTTTTCAACTAAGTGCATTTTGTTGTTATAAATATTTTACTGGCTCCTTATTGGCTGGACGCCCTACATGCGAGTTAAAGAAATTATCTCGCGGGCTTTCTATACGCACCTTTCTTCCCTCGTATTTATTTCTGGGAGAAATAGTTACTTCCTCATGGCTGTAATGACCGAACTTGCATATTTTCCTTTTCTGCTTAACCAGAAAAATCTTGAGAGTTTATGGGCCTGGGTTGCCATAAACCTCCCCAAATACACACTAATAAAACTCTGGCATCTGTAAAGATGCCTTCTGAAGCGAAAATAAATGTAAGATGAACATATGCCCTAGGTTTTAACAATACTATATACACTACTTGTGTAAATTTAGTCCAATTATGTAAATGTAATATAACTGCCAATGATGAATGCCTGGGGATTCGAAGCCGGGAGACACGTACCCCCTCAGATGCCTAACCTAATATTAAAGTTGTCTTTTGTTCTTGGCCTGCATGTTTGCCTCCTAACCTACCTTTCGTCTCGCTATTTTACCACTTTGGGTTTGAAGCACTTCACTACACTGCACTGCATCTTGCTACCTCTCTTCCTAAGGTTTTCCACTGCACTGTTCCTGGCGATCCTTGTCCAGTCTATTCCTGCTGTCTGAAAGTCACCTGCCCAACTGCATTTAGGGCGGCCTCTCCTACTTTTCCTAGTTCAGACGTTCCACACTGTTGTAGCATAGGCCCATCTGTCCTGTTGCAGTCTAGCAGCATGACCTCCCCAATTCTACTTTAGCTCTTTCGCCTGATTTCCTACGTCTTTCATCTTTCATCTTGCTCTTATTTCTAAGTTCGATATTCTACTTTGAGGTTCAAACTTGCCTCTCATTTGTCTGGCATATGCTCAATCTTTGTGTGCGTGCCCAAGTCGGGTATACATACCCGGCTAACACAGCTTCCAGTATTTCGAATTTTAGCCAATGACTTACAGACTTGTCTTGAAGAATGTGGAATTTGCTCCATGCATGTGAACTTCTCTTTTTCTCTGTTCGGTTTCACTGCTACCAACTGGCCCCGGGAACGTGTATTCTTTACTTGCTCTATTGTTACTGATTCCACATTCTCAGTGGATATCAATTTCGTTTTGCTCGATTTCTTTGCTTGTAAGATTTAATTCGCTCATCTGCCGTTTTTGCAAATAAGACTATATGGTCGGCAAAGCGGGGGTTCGGGGGCCTTGTGCCGAACTTCTTTTAGCTCCAATCCAGTTTGTGAAAACATTTTTCAAAAGACATGTAAATAGTTTCGATAATATGGAGTCACCCCGTTTCACAACTCTTTCTATTTTAAATGTTTCCTCTTTCTCTCTTTGTTCTAACCTTGAGGTAACTATTTTGACATATTTTTCCTGACATTTGTGCTCCACTCTTACCCGATTCATTGTTTTCAGAGCATCCATATGCCCCACTGAGGCGAAGTCCTCAAAAGCTATTTGGGGAATTAGGTTAGGTTAAATTCTTCTGGCTTCTCTGTGTTATAGCTTGTTAATGGTGTGCGTCATCAGTGAGCCTTACTGTCGGCACTTTTGTGAGTTGGATATCAAGCTGATTTGTCTATAGTTATTCAAATCGTCCCGGTTGCCCTTTTTATGCAGCAAGATGATTGTGCTCTGCCAATAGATGTGCCTAATTAAAGTGCTGTGACATTTATTTTGAAATAAGACTTTATCAGCCAAATATTTACCTTCTGGACTTTATAAATAGGAGTGCTAATGATAATCTCATGCCCATTATGCAGCTACATTTAAATTTTATCTCCACGTACATTTGCACCGCATTATTATCCCTACCGATTGCATTTATTTATAAACATCTCTTATGTCAAATTCTGTATCTTCAGAACTTTGAATTGGGGGATATAAGCAAATAAAGTTTGCCCTAAAGCGTTCTAAATCAATTGGATGTACTAATTAATAGCTTCAATCAAGAAACTTGGTCCAAACTTGCATTCTTCGAAGCATTAGGCTTCAGTTAGGTATCATGGAGTAACTCCTATTAGAATAATAGCAGAAACTTTGCCAAAAACTTATTATGTAGCTCATACTTTGTTACTACAATGCTGATATATAGTTTTACACATACATTATCCCACCATTGTCTTTCTTAATTGCCTATAATAATAATAATAATAATAATAATAATAATAATAATAATAATACGATGCACGATAGCTCTAAAGAACAATAACCAAACAAATTCATTGCTTCACTGACAGTCAGTAAACTACACCTCAGACAGCCTTAATTTCCGCTTTCTAGATCGAATTTCTATTTCTTGAATCAACCATTTTGTTAGTAATCAAATAAATAGGCAGATGCAATGACCACTATGCATAGAGGCGGTACAAGATCAAACAAAACACATAATTAATTAAAGAAAACAGCATATCAAGTTCATTGCTTGGAACTATAATCTTATAATTAGTTCGCAGTTGAAACTGCGTGACACAGAAACACGGTCATTAACAAATCTCTTTTGGAGGACTGTTTGAAAAACTAGAGAGACAGAATTAAGAAGCCTAATGATCTAACATAGTGCGATAAATAAGTGATAGACGAAGAGGTCACAGTAGGCAAAAATAAGAGTTCTTGCATTGAAAGATAATACTCAATTTATTTTTGAGAAATTTCAAATGAAAAATAAGATTAGAATGTTACTCTTGAAACAGAATATTTAAAGCTACAACAAAAACCACTTCGTCTATTGCGTTCAAATTTAAGCTTTAAGTAAAGGTTGCTTGTGTTTGGTTATAGTCTTTCTTAAAGCTTACAATGCATTTCAAGTATATAAATATGTTTTGTGTGAGACAAAAGATAAATGAAGATTATACAAAAACATTTTCATGTAATTTTTGTAACAAAATGCTCAACATTTTTTTCTCGTCGTCTAATTAAGGCAGGCTTTTTCAGTTTATCTTCGAATCCATCTTTATTAATGATTATAGTTTGTAATCTGCTGATTACAGTTTTTCTTGGGTATTTAGTTTATAGATGTGATCAATTTCATACATAATATATTAATAATTAATATTATTTTCAGAATTGTTTTTTCATTGAATAGGCAAACTGCAAGAAATTTTCGTATCGTAAATTGCTTTGTTATTAACTAGGTTTCGGATCATATGTCGCTATATTCACAGTTTTTTTAACTGAAGTTTTCTTAATTCTATCAAACATAATTTTAACAAACCTTTTCTGCTGGTTTTGTGTTTTATATTCCAGATAGTTCGATCATAGTAACTAACATGACTGAAATCGTTTCCTCTTCAGATAATGTCCACCATTAATAATTAATTCCTTTCTTTTGTTAGTTTCTATATATATATATATATATATATATATATATATATCAAGTTTTAGTGTACGTTTCAAGACAGAAAATATAGTAATATTTTTCTATCAAATATATATGGTATAAACCTTTTAGGTACAAAGTATATTTTTGTTTCATGGATAAGTAAATATTATATTTTCCATTAGATAATATTGCAATTGGATTGACTTGTGATCATTAGGAATTTATGGAGTAAATAAAAAACTATAGTAAGCATACACCAGTTTAACTATGAAATGGGCTAAAGCAAATCGTATTGTAATTGATAAATAAATCCGCGGATATTCCTTTTAAACATAAAAACCTTTATCTTAGTCACTTTAATTTCAAATGAAAAAAGCCATGTCGTTCATTCAGATAAAATAAATAAAAACAGAAAAAGTATATAATTTAGTTATAAATAAAATAAAAAATATCTGTTTAAGGATGTTTAGCCAGTTTTAAATGACTCTTCTGAGGTAGTCATGTGAGAAAAAATAAACAAATGAAGGCCACTCTATTCCAAACTATTAATTCATTCTGGCATTCTATTTTGCCACAGTCTGCTTAAAGATAGAAAACAATATATATTAAATTACACCTCATCCTCCAGTCTCTGTGGTATAATATAAAAGAAAAAATAATGTAACACTATCAACAATGTAACTAAATTAACAATAATTACTAAAGCAGAAAAGGATAAAACACTAAGAAAAGGTTACAGAGTTGTAATCTGTGATATTTTCTTAGTGTTGTTTGTATCCTTTTCTGCTTTACAAATTATTGTTAAATACCACAGTGATTGGAAGATGAGGTTTAATATTATATACTTTTATTGAAAACCACTACGTTCCTTTAACGTCTCAGCAGCTGTGGTGCCAACAGTGAACTATATACAGCGAAAGAAAACATTAAAAAGAAAGTATGTTTCAGGGTAGAAAGAAAATTTATATTCCAGGCCACACTTCCAATCTTTTCAATCTTCCTTTCCCACCGTGTGGTCCATTCTTTTGTCGCTGCTCATCATCGTGCATGTCAGCCGTTGGACCACTCTCTCAGGGAGATTTTGTCACCTCCTCTAGCATCCCTTTGTTCTGCTCGCCCCTCCCGGCACCGTGTGCAGATTAAGAAGTGTCGCAAAGTAAACTTCCAACCTAAGTTCCCTAAACCTTAATCCTACTGCGGCAAGAGGAAAGACCTTCTCCTGCCCTCATCTCTGCACTTTGTTCTCCGTGCTTCGTTTTATTGACTGAAGCCCGAAACAACATCATAGAAGAAGTGCATTGTGATTTAGAGAATCCTTTTGTAGCTTTCTACTGTTTCTTCTTCATTCTGTACAGTGTCTTTTCACCTTTGTGTTGTTTTGAGGCTCTTCCAGCTCTTTCTCATTTAATCTTCCTTTATATTCCCTTCTTTCCCTTTTGAGCCTTGTTTTGTGTATTTTCTCCTTTTTCGTTTTATTTTCAACATGTTACTGTTCCATTTACAGACTTTAATTTAATGCTATCTTCCTTTCGTTCACTCCTGCTTCTTATTTTAGATTTTCTTTTACATTCATCTTTTTATTTTTTTTTTCTTTCTGTTTCACTATCATTTGAGATTAGGCTTTCAAATGAGGCAAAACTATTGGTTCTAACTGACACCTGAGGAAGCAGGAAACAAACAATTCTTTCAAAAGACATAACCTCTGTTTTTAGAGCCATTCTTCAACATTTATCATTTTCGATTATTTCCAGCGAGTGCTCCTTATTGCGTCCATGTTAAATCAGGGGCCAGATAATTTATCTATTAATATCAGTTATATTCTTCTAGCACACCTCTCGATTTATTTTAACAAAAAGTGGGGCATTCAATATGTCACTGGGTTTATTGTGTGATCAGTTGTAATGTTGTAAGACATTAAGACTGATTGGTTGACCCAGGCGGTAGCACTTGGTAGTCGAATTTTGGAGGTTCTGAACTGAAATCCTGTTACTGACTAATGTAACTTAGATTTTTCGTGGTTTTTCTCAGTCCATTGTAAGAAATGGAAAATGTCGGGATGCGTTCTTGGTCACTAAACCTTCCATTTCATTATTCATCTTTTCTATCTCCATGTGTCTGCGTCCTCAGTGTTTGTCATGTCATACGCAGCCCTGACACTTACACCATGCACTTAGAGAGACCATCATTGTGCATTTTATTTTATGTGCGTCCAGAGTAAATAGCTCCTCGGCAAGAAACCACACTTTGTTGTGTAGGCCAGTGTTAAGTCCTACAAAGGAGGAGAGTTAATACAGCGAAATGAGAAGGCAGCTCTGACACTTTAAAATTTATCAAATACTCGTGAAGAGAGAAAAAAAAATGAGCCGAAAATTTCAGATGTGAAAAAGCAATGAGAGATGTTCTGTTGTTTTATATTTAATTTTATTATCGCCAGTAATGAAAAAAACAGTCTTTTAAAATGTACAAAAATATGCTGAAGACAGCTTTCACAAACTGAAAAGTTTTGTTACCTTACAGTTGTGATACATAACTTTCCAACTTTAATTTACCTTGTTCTCCAGATCAGCCTCTTAGGTGTGAAATATTCATAAAACGCAAAGAATAAAAATTACAGTCTCGTCAACAACAGTCGTAAGGGTATCATAGAGTGAAAATTTAGATCTTTACTAAAGATATAAGAAGAGAATTTAGAAGGATTGAAAGTATGCCTACAAATTAAAAACGTAGGCAAAAATGTAAATATTTTTAAAATATGAAGTCCCGGAACTAATCTGTCACATAATTTTGTAGTCTTTAGATGTTTAAACACTTTTCTGAAACCTTTGCACAATGTAATATATGTTTTTCTATCTCCATTCATTTTTTCCTAGAAATGTTTTGTTTGTTAGTTTAAAAACTTATTTAGAATAAGAAAAACGCGAAAAACACATAAGCCACTAACTTCTCTAGAAATTAGCGTATGTGATACAAAGTAGACCTTTACAAGTTCGTTGCTCTGTGAAAATCACGTTCTGAGAATGAAATCCTACCATTCTGCCGTATGGTTGTTTTATAAATATAGGGAACAGAGAGCGTATTATGCAGGGTGTTTAGAAATGGAAAATGTCTTATCGGAGCTCAAACCAGTATTAAAAGGGGTGTATATAGTGCAGAACGAACCCTTCTTCACAGTATTCTCTGGGCCTAGGTGATTAAGCCACGAACTCGTGAGTGGGAGGTCTGGGGTTCGATTTCCACCAGGACCGTCCTCCCTGACAGAGTTTTTTTTTTTTCTAGGTTTTCCTCAATCATAAATGGAAATGCCGGGAAGGTACCCGAAATATAGGCATTGAACGTTTCCCTCCTTAAAAAAAACTCCTTTCCCATTTTGTCATTTCATTTCATGTATCACCACCGCCCACCACCCTGGTGCGTCAGTAGTAAAAACGGGTATTAAACATTATTAAAAAAACAACATTTTCTCTTAAACTGTTGGTGTATTAGCTGAACTTATGTATGTTTGGCAAAGTGCTTCACAAAATACAATTATTTCTGTATTTGTATTAAAGTTATATTAGAGTTTCTCTAAACTATTATATTCAATAATTTTAATAAAATTAAAAAACATATATCATATGTGATGAATATAAGTACCTAGGTATTTACGCAATTTCTATATGCAATAATAATCAGCAGTCTTAACGGCTTTAGGAATAAGTTCTGAGTCAGTCGATCCGTTCAATTTTGTAACTTACTGACAGCTACAGTAACATAAGTGAATAAAGAAAGGTTCTTCTTGGAATTTATTTTTATAGATACACCAGTAGAACTTACGTTTAGGGAATGATAAGAAATGCTTAAGCTCATTTCAATTTAGCAGACATATTGTCGCGAACCTAACTTCTTTGCCTACAAATATTAAGTCTAGCAGTCTCTACATAATTCTTTTGTACTAACTATGTATAGCAGAGGATTTTTAATATAAAAACTCTTATATTCACCAAATCACTATTCACTTTTAATACTATGATTATCAGTAAAAGGATAAAAGTGACATAGGGAAGATACTTTTGTAAATTTCACTATAAAGTTTATTAAAACATTTTCTTATTACAGTGATAAACGTCTTTTACAAAAAAATAAAATCTTTAAAAATTCTCCGGCGAAATATTTCTGAAACAAAATATACTAATGATGTGCTGTTTTCACTGAATTGAAGTTCAGACAATAAATCCAACTTGAAGACACCACGACAATATATATGTTACATCTGCTACCTTCCTGGTCCTCATTGTGTGTACAGAGGTAAAGAAAGAAAAAACATGAAAACCACAAATAAGCCCTAACCTAAAACGCACAAAATTATTTTACCTAACCTTTAAAATGTGCATATATGTGTTAATAATACATATCAAAACCAATGACAATATAATAAGCAACAGTGCTCTTTTTCATGCAGCAATGTTTATCAAAATTCAAGTAGAGTCCAGAGTGAGACAAACGTTCCCAATAAGGCTACATTAAAATAAATGCCAAAAGTCATAAATAATTATTTCAGAACATCACCAGTGCATATGATGAGTGTTCGCAAATATTTAGAAACAATCAGAATGTTAACATAAAACAACTACACAAACTGAAAAGTAAGCAGTGCATTAAAATGTTTTATACATTTGTATAGATCTGTTTCGTATTGGAACTAAATATCGATTATATGACTCATTGAATTCCATGAATAATTAATTGATCTTAATTTCCTATTAATGTCCACATGTAATATAGGGAATGAATATGTTTCTGATAAACAAATGAAAAATTCTCAAGTTTTTGAAAATGATATCTTGGGAGTTTTTGGCACAGAAATGATTATTTTAAGTTTCTCGTGAAATATTATCTAATTTTACTGTCTTTTATTATAAATAATTCATTGATATCGTAAAAATACATGATAGTTTTAAATTGAAATTCATTTATGAAATGTAACATTTTATAATTCAATCAATTAATGCTGAAAGGGACTACCATTAGATAAATGTGACAGAGTATTAGATACATTAAAATAATATTTATCACACATGCTCCAAAATATGTAAGTTTATACAATTACTGAACATGTCTTAATATCTCACTAAGTACTACTGAGATACCATATAAATATGCTGCTCCTGATTTTAGGTAACTTGAAACAATATTTACGTGCATTAATATTGCGCCCTTATGATAATGCTATCTGAAAATTTATCAATGTTTATAATCATACAAATTTCACCCCAAAACATGATTTTCTTTGAAATTCTGAAAATAAAGTTTTATTTCCGTCAATCACTCGTTTAGGTATTCTATGGTTTGCTAGTGCAGCTAAAGATTCTATTGTTTGCTAGTGCAGCTAAAGTAGATAATATCTATACTTCTTTAAAATATGCTTTGACTATTTGTCCTATTCGCTTTTCAAACACTTTTGATCTATATGTTTAAAACTTCTAAATCCCAAATTAAATACTCATTTTTGCATATTAGAAAACCAAGCAAAATATAAAACAAATTTATTAAATTTTTATTTAAATATTCAACGTCAAAATTATATCCCTCACTTTTAATCTTGTCGGTCCGGGTGGTGTAGTGGTTACCATACTTGCCTCCTAAACCCCAAGATCGCGGGTTCGAGCCCAGCCAGGACCGATAGATTTTTTCAGGCGTAAAAAATCGTAAGTATGACTTCCTTCGGAAGGGAAGTAAAGCCGCGGGTCCCGTGTCGTACATTTACGGCACGAAAAAGAACCTCAAGCCTGAAAGAGAGGCCTCTGAGTAAACTTTGTCGGCCGTTTCACGCCCTGAGTTGAATAGGACGCTGATGACCTGAGATGTTAAAGAGCGTCCTTAAATAAATCAATCAAAAAAAAAATTTAAGCTTTGAAAGTTGTCTACTTACGGTTTCTTCTATAAACATGCTAAATGTTGGAATGAAACATATTTCGAATTTTAAAATGTATTTGAGAAAAAAATCGATTTTTAATACCTTCAAGTTCAATTTAACAACGATATACCAACGGTGCCAAAAAATGTATACACACTTTTACAGTAGATATCTATTTAACATATTTCAAAGTTGAACCGAAAAACAACAGTAATGTGTAGTATGATGTTCTGCAAACAGATGTGACTCACATACATTGTGCTATTGTTCGTACAACAAAATGGAACTAAGATTATTCTATGAACAGCGGAAAGCAATTTTGAAATGATATTGGAAAACCAATGCCTTTTGAAGGAACAGTAACTGGCCCAATGTTCCTGAACATGATACACACATCCGTCTTACCCGCCATTCACACACTCAATGAAATGAAGAATTTTACTTCCAACAGGATGGTGCACCACCACATTAACACCGAGATGTTCCTGCGTACCTTGATAACAAGTTTCCAAGACATTGGATAGAACAAAGAGTTCCGATTGAGTTCCCAACGCGTTCTCCGCATCTAACTCTGTTGGACTTTTACCTATAGGAACTGTTAAGGGTGTTGTATATCGTAGAAAACCAGCTACACTGGCAGCACTTCGGGAAGAAATTGAAACGGCATGTGCTGTAATCGCTGAGGACACTTTCGCAAACGCTGCTCAATCAGTAGTTCAACGTACTCAGAAGTGTATCGACGCCGATGTTGGGCATTTTGAGCAGCTGTTGTAACTGTAAAAGTCTAAGATGATTAGAGCTCATCATTTTATGTTTGTGTGAATTCAGTTTTGCTATGTTAACACGGTTTTTTCTTTACTTGAAGTGTGCATACATTTTTTGGGCACCCTCTGTATTTAAGTTCTGTTCAACGTTATATTACATGTCATATCCATCAGTTGAACAAGACAATTACTCTAAAGCTTTTATGACAGGCGAAGATATGATGCCCGAACTCAATTACTCCAGATAATCCTCTGCCAAAGGAAAATGGGATAATTAAAGAAATGCCGAGAGAGTATGAGATGAAAACTAATAGATGAAAAATAATAGCCATGGGGGAAACAAAACACGAAATCCACAACATTCAGGAGTAGCAGACTTCAGTCGCTTTAATCTAAATTTTACATATTTCAATGCTTTTATTTTCTGGTCGCAAAAATTCACAGTTTTTTTTAAAGTTTGGTTAGATATAAAACATTGTATTTCCAAAGGATAACCATTGATAATATGCCTGACAACTTAAAAGCCCTAAACAGCTGTATAAAAGTATTTGGCAATTAATGCAATACTTGTGTTATGGAAAAAAATAATTTCAAATTTTATATACCTAATAACAAATAAAATATAAGCCAAATTTTCAGAAGTTTTGAAATAAACTAATATTCAGAATTATCTGTTTTTATCCGGCAACAAACTGACTTGTTGTTTTATTCTAGGTTTCCAGGCAATGATAGAATACAAAAGATGTGATAACCATGTAATTTTAAGTACTATATTGCAGAAGTACTACTTTAAGTTTTAAAGGGGGATGCCAGGGTGTGAAGGAATGGAATTTAAAATATAATCATTCAATTGGTTTCATAATTTCCCCCTATATATCTAAATGATATTATTTTAACATATGTATCTTGCCATCTCTTACAGCAAAGAATTATTTAGGAATTTATGTTTTAAAAGTAAGGATAGGTTTAAGCTACACTTTTGTATATAGATAAACGTAAAAAATGTCCTAACTAGATGTAAGAATATATCAGATATACTACTATATTGATAGTTAATATCTATTATAAAAGGATTTAATTCCATTCCTTTCCAAAATGTGTTTATAATTAAACAATTTTGGCAAAATTGGTGTTTGGATATAATAAAAGAATATATAAATATTTTGTTACCATTTCGATGACAATTTTGCGTGTTTATCATAAAGTCTATACTGTATACTTAAGGTGGCACATCCTTGTAATAAGGTCATAAATTCTGTTAATTTGTGTTGAACGAGAGGGAAAAACATATGAAAGCTTTATGTTCTAGTCTTTATACTTTGCTATAAAATATTTTTCTTAATTTAAGTCATTTTAAATAATGTTAGGTTGTGCTGCAGTTAAATAGATAATGTTAATTACGAATAAAATCAAGTATAGTTTGCTTTAATACTCCTTATTTATATCTGGAAATATCAGGATGCATTACTAAACAAATAAATCGAATAATTAAATCGATATAATTTGTTAAAATGAGATTTAGTTTCTCTGTCCACTTCTGGACTCGTGAAGAGGTGTGCGTGTAGGTTAGTCACCAGAGATACGAAAATCTTAAACAGGGACGGTACTAATTTAGGCACACCTGAGATGCTTACCCTCGTATGTAGAAACTTGTTAAAACAACAGGGTTTCTCGCTGAGAAGCAGAAAGAGGGAAAAGTTGAGGACGAGTTGAGTTTCAAAGAAAAGTCTTCCTCAAAGTGGGGTTAAGTTCCGGTAACTTCCTGAGCAATAACACAACATTGTTTTCCCCGTGGGCTCATCCGTCACATTGCCGACTCTTCTTAGTGCCAGCCGGGTTTACGGCAGGTTTGGGTTTTCACTAACTCGAATGTGTGGAAAGTAGTGGGCGAATGTAAAATGTTACGGGGCTCTCTTTCAGGAAACTTTTAGATTCATGCATGACGCAAGACACACAGTCTTTTGTCGTTTGTAACCATGAATAAAAGAGGATACGCGAAAATTTGTATGAGGTTAATATTGTGAAACGTTTACCATTGGGGAAAACTTGTTGTTAAAATGAATAGAATTGTATATAAAAACAAATTATGTATTTTCTTTAGTGGCAGACGTGAAACAAATTAATGAATATCTGTGTTTTAAAATTCCATTATTTTGTCATTTAAACACTCTTTTATACAAATCGTTTCAAACTTTATATATATTTTAAAATTTCAATGAAATGTTCGATATTTAAGTATATTATTTTTTACTTTTCACTGAATATAGTTATAATTTTCAGAAAATGCTACATTCGATATTAAACATTTAATGTTTTTTATGTATCTACCGGGGTTTTTTTTTTTGAGTAGTGTTTAACGCCCGTTTTTACTACTGAGGCACCACAGGCGGTGGACACTGATGATACATGAAATGAAATGATAAATTGGGAAAGGATATTTTTTTTTTAAGGAAGGGAGCGTTCCAGGCCTAAGTTTAGGTACCTCCCCGGCATTTGCCAGTTATGAAGACTGAGGAAAACCTGGAAAAAACCCCAGTCAGGGAGGACGGTATCTACCGGGGGTGAAGTACTAAAACTCTTCTAGATTAATTATAACTATAAAATAAACAATAATCACAAATCTAAAGTAATTATAATTGTCTAGATATTAAGCGTAAGTTATGTGTAATGCTGTATTCCAATTTAAAAGAAAAGTAAATTCACTTCGTATTCATGTGTCAATTTTATACTTTTGTGTACTCTCATGGCATGCATGACATATTGCAAGGGTTTTAGGGATAAGCTACGTACATTTCTTTCCTTTAAATTTCTCTTTTAACATTTTCAGTACCGAATAAGTTACAAAACTAACATTCAACCTCTAAACGGTTATTAATATAAGTTCCTTCATTCATTCTTCTACTTTGTATCTGTATTAAATACACTTTTCTTTAACTGTTAGTGATTCTGGTGTTTTGAATTTAGTGTCAGTTAAAATGGATGAAGTATTCATGAAATAGCAGCCAGTGAAATAAAGAAAATATAAGTAAAAGCATATTCTCAATATAGTCGCGGGTGGCCGAGGTCGTTAAGGCGCGGACTCGTGAGCGGGAGGTCTAGGGTTCGGTTCCCACCACGACCGTCCTCCCTTCGGTTTTACCAGGTTATCCTCAGTTCTCGTAAATGGTAAATGCCATGGAGATGCCCTAAACTTAGACCTGGGACGCATCCTTCCTTTAAAAAAGTCCTTTCCCAATATATCATTTCATTTCATGTATCATCAGTGTCCACCGTCTGTGATGCCTCAGTAGTAAAAACACCATTTAAAAAAAATAACGGAACGGATGAATGAATATTTTCGGTATTAGGGCTTTGCTCACGGCTCGCTTTTTGTTCATATCTCTTAATGGGAATACCTCCGGTAAGAAGCGATGAGGTGAGGGACGCGCCGTCGATGTGACTATCAGACGCTGATGGCATCCCTAACATGTTTCCAGATACATCCCGAAGGTGGTCGATCCTCCCTCCCGAGTTGTTCCAAGTCTTCTGAAGGTCCGCTTCTTTTCCAAACTCCGGTACAGAAACTTTTCCCAAGCGCAAGCCAACATCACGACGCACCTGCTCACCTGGTCCTGGCACTGTTGACCATGCAACAAAATCAAGGGAATTAAATGGGAGAGCGGAAAATTCGTGGAATGTAAATATCGAAATTACATTCACCTAAGTGACCAGAGGAAACCTCGAATAATCCCAAGGTCAGAATGACCAGC